>OZ022265.1:66255620-66840620 GCA_963978885.1 Nemotelus pantherinus | reverse complement strand
AATGGATGCCGGACAATAAAACCTTAGAGCTTACCTGGAAAAGCGATAGAAAGGTTGCATGGTGATGCCCGTACTATTAGTTTGGATCAAAAATGTCTTGCATGGATGACTGGGAGCAGAGCCACGTCAGTTAGACATTGCAAACCAGAAAAAGCTCCCAGCTACCGAAAAAAAGCGTTGTGTTTAAGTTGATGCTTCCTGGTACGAATCGGGAATCAGAGATGACGCTGAAAGGCACCGGGAGATCGGCTACTACAAAGAACTCCTTGCCAGTTCCAAACCTTGCAAAGATGAAGCATGAAGTGCCTGAGCGCAAATCAGCGAGCGAAATCTTACTGAGGCTGGTTTTTCAGGCATAAATACTTCATCCGCCAACGTATGAAAGAAAAGATACGCAGATGCTGCGTCTTCTTCTCTCGACGTTATGATAGGAGTGTCCAACTGACCGATGATATTATACTCATATGGACCATTCCGAAACTTGGAAGTGGCAGTCGGTCTAAATTCACCATTTTGGACCCCAATATTGCCAAACCTTTTAATGTCAGTTGTAGAATTCCTGACACTTGCAAGAGTGCAGGTGACCTCATTGGCGTAATCAGGAAGCTAAATCCGGACAAGAAACAAAAGATTGGATTATCAAGAACATGAGCCCTAAATGAAACCCCGTCACTGGTGAAAATAGTTTCAACCTGGTAAATAGTACTTGATCAGAGAGGTTTTCCAATGCTCGGGTTAAACAGAAGCATATCAAGAAAATGTGATATATCTACTTTTGAAACGGTCAATGGATATGCTTCCAGATCAAAACGAAAAGATCCACTGGAATTTCCCTGCCATAGAATTTTTCTCACAGAAGATTGTCTAAGGGCCGCTGAACATTTTCTAAGGAACCCTGCAAGGTGGCCAACAAACAAATTTATGGACATTTCGATTCCTGAAGGTATGAGGTTCGTTCAAATAAACTTGCAGCATGACAAAGCTTTGTACGCAGCTATGACGAAATTCCGTCACTCAATTTTGCTATTCATTCCTACACAAAAACATTTTCGAGTAGAGAAGTGTAGAGTATTAGAAAGTGACAGTTAAGTGTGCTGATGTTTGCCATTTCGTTTGTATTTCGAATTTTCAGTAAACAGAATAATGGATAGTAATTTCGCGAGTTTGCTGTTTATGTACGCCGCATTTGTAATGGCTGAGTCATATGAAAAAAATAAAGAGAAGAAACCATCAATAAATCATCAATTTGTTCTATGCTATTTTTTTTATTCCTTAAACGTAGGTAGATCAATAAAAAATGTATATCTCCATTCAATCTGGAAATTAACATAAACGTATAATTAACTGCACTAGTAGTACAGTAAATCTGTCGAAAAAAAAATCGATTTACGGAAATTAGTGCCTAGGACGTGAATCTTTTTTTATTCGATGACAAATGAGATTTACTAAGCAACCATGGGGGTGGACCAGTTCAACCCTTAGCGGTCTTTTGAAAAACTCAAAAAAACAGCCAAAAAATTTTTGAAATGCGTTTATCTCGTTTGCTATGCATTTCACAGAAAAATCGATTGATGATAAAATGTAGAGGACGTTAAAATCTACAATTTATGTCATTGGAGCAATGCTGTACAACAAAAAATGCACACGGTAGATGGCGCCAAAGTATCCAAAAAAGTGTTTTTCCACTTTTTCGCCCTGAAAATATTATTTTAACGCAAAAATGTAAATGCAAAAGTTGTTCCTTACATTTTTATCAACAACTTTTATTTAAACATTTTTTATATACGACTTACCGTTTCAAAGTTACAGTGCAATATAGCGCAGCGTATACAGCACCGTGCTGTTAATGGTATGTAATTTCGTCGTACCTACTGTGACTTTCTCCGGCGACGTTGGCATAGTTCTAACAAAAGGGACTATTCGACCATCTGCCCTATTGACTAAGGACCGTACATTTTTCAGTTGCCATGTGAGTTTCGGAGAGTAGAGACAGCAAAACTTAGCTCTCTAAAAATGAGTGATAATGTGTCGATTTGTTTCGTTTGTGGCGAAAGTGTTTTACCTCTGATGTGCACTCATTGCGTGCAACCGTATTATTGGAATTTTCGTACTTTTGCAAGCTGCAGCTTTGAAACGGTAAGTCGTATAAAAAAAATGTTTAAATAAAAATTGTTGATAAAAATGTAAGGAACAACTTTTGCATTTACATTTTTGCGTTAAAATAATATTTTCAGGACGAAAAAGTGGAAAAACACTTTTTTGGATACTTTGGCGCCACCTACCGTGTGCATTTTTTGTTGTACAGCATTGCTCCAATGACATAAATTGTAGATTTTAACGTCCTCTACATTTTATTATCAATCGATTTTTCTGTGAAATGCATAGCAAACGAGATAAACGCATTTCAAAAATTTTTTGGCTGTTTTTTTGAGTTTTTCAAAATACCGCTAAGGGTTGAACTGGTCCACCCCCGTGGTTGCTTAGTAAATCTCATTTGTCATCGAATAAAAAAAGATTCACGTCCTAGGCACTAATTTCCGACCTCAACCTGCAGATTGACTGTACTATAGTTTCTGGACAGTGCTAGTGTCCAGACACTCTGAATCTATTATTCATTTTCTAGGAAACATAGTTCACATTCTTTTCTTTTTTGACTGATTCTTATATGCCTTCCGATTTGAGAGAACCATAATTTTAAACAAATCAACAATCAGCAGTCAGTCTACAGCGCTCCCACTCATTGAAATGATGTTACACTCGTAATTTTTTACAAGCGGTAGATGAAATTTCTAAACATAAGTGGTTAAATATCTGGTATACTTTGTTTTGCATGCAAATAGACCATTGTTAATGAAGTTTACTGCCTTTGAAAGCATATTTAATGGAAAAATTATTGGAAATGTTTAATGTCCGAAGACTAGAGCTATTTTTGAGCAACTTTTCAGTATTCGGACAAGAACGTCCGAACACTCAAAAATTAATCAAATATGCTATTGCACATATTGGTTACTTGATGATATTAACATTAGCTCTAATAATCTCGGAAACGAAAATTATGTGGTATGATAGCTATTCACACTCTTTAAAATAATATATACCACCTGTCCAAACACTAGATTTTAGTGTTCGGACAAGATCAATTTGGTATCCATGCGTAACAAAACATTCTTAAAAGATATTTCATTTCTAAATTCTACCAAAATGGAGTAACAGCTATTTTATTAAGAAATGGGAGCTTTGTCTGGACACTGACTTGTGATGTCCGAGCTCTGACACAATGTGACTTTTGTTAATTTACTTGAAATATCAGCATTCTTATTCATTTTATAGAAATAAAAATTCCAACAAAATGCTCAAAACCATATCCAACTTATGAAAAAGCCTAGGTTTGAACCTAAGCTTAGATTTCTAATTCATGTGACTAAACTGAAGATGAAATGTGTACTGTCCGGAGACTAGCTCAAAAATATCCGGAGACTAGTTCAAAAATGACCGAACACTGACTCATGGTGTCCGGAGACTGGCAGAATCTGACTCAAGTTACACTCAAAAAAATGTTGGTTGAATTTTACCCTTATAATAGTAGGAAACTGGTTTCCTACTATTAAAGATGTAAATTTACAAAAGTGCGTAAAAAGAATATTTTAGGTGCAACCAAATCGTGTAGTTTTATCCTAAAAAATGATGCAATTTTATGGCTTTGGCGCAAAGGTGAATAGCAAACTAGTAAATTTACACTCTTTTTGCTTGAATTTACAAAAAGCTCTGTATTATTCAGCTGATATGACGTAAAAGCAAAAAATGCGCATCGAATGGGTAAAAAAAATTGTCATTCGTTATTTTAAACGAAAAAATGAATATATTTCCTATTATCAAAGTATTAATTATAGACCCACTTTTTAGAGTGTAATTTACTTGTACTATCAGCATAACTATTTCTGTGATTGAATTTAAAATTGACACAAAAGACACAACCAATCCCAATGTATGAAAAAGCTTGTATGTAAACTAAATACTAAGCCTCTAATTAGTAATACAGAACTGAAGTTGAAATATGAACTATCAGGGGAATAGTACATTTATCCTACTTAATTTACAGTACACAGCTCAATTTTCTAATTCAAACACCAAATGTAACTTTTTAGCTCGAAAGAATAAGCTGCGCATACTAAAGGGTCTGTTCCCGTACTTTCAGTCACTGAATTTTCCTGAATCATGTGTTGGGGAAATTCATGAAAAGTATGGGAACGCTCGCATTGCATTTCCTGAAAATTGACAGCCAAAAGTGTCAGTTTTTGGTTTTTGTGAGAACAATAGTGATTATAAAGTCATCCTAAGCGGTAATAAATTATCGCCACAACAATATTCGGCCTTCATAGCAACATTACACAAAAAATATGTTGCTTGCCGCGCACATTTGAAAATGTTTACTCCCGCCACACCATTTGACACTTTTCAGTATTTTTCATTAGCTCAGACCCTACTGAAATTTACTGAAAGAGGCCAAGAAGGGAAATTTTCAGTTTTCAGTAAAACGGCGTACGGGAAATTCCGTTCCAGGCATTAAATTGTAATTGGACGAAAAACAGATGCAGAAAATCTAAATATCAAACCTCCACAAATTAATTTGACATTAGTTGTGAGAACACTGCACTGCTTTCAATGTGCTTTGCAATGCGTGCACTGCTTCGGCACCGCGCTGAACTGCACTGCACTGCATGCCAATGTAATTCAGGCTTCAGGCTTAATTGTCGTGAAATTATTGAAAACATGTTTCAATGCCATCTGCATTTCAATTCCAAAAGTAACTTTCGACGGAAGCAAGCAACTTTTCACGCAAAAGCATAGTACTGAGTTCGATTTCACGTGAAATTTTCATACAAAAATTCACGTGAAATCAGTTTCGGCGAAAATTTAGCTTGAAAATAAGCAAGAGTGGTTCTGTGTTCTTAAGCATAGTACTGACTTCGATTTCACGTGAAACTTTCCTACAAAATTTTACGTGAAATCTGTTTCGGCGAAAATTTAGCTTGAAAATAAGCAAGAGTGGTACTGTGTTCTTAGCATGAAAAGTTGCTTTGAAGTTGCTTTCGTGTTGAAAATATAGATGGCACTGAAACATGTCTCCAATCATTTCACGCCAATTTAGTTTGTGCAGTTCATTCTTTCGAGCTAAAAAGTGACATTTGGTGTTTCAATTTGAAAATGAAGCAGTGCAAATGTCTTTCCAAAAAGAAAATCGATTGAAAATTGAAATTCTTGACATTTCATCCGTCAGAAATGAGCAGTGTCTCTGCTTTTCTCCATTGCCAAAATTTCCGCTCGAAAGAATGACCAGATAATGGAGACATGTCAAAATTTAGCTTCGCGGTCAAAGGCTGGTACTGAGTTCGAGTTCACGTGAAATTTTGACATTTCCCCATTATCTGACCATTCTTTCGAGCGAAAATTTTGACAACAGAGAAAAGCAGAGACACTGCTCATTCTTGACGGATAAAATGTCAAGAATTTCAATTTTCGATCGATTTTCTTATTGGACAGTCATTTGCACTGCTCAATTTTCAAATTCAAACACTAAATGTCACTTTTTCGCTCGAAAGAATGAACTGCACAAACTAAATTTGCGTGAAATGATTGACAACATGTTTAGTGCCATCTATGTTTTCGAAGCGAAAGCAACTTCAAAGCAACTTTTCATGCTAAGAACACAGTACCAAACTTGCTTATTTTCAAGCTAAATTTTCGCCGAAACAGATTTCACGTGAAATTTTGTATGAAAATTTCACGTGAAATCGAACTCAGTACTATGCTTAACTCAGTACCAGCCTTAAGAAGTAGGTACAGCTCATGTTCATTTTCAAGCAAAATTTTGGCTGAAACAAATTTAACGAGAAATTTTGTATGGAATTTTCACGTGAAATCAAAGACAGTATTAAGCATAGTACTGAATTCGATTTCACGTGAAATTTTCACACATTTCACGTGAAATTTTTTTCGGCGAAAATTTAGCTTGAAAATAAGCAAGAGTTGTACTCTGTTCTTAAGGCTGGTACTGAGTTCGAGTTTGACATGTCTCCATTATCTGGTCATTCTTTCGAGCGAAAATTTTGGCAATGGAGAAAAGCAGAGACACTGCTCATTTCTGATGGATAATTGGAAAGACATTTGCACTGCTCCATTTTCAAATTGAAACACCAAATGTCACTTTTTAGCTCGAAAGAATGAACTGCACAAACTAAATTGGCGTGAAATGATTGGAGACATGTTTCAGTGCCATCTACGTTTTCAAAGCGAAAGCAACTTCAAAGCAAATTTTCACGCTAAGAACAGAGTACCACTCCTGCTTATTTTCAAGCTAAATTTTCGCCGAAACAGATTTCACGTGAAATTTTGTATGAAAATTTCACGTGAAATCGAACTCAGTACTATGCTTGACTTGAAAATATCAGGCTTTTATGGAAGAAAATAGTTTTGTTTATAGTATGTTTCAAATGAAATGTTTGGCAGACTAATAGTCTCTTAATACTTCAACATAATATAGTAAGCTACTTATTTGTAATTTCTTCTCATATTATCTTATGATTTATATAGATCAAAAGTTCTATAATATGTACTATCGTTCCTAAGAATATTAGATACGGTATTTTCTTTTAGAAAATGTATCTAATAAATTTTATTTTCACTTGGGAAAAACAATGAGAACGGCATTTTTTACTATGCCTGTAAATTATGATAATCTATTTATTGTCATATTAGGCTTCATTTTGTATAGAATGTGCGTTTTTCATAGTCATCTCTATAATCAATAGACATCGTCCGTAAATTGCCTTGAGATTTTTAAAGTAGATTATGCACAAATGTATTGCTGGGAATCTATCGATTTCTACCGACTTTGTTAGCTCAATCAACCGATACTTTTATTTGACCCTCCACCAACACTGATTAAACCATGGCCTTCATATATAAGGCCTATCGCGACTTGCAATCTGACAGGTATTAAGCTACTTTTTAAAATGGTATAGTCCTCTCGTTATTAAGATTTATTGGGAATAACACAATGACAATTGTTTGACATTTCTCTGACAATTAGTAATGTGAATGGTGCTGCTCGGTTGAATCAGGGAATAGAGTCTATTTTCCTACTATCCGGAGACTGGTTTCGAAGTTTTTGTCGCGTAAAAGATATTTCGGATAAGTCTCGTGAAAGTGATGTGTTTATTGTGTTGTATTCGCGAGAACTTTGCAATTTGGAATACCTGCCACCTATTCTCGGCAATATGAATTGTAAACAATTGCCGTTTGTGGTTGATAGGATTTATTCCACTTTAAAAATCATCAAATTTTGATAATCTGCAAATTCATCTATGCGAACGATATTTCGGATAAGTGTCCCGATGAATTGAGGTCTGATGTTAAAGATTTTTTGTACCTAAATTCCTTGTGAAAGATCCCAAAAAACATTGATTTACATGACATATGAGTTTCCTCATATCTCCTGTAGGTGGATCTCATGAATGTCTTTATAACCATAAAAAACATCGCTATGCGGACTGGTTGGGAAAAGTAGCTTAGGTCCGCCATTTTGTACGTTAATTGCTTTTGCGATAGGCCTTTTATATGAAGGCCATGATTAAACGCAGTCGAAAGCCAACTATGTTTTAACTGAAATATTCATACAGCGAATACTTACTCTAAAGTTTTCATAATCCGATGTCATGCGAAGCATACGGTTAACTGATGCGAGGTTCGTTAAAGCTGATTTCCATGGCAAATATTCCCGTTCTTGCCTTAAATATTCAATTAATCTCATAGCAACGTTGTAGTCTTGATCACCGGTCCATGCCAAGGTCAAAGCGTCATCAATCAGCTGGGCTCGATTCATCGTGCTGATTTTCGAAAATTCTCCACTCATGAGAGTATCAATTAACAAGTCCCAATTTTTCGTGTCGTATTTTACTTTGTACAGCCCCGACAATTGAATATTGAACATAATCCATTCATCTTTAGCGACTACGTTTTCAATAGTCAAAGGATTCATTTCGTTGCCCTGACAAGTCAGCCATTCTTTTGCAGTGGTATCGTTGAAGTCGGGATTGCTCTGCTTTGTGTAACTAAGTGGTACCCACCAACAACTATCATGTGCCGCTCTGGCCGCGAAAGAATCTTGGAGATATCGTGTTTGAGTAATTAGAACACTGCCCGTTTTATAGTCCCGTTCAACGTTGATAACAGGATAGCCTGTCTGAAGGGTCCACGAGTCCATAATCTCCTTCACAGTGAACGCTTCAGGAAGGCTGCGTAATTTGTGAGCAACTTCTGTGATTCCACCCCATAAGTCATCCTGTTGTGCGTTTTGGTACGTATGCTTCATTAGATAGTTGGTGATTCCTCTTCGAAAAGCTTCTTCGCCAAGGAATAAGTGCATCATTCTCAAAATAGTTGATCCTTTGTCATAAGAAATCGCGTCAAATATTTGTGATATCTCCGAAGCTGCATGAATTTCAACAGACACCGGGTGACTAGTCTTCAATGCATCAACCTTGAATACTCGAAGAATATTGTCTAAGGTCTCCTCTTCGTATGAATCCCACTCAGGGTGAATATACTCCACACCCAAACTGGCAACGTAAGTGGCGAATCCTTCATTCAACCATAAGTCCGTCCACCATTTCATAGTCACCAAATTTCCAAACCACTGATGAGCCAGCTCATGGGAGATAACGGATGCTATGCGCTGCTTGCTGTTAGCGGTCGAAACGTTTTTCTCGTATAGCAAAGCAGTTTCTCGGTAGGTAACTAGACCCCAGTTCTCCATCGCGCCAGCCGAGAAGTCAGGTATTGCAATTTGGTCCATCTTTGGAAGCGGAAATTTAAGGCTGAAGTAGTCTTCATAAAATTTCAGAACCTTCGGGCCTACTTCACGGGCGTATTCAACTTGAGAAAGAGCATCTTGACGGGCCCAAGTGCGAAACAGAACATCTTCTTTTGTTTGCGTTTTCGATTCTTTGTATCCAAAGTTGTTCACTGAATACGCTACTAGATAGGTAGACATAGGGACACTTTCGTCGAATTCATCCCAGACCCAATTCTCCATATGATCGCTGCAAATAAGAAATTGAAAGTATCAGTTATTAATGTCACGTTTCGGTTTAAATTGTTGACAAAATGAATTTAGTACGAGTATCGCTTCAGTTGCAATTAAAAAGTTGCCATTTCCAAAATTATTATTTACTTACATAATGGTTGTCGACTTTAATGGCATATTACTTATAGCTTTATAATTTTTGTCATGTCCGATGATAATTTGAAATTTAGCCTTCATTTCAGGCTCATCAAAGCATGGAAATGCCATTCGAGCATGAACGGGTTCGAATTGCGTTACTGCAAGCCATCTACAAAACAACAAATAGATTAAAAGAAATTAGTTTATCACAGATCATCGAGTATTAATAACTTAAATAGGAACGTTTTTCAAGGATGGTAAATCAGCTCAGTAGACAAATTAGAATTTTAACTAGATTATATGAACCAGTAAGTAATTCATTCAAAAGTATTATTGAGCAAAAAGTGAAGCATTAGGCGCGTTTTTTGCTCCTTTATCCAGCAGAGAATAGAAGAGACGCACACTAGTACAGAAATTATATTCCTCAAAGGTAGTTCATGTGTTGAACTATAGAATGTGCTGTTAGAAAAAAGAAAAGTTCATGAGAAGTTGTCTTTTTTGACATGAGCTGGCTTTGGTTTTTCAAGGTTATGTTGAATGTTTTGATAGTTAAGAAATCAGAAAAAGCCCTCATAATGTGTAGAAAGTTAAAAGAGGAAATTTTCTGTTAGTTCTTTTTCTATTTTCTATCGATTGTGGTAGTTTATACTCGTTATTTTCTCCCTTTATTTTGAGCTGTGTTGCGCTACCACAGCGAATACAGCAACCTACATACACTTAGTAGAAAAAGTCTACGTGCACTTTAGCACAATTTTGTATAACGGCAAAAAACAATCTATAACTGTACATAAATATTTGAAAACTTGCCATTGACTTAATTAGCACTTCTCAATGATTGCTAACACGAAAATTCTTAGAATTCACTCCACACAGAAATGAGATAGCGGTACTTGTAGCGACCGAGTCAGAAAAAAACAAGCAGAAAAAGTCTACGTGCAGTTACTGATGGTTAGAATTCTTCGAAATTTCTGGCAAAAAGGAGTATTAGAAAATCACTTTTGTTAGTCACATGCTACCAATTATTTGTAAGATTACTCTAAAGTGAAAGTTGATCAGCATAACATAGTTTTTTTGTATTAAAAATTACAATGGAAGTTAAAAGGAAAGAAGTTAGCGTTGGTGACAGAAAAATTATCATTAAATTGTGGAAGGAAGGAAAAAGTCATCGGGAAATTGCAGAATTAGTTGGCAGACGATATTCTTCAATAGGAACAGTAATTAAGAATTTTAAAACAACCGGAATTATTACTTCCAAGGCACGATATGGTCGACCATCAAAATTAACCATCAGAGAAAAGCGGAAAATCATTTCCATCGCTCAGCAAAATCCACGTTTAACTGCTTCCCAAATAACTTCTGATATCAAGAAACAATTCAGCAAACAGGTTTGTATTGACACAACAAGGAGAATCTTGAAAAAGGGTGGTTACAATGGTCGTGTTGCTCGCAAAAAACCCTTCATCTCGCGGATTAATAGGCTGAAACGTATTGCATTTGCAAATGAACACATCGATAAGCCTAATGCGTTTTGCAAAGACATCATTTTCTCAGACGAAAGCAAATTTTGTATTTTTGGTATTAAAGGACGAAAGCTTATATGGAGAAAGCCGGGAACAGCACTGGATAAGCAAAATCTGATACCAGCTGTAAAGCATGGTGGTGGTGGCGTTATGGTATGGGGGTGTATGGGGTACAATGGTGTGGGAAATTTAACATTTATTGAGTCCACAATGAACAAGTACTCCTATTTGAATATTTTGAAAGACAATTTAGTACAAAGTGCAGAGAAACTCGGATTGCAATCAGGATTTTGTTTTCAACACGATAACTCTGGCTTCTTTACAACACGCCAAAACAGCTTCATACACCTCCACAGTCTCCAGATTTAAATCCGATAGAGCATTTATGGGATTTGCTGGAAAGAAAGATCCGAAAACACATCATTACCAGCAAGGCAATGCTGCAGGAAGTAATAAAGAAGGAAAGGGCGAGTATAAGTGCAGACAAAACCGCCAAGCATGTGGGATCCATGCAAAAACGGTTGCGAGAAGTTCTTAAAAGACGAGACTATCCTACCAGCTATTAAATGTAATAATAACTTGTTCGAAATAAATTATATGTTAACTATCAGTAACTGCACGTGGACTTTTTCTGCTTGTTTTTTCTGACTCGGTCGCTAAAAGTACCGCTATCTCATTTCTGTGTGGAGTGAATTCTAAGAATTTTCGTGTTAGCAATCATTGAGAAGTGCTAATTAAGTAAATGGCAAGTTTTCAAATATTTATGTACAGTTATAGATTGTTTTTTGCCGTGATAGAAAATTCTGCAAAGGTGCACGTAGACTTTTTCTACTAAGTGTATGCCAATTTAAACAAATGCACTGCTGTTTTGTACTAGATCGTTGTTTTGCGGCATAGTTCTATTCTGTCCTATGTCGGAGGAAAAAAAAATGCACCTATTACTAGGTGCCTTTTTTTGCTCCGGTACGGAACAGAATAGGGCAATGATGCAAAAATACGATCCATCACAGAGCAGCTGATACATTCGCTAAGCTTCCTATAGGTTGCTGCATTCGCTATGGTAGCGCAAAACAGCTGATGATAAAAGGAGAAAATAACAAGTATAAACTACCACAATCGATAGAAAATATAAAAAGAACTAACAGAAAATTACCTCTTTCAACTTTTTATATATTATGAGGGCTTTTCCTGATTTTTTAACAACCAAAACATTCAATATAACCTTGAAAAACCAAAGCCACCTCGCAGCAAAAAAAGGCATCTACTTATGAGCTTTTCTCTCTTCTATGAGCACATGCTATAGTTCAGCACGTGAACTAACTCTGCAGAACATAATTTCTTTGCTAGTGAATTCACTGGTACAGGAGTATTGTTTCCAATGCGTCTGTTCTGTGCTAGATAGAGGAGCGAAAAAACGCACCTATTGTCAAACATTGCTCTCGATGATTGAAATGATAGTCTGAACTACCCCATACACAAAGAGCAAGACATCGCTAAGAGCTGCAAGTAAGGAGGTTGACATAGGGTTTTTGAGTCTGTATGGTGTCCTCTAATAATCGATGAAAAACTTTCAAAAACATCCAGCTCATCTGGCAGGGCGAACGAAAATAACCGTGCACAATGCACAAAGCTAGATAAAAGATGCTGGATCATTATGGAGATTATTCGACATCAGCACCAGTGGCGGCTCGTGTCTTTAAGACTCGGGGAAGCAGATATATTTTTGCATATTTTTCCAGAATAAACAAGTAGGAACTTCAGCGCAGCAAATATATCAAAAGTTGCATTTGATTTCCAATTGTTTGACTCAGTGACTTTTCTACTCGTTATGATCACTATCAATCACAATAATGGTTAAATGGTGCAAGATTACAAATTATAATGCAACATACTTCAAATTAGAACATTTTTTTAAATAAAAAGTCAAATTGGTGTTAACGTTCGGCACAAACCCATAAAGCACCTTTTTCTCTTCAGATAGCTTAAGAGAAAAATATACCGCAGTAGATTTTCTATGGTGAAATTCAATTTCTAAGACAAAATGAATTAAACCTTCGGAATACAACGTGAAAATAATTCCTCACCCATTCAAGGTGGGGTTAGATTTACCCCATAAAACATTGTATCTATTCTGTGTATACATATATTAAATAGAACGTGCTCAAATATTTTTTTTATTCTATGTATTAACAAACTAATAATAAAACACAAAAATATATCATTATTAAGCATTTGTTAAAAAAAATTACTTGCATACCTCTTCTATCAAATCAGCTTCATGTCTTTAATATTTGGTGTTAAAATAACCTCGTTTTGTATGCCGAACGTTAATACTCTTATACTATTTACGTGAAAAAACAACCATCTTTCTTTAATCATTCCAATACTAAGTTACGCAGTTTCAGTACAAACAAATAGACAAGTCAGAAGAATTTCAATCTACAGCATACATTGAACTCTTTAAATAAATGCATTACAGAAACGAAACATACAAATTACATCTTATGTTAAACAATGAATCCATTACAGTACTCATACATACAAATAACAGCCTAAATTCAGTCACCCAAAGCATACCAGCTCCAAGTTCTGTAGCGAAACAACATAGTACGAAACAGAAACCAAAAAGAGTACGCTACAAATCGTGCTGCGTCCATTCACAAATATTTCTGAGCCATTTAGCGGCCGAATAAACAAAGGGTTTTTGAGTTTCTCTACCCAGGAAGACGCGGTGAGCTGAGCAGCGTTCGCGCTGCTATTTGGGAACATTCATTGCAAAGTGTTTACGACCATCAATTTCGTAATGCTTGCTATGGGATGTATGCACCCATCATGGTACGTGCATTGAGGCAAGATTACTTTAATTTTCTGGGTAGCATATTTCAATAAGCTGCAATGAACGGAGCGTTCTGGCTTACAATGGTACGAGATGCTTGAGATTTTCAGTCAAACGCTCCTATTGCGTTGCTGTAAGGGCGCTCCCACACATGACCAGAAATATTTCCGAAAACATTTCCGAAACATTTCCAGAAACCTTTCTGAAATATTTCCGACAATAAATCTCTCGTCAGTCCTCCACATGACCGGAAAATTCATTCATGGTTAGCGTGAATCGTAGCTCAAATCAGAGCTGCCGCATATCTCGTCAAAATCAAAACGGCTTAATGTGACCATCTATGCAGCTCCATTCTATTTTCGTCATATGTATCACAGATATACTTAGCTATAATACTATTCTCGACCCTATTCACACAAATAATCCAAGTCTCATAAAACTTGCATTCACAATGGCAGCACAGTGCCAAAATTATGTCACAGCCTTGTGACTTTCCGAGACTTTCCCATCGTCGAGCGGAAAGTCGCGGAAATATGTCTGACACATCCGGAAAGTTCACAGCGCAATAAGTCCACAGCAAAGCAATCAGCTGTTGAACTTTCCGACTGATCATCGGAAAGTCACAAGAGTATGACGTGACGTAATTTCGGCACTGTGCTGCCGTTGTGAATGCACATTTTATGAGGCTTGCATTATTTGTGTGAATAGAGACCTTTTGAAGGGCCGAGAATAGTATTATAGCTAGGTATGGCTGTGATACATTTAACGTAAATAGAATGGAGCTGAATAGATGGTCACATTGAGCCGTCTTGCTTTTTAATTTTGACGAGATATGCAGCTTCAAAAGCGGCAGCTCTGATTTGAGTTTTGATTCACGCTAACCATGAATGAACTTTCCGATAATGTGATGGACTGATGAGAGAAATATTACCGGAAATATTTCAGAAATGTTTCCGGAAATTAGCGATCAAAAATTATAAAACAGTGCGATAATGAAGTGCCACGTTCCAGGTTGCAAAAGTAGCTACCGAAGTGCTTCGTAGGGAATATCGTATTTCGGGTAAGTAAAATTAACCTTTGGCATCAATTTCGTTTTGTTTTTGTGTGAAATTATAATTAATTTCATTCACAAAAAGCATTTTAATGTCCACTCGCCGGTTCGGGGAAAGAAAAGTCAAACGAAGTTCAAAATGGCGATCTTTCGTGGTTTTTACATGAGCGTTACCATATGTTACCATACCAGTAAGCAAAAAGTCAAAAATTGGCACATTTCTCTCGGTCAATTTCTAATCCATTCTCTCTTATATCTGTGTTCAGACTCAATCTTTTTCATAGTAACCTCTAATGAAAACATTACGTTTTGTACAAAAGACAAATAACCTAATGTCTTTAACTCCTCCTCGTCAGATGCAAAAATGTTTCCTATGATTCGAGGGCACTCGTTTCCAATAACCTGAAAATATAATTTTAAGGCAGGCTATATTTTTAAAATTCTTTCTACAGGCGGTTTAAGGGATCACGGCATTTGAGTTCCTTCAAATTGTTTTTGTAAGTTAGCCCTTCTCTTTGCCGACCTACTGAAACGGTTACATATTTTCAGAATCAAGCTTTCGATGTCAATTGCCAACCTATCAGTACTAAGCTTTGCTGCATTTTGCAAAATATGCACTGGGCAATCAGCTTCAACAATGTTATCATTTTCCTTCCTCAAAATAGTATAAATTGAGTGATGCTTTCCGAAGTTTACGTTAGTGTTGTCGGCGGAAAAAGCTGATATATTGTTTAAAAGGAGGCCATATTTTTCCAAAGTATCCATTAAAAGCTTTGATACTTGAGTAGCAGATTCATCGTTGCACTCTACAAAGTCAAGAAGTCGATTTTCTACGCCGGCATTAAAGGCGAATAATCTTACACAAATAGGAAACATTTTGCTATTATTTTTATTGCTTGCGTCAGTAGCAATCCAAAAATATAAGTTTTGGTCTTTAACAGCCTTTATAATATTCTTGACTGACTCTACGGATAATATTTCACAAACAATGCTCTCTGTTTTCGTCCTTCCTCAGCTAAATTTTTTAGCAATTTTTGAATCGGTGCAAATGTAAGGTAGCAGCTTGTGCGAGCAGTCCATGATATTATAGCTTAAAGAGTGTTTAACCGTATGATAAACTGATGTAATTTCCCCAGCAGCAATTTTATCATTGGACTCGGAGGTAGATGTTTCTGGCTGTGATAAAAATTTCAAAAGACTACTTGATATTCTCGTACTTACAATGGATAAATGAGCCTTTGTTGATGCATGTTGTTTTATGTCAGCAATCCCACCGTGAGCACATGAGAAATCCTTAAAACAAATCTTACAAAATGCTCTATGAGAATCTTCTTTGATTTGCTGTAACCAGCCAAAATCGCTTTCCCATCTGGAGCTGTAAATTTCTCAGCGGATACAATTGGACACCGCAGTAATATTCTAATTTAAAGCGATTTGACACTACACTTTTTTCCATCTACTCTGGAGTGTGGTAGATAAGTTTGTTTACATTTTTTTTTTTCTGGGCCTCTTAAACATAGAAAAGTCAACTCACAAACATTCCAAGTCGAAATCAAAATCGGATAATATCAACATGCCGTTGAGAAAGTGGATACTGTTAGTTACAAATGTTTAGATCAATATATCTCAAAAACGGTTATGGTTACAAGAAAAAGTTATCAAATCTTTTTTGTATGAAATTTCTTAAGCTACAAATTCGTCATACATTGTTTTTCTGTAGACGTGAAAGTAACGCAACACTCGGATCGATGGGGACTTTTGACATTTTGTTCAACACGCCAGTACCAAGGTTGACACCAAAATTCAGCTTTCCCCTAATTTTTCCGAAGCATCATGTTAAATTTTCCTGGAGTATATATATGTAAGTTAGCAAACATTCATGTTGCTGCCCGCGCGGTCATTAAGCGTGCTACGCGTAATATTCGTACATTTGTATTTATGTTTTGACCGATACACGGGACTCGGTCAGTCTCGGCGGCACATAGAAATAAATGGAAAAAATACGCGACGTCCCGGGAAATACGGGACGATTGACAGCACTAGTTTTGAGTGTCTCGAAACTAGTGATGGGTAAAACCAGCACACTTTACTGTGCTAGCACACTTCGCACACCACACTTAAGTGTGCTAGCACTGTGCTCCCAGCACTGACACAGTGCCGCACACTGACACTGCCGACACACTGACACAGGAAATGATCTGCTGCATGTAGAAGGTTTATACTAAGTAGTGCTATGTTTTTAAATATTCAAATATTAAAGGAGTTTTTAGGGCAAAAGTAGCTGGAATCGGCCAATTTTGGGTTAGAGTGGTTTCGGATATAACGGGCCAAGACCTATTGCTGTGATACAAATATTTCGGTTTTGTAGGGGAGTAAGGTGTTTTTTGGCCATAGTTTGGCAAAAACTGCCTTTACGGCGCTTTCGATGATTGAAAGTGGTCGGGGAGTACCACTATTGCACTTGGAAGCACCGTAAAATTGCTTCTATGAGCGTTTATTTGACCCCATATAGACTAGACTGTGACGTCATTAAAAAAATGTGTTTATACATACGATCTGTTTGGAAGCAATGAAGATGTTGCTTCCTAGGGGAAATTATCTTCTCAAGAGAGGGACTCAGAGCGGAGCTGCGAACGCATGACTACTGTGGAACTTATTTCTGCGTTCCCCTCACTAGTAGCAGGGTAAATTGTTATTGTTATCATTTTACTTTGCTTGTACAGATTTTTTGTGAATGAAAAATGCTTGCTATGAGCGGATTTGAGTTGCAATATGTGGCAAGCGTTGCCAGACGCTGTGAATTCGATAAGTCGTTATTTTATGTGTTTTATTTATGATTTATATTATGGCATTATGTTTTGTATGTTCTACTTTGTATAGAAAATTTTATAAAGGTGTTTTCAATTGGCGAAGGCTTTTAATCACTTATAGTCTATAGGATTTGGTAATAATACTGCATGGTAGTAATAGGTGAAGCTGTAGACTAGAATTGTGTCGAATTGAATGTGTAAAATTGCATGATACTTTTGATTGATATTTGAAATAGTGAAAGGTTGAAATAGGTGAATGTGTTCACTTGTTCTGTGGGTCAAAATTTTAGAATTCGTCAACTTATTTAATTTTTATATAATTGAACCTCGGTAATTTGCTGCAAAAAAGGACATTATCAACCAGGATTGATCGAAAACGAATTCTTAAATTGTCTCTATAACAAAGAGATGTACCTACTCGGCAGTTTGATGTCAAAATTAATAAATGAAAAACTCGGAACGGATTATCGGTTGTAATATTAAACAAAAAAAAAAATTGGCTGATCATGTGTGCTATTTTCAAGCGTTTCAGACATTTGGCGAAATATCGGATTTTGTAATTTAAATAGTGTTAAAGCTGTGAACAGGCTTGTTACAAATAGCATTGATAATTTCAATGCAGTCCTTTCACTTTCCAAGTTTGATTCCGGTAATTTAGAAAATTGCTGAGTAGTCAATATACATACATATTCAGTAATATTGGTCACAGTTAGGAGAAATTGAGAAACAATGAAGATTCTAATAAACATTGTTTGTCATTTAGGATGTCAAGAAGAAGCATTACATAGTCATAATGAAAATGTGTATTCTTGCAATATGGGTAAACCACCTAAAGATTATAAATTTTTTGACAGTACATAACCAATAATTGCCAGCTCACTTGGACCAAGCAAATGTTTTTTCCGGAACATCAAATTATATTCAAAACGATCTCATCAGTTGATTTTCAAAAAAAAAAAAAAAATATTGAAAGAGAAATGTAATGAAACTCAGAAAAGCAAATTCATAGCAATAATATTAGATAAAACAACCGATATATCATTTTGATCACAACTTTCAACAACCCTTGGTTACATTACTTCTTCCGGTGCAGTTAAAGAAACTTTCATAAACCTCACAGGTGTTTCTGATGACCAAACTGAGTCCCGTTCATTTAAATTTTTTTTGCATATTGTCCGAAAATTCAAAGCCTTGAGGAGCCTCTGTAATATCTGCCAAAATAACTGGATTGCAAACATGTATAAAAGAAATGTACAAAAACGCAATATTTATTCATTTCTTCGAACATCGTCTAAATTTGATTTTATCTAAATCGTGCAATAGTATACGCGAATGTAGATTTTTTTCCCAATCTATTACTAGTTTTTCAACAACGACAATAAGTTTATTTGCTTTGTATTTATTCGTCAAAAAAGGTTTCCAAAATTGGCTCCAACACGTTGGACTTTTAATGGTCGGTTATATTTAATAGTTTTTCTATAATAAAGAGCAATTAAAATAACTCGTGGAATATATAGCTGAAAATGATAGTGCTAATTGAGACGGAGAGATCGTTAATAGTGAGAGTGGGCTTTTTATTTTACTTAAAGATTCTTAGTTTATTTTTCCGTTTAATGTTTTTTCCAAAAAAAAAAGACAAAAAAAACAACTATTCGATATATTTCAGTCCTAACAAAGTAATATACTGTATGATATTCACAAAATGACCAAATTTGATGATCAAATACAATCTTTAAAAAAGTCTAGCGCATCAGAACCGCTAGAAAACTAATTTTCGAAGAAGTTGTCTTTGAGGGATTTAAAAATGTGTGAAGACTTTATACACTTCTATGTAGTATCATATCAACCATTTTTTACTCAAAGGTACAAATATCATTTTCTGACAGCATTTCCTATTGCACAAATGATGAAAATGCTCAGTGCTGGCAACATTTATCCAACACAGCAGCAATAAGTCTACCACTACATGCTCGTACTTAATCAGCCTATCCTTTGAATTTCGTTTTCATAGAAGGATATCATCGAAAGTTTCAGCGACTAAACTATGTCTGGGGTTGCCATACGAAAAATTTCCATAACTCGGAAAATTTAAATGTCGGTTGCTTATTTTAGTGTAAATGCTTTGCTCATGGATACAAAATGGAAGCATCTGTTTGTGCAATATTTACGAATTGTCTGGTGCTGGCAATCATGTGCTAGAACCAGAGCTGCTTCACGTTGTGTTAAACCCACCCTATGAATTTCGTTTCGATTGAATGGCTGCGCTGTAATTTATAGGAGTGAATATAATTTTAGGGTTACCAACGTCCAAACTTTTTAAATTTTTGAAACGTAAATATTTGTTGTTAATTGTCATTGCAGGATCATTCCCATTTGGAAATTTTATGACAATATCGCTCGATACAGAAATATAAATAAATTACGAAATTCATCATAGCTGGCAACCCTTTCACGATTTTTCAACGAAATTCCTACAAAACTAAATATGCAGCAAAATCCACTTATCATGGGAATTTCGTTTTGATATCGTTAATGCATCGGAAGTTATAGGGAAAAACCTTTAATTTCCTGAGCAAATTTACAATATTTAGGGGACAAAAATTGCCATAGTTGGCGACCCTATACTAATTTTTCAACCAAATCTCTATGAAATCTATCTTAGAGTAAGGTTTACCTACTGCGTGAATTTTGTCGAAATCTGGTGGCTAAATCGGCAGCTATAGGCCAAAAACCATTTTTTTTTTCTTAGCGATTTTTCCAAATGGCACCACTGCCATATTGTTACCTGTATTTCAAAATCACTTCTATCAGACCTGGTCCTAGTTAATACCAACATGTCCTGTAAATTTCATTTTGATCGCATTAGCCGATCGTCAGTTCTCGTGAACAGAAGTTTTGAGTGCTGAAAATAGAGGTAATTTGATCACGGGTTGCCGTTCTTGGTGGACAAAAGCCAAAATTTATCAATAATTCTAATTAATTTTCAAAAATCAAAAATTTTTCAGGAGACTCGATGATTTGAAGGATTTTTTTTCAGGAGCCTGCTGTAGCTACAGAGTTGCCCACACAGTCTTGAAAGTCCACGTGTGTTGAGTTTTAGTCTATATCAATACGCTCTGAAAATTTCACGATGATTTATTGTTTTTCTTAGAAGTTATAACAAATCAAAATTTGAAAAAAAATCCTTGCCTACTTTTAGGCACTCAGCGCCTACACAAGGCTCAAAATTTCCAATTCATTATCATATACAAACTAAAAACATAATAAGTTTTCATTCTTAGTACTTCTTTTTAACAAAAATTTACACTGCTTGGAAATATAGGAGTACCTGAAAGTTCTTCGAAGATTAGTAAAAATAGTTTCACGCGAATTGGGAACGAATTATGGTTGATTTGTGAAATACTACAACGTCGTAAAACAACAAGGTGTATAATTGACAACAATGAGAATGTTGTCCCATTCTTTACAAGTGCTTATGTCGAGATAATTGGTAGCATAATCGTTAAAATAAATTCAAGGTTTCCATCCCTAAAAAGTTTCAGATTTTTAAACCTTTTCAATTCTTCGAAGTTTGGCCACTTTCAAAAATATAAATAGTTCTGGGAATGTTATTATTTTACTGATAAATATTGATATGGTTTCTTATTGTGAACTTTTACTTCCATAAGAATACAGAATGTCTACTCTCACGTCCCCGTTAGTAATTCCTGGGTGCTTTTATAGAGGGGTTCTATTACACGTAACGAATTTGCGGAAAGCGTAATCAACCATGGACATCAACCAATTGCTTCCCTTCTGTAAATTGTCACGCCACGCCACTGATACATACATCCTGAGCTATTTCGGAATAACTTTCGTCACTTGAATACATTACAGTTGGTTTATTACTTATTTTCGAATAAAATTAGTAGGTATTAAATTAATATTTCTTTGTTACTGATTTTCGAAGAAAACTAGGATTAGACTCATTTCGCCGAAAATGCATATTTCTTTATGTATATATGTATATATATATATATATATATATATATATATATATATATATATATATATATATATACATATATATATATATATATATATATATATATATATATATATATATATATATATATATATATATATATACATTCATATATACATATATACAGGGTGTCCCATAACGCAACGTCAAGCCGGAAAGGGGTGATAGGGCAGGTGGTGACAGTAATCAGAAAACTATTTAAAAAAAAGTTAGCTGCGTATTTTTTGAGATATTCGCTTTTGAAAAAAAATTGAAAAAATGCGTACCCTGTGACAATCTTTTCACTGCTACATCTACAAAAATTTTTTTTTTTTAATTTTCTTTTTAAAATATAACCCCAGATAAATGCTCTTTAAATTACAGCCAAAAATTAAAAAATTACTGTTTTAGTTTTCAGTGAAATAGCACTTCTTTCACCAAAGATGTACTAAAAAATAACTCTTCACCCAACTTCATCTAACCGTACTGAAAAAAAAATGTACTAACATATTTTGGCAAGTAGCTTTAAAAGATAGTCTACTAAGTCCTAATTCCAAAATGGTATTACACTTGCTTCTTTATTTCTTAATTAAGGAAAAATAACGTTTTTACCTTGGAGAGAACCAATTCCCAGTTAATTGCTATTAGTTATTTGAAATGATTTTAATGCACTTTATTCTTCTTAAAAACCGTTACCTATAGGTCGATGGAAAAATTAGATGCGTAGTTATGTTATTTTGCTATTTGCGTGGCATTATAGTGGATTACGGTCATTTGATAAGTGTGCATTTTTCTAGCAAATAAGAGAATACTCCCGTAGTTCCGTTTATTGAAAGTGTAAAGTGTGAATTCCATAATGCCGTTTAGATATAGTGCACAGGAATATGCTAATATGCACCTAATTTATGGGGAATGCAGATCCAATGCTTCTGCTTCAGCACGACTTTATCGTGAGAGGTACCCAAATGTTGAACGGTATCCAGATCATCGAGTGTTCATAAACGTGCATCGGGCATTTTCAGAGGGTCGCTTGCCCCATCGAATGGCTTGTGCGGGAAGACCTTGGAATCTCTACGAGGACACTGTATTGGAAGCAGTTGAAGAAGAACCGTCAACCTCGGTGCGTGCCATTCAGATGACTACAGGAGTACCCAAGAGCTCAGTTCAGCGAATTCTAAGGAGAAACCAACTTCATCCATACCATGTACAACGTGTACAAAGTCTCCTTCCGCGAGATTACCCGGAGAGAATTCAGTTTTGTCAAACTATGCTGGAGAAGTATAGAGAAAATCCGCGGTTCTTTGACGAAATTCTTTGGACGGATGAGTCAACATTCACAAAGGATGGCTACATGAATCTCCATAATTTGCACGAGTGGCACGTGGAGAATCCGCATCTAATGCGACAGAACAAATCTCAACACCGATTTAAAATAAACATGTGGACGGGGGGCATTCTTAATGGTTCAGTTGTTGGGCCATTTGAGCTTGCGGGGAATTTGAATGCCGAAGTTTATCTGGATATGTTGGAAAACCAATTATCACAACTATTGGACGACGTACCACTGAGGATTTATGGAAACATGTATTTCCAGCATGATGGCTGCCCAGCACATTATGCTCGAAGTGTACGGGAATTTCTCAACAGTGAGTATCCCGAGAGGTGGATAGGACGGGGTGGAACAATTTCGTGGCCAGCTCGTTCACCCGATTTAAATCCTTTGGATTTCTTTTATTGGGGCGCAATAAAGGAAAAAGTCTATTCCACTGAAATACAAAGCTTAGAAGAGCTACGTACTAAAATTAGAAAAGCGGTCGACGAAATAAACTCAAGAAGTTTTGCCCGCCTAATTTCAAGGTCGTTCTTAAGAAGATGCAGAGCCTGCATTGCCGCTGATGGCAAGCATTTCGAACACCTTTTATAAGTAAAGTAAGTAATTTCTGTTCAATAATTGATTTCTAATTTCAACTTATATCAAATAGTGCGAAAACAAACTTAGGATGTCGGACTGTTAGAAAATTTATATTCATCTCAATTAAGTCATTAAGAAGCAAGTGTAATACCATTTTGGAATTAGGACTTAGTAGACTATCTTTTAAAGCTACTTGCCAAAATATGTTAGTACATTTTTTTTTCAGTACGGTTAGATGAAGTTGGGTGAAGAGTTATTTTTTAGTACATCTTTGGTGAAAGAAGTGCTATTTCACTGAAAACTAAAACAGTAATTTTTTAATTTTTGGCTGTAATTTAAAGAGCATTTATCTGGGGTTATATTATAAAAAGAAAATTAAAAAAAAAAAAATTTTTGTAGATGTAGCAGTGAAAAGATTGTCACAGGGTACGCATTTTTTCAATTTTTTTTCAAAAGCGAATATCTCAAAAAATACGCAGCTAAATTTTTTTTAAATAGTTTTCTGATTACTGTCACCACCTGCCCTATCACCCCTTTCCGGCTTGACGTTGCGTTATGGGACACCCTGTATATATACATATATATATACATATATATATATATATATATATATATATATATATATATATATACATATATATATATATATATATATATATATATATATATATATATATATATATATATATATATATATATATATATATATACATACATATATACATATATATATATACATATATATATATATATATATATATATATATATATATATATATATATATATATATATATATATATGTATATATATAAATATATATATACATATATACATATATACATACATACATATATATATATATATATACATATATATATATATATATATATACATGAAATTTATTATATATATATACATATATATATATATATATATATATATATATATAAATATATATACATATATATATATATATATATATATATATATATATATATATATATACATATATATATATATATATATATATATATATATATATATATATATACATATATATATATATATATATATATATATATATACATATATATATACATATATATATATATATATATATATATACATATATATATATATATATATATATATATATATATATATATATATATATATATATATATATATATATATATATATATATACAGGCAATCATAGGCTGATTTTTTATGTGAAAATGGTACCTCCAAATTAAAAACCGCACCGAAAATCGGAAATCGCATATTTTTCAACACAATTTCGTTCATCCGCGAAAAAAACTAATATATTAAGTAAATCACTTCGATTTTTTGATTTCAGATAACACTGTCAGGCCAGGTTTTACGCACCGCACGACGCCTTTTTCGAAGCGCCTTTGATATACTGCCACCACGGGATAAATAATTAATATTTTTTTATACAATAATTCCTACATACTCTCAAAATATAGTTCTTTAATGTGTTATATTATTTTCACTCAAAGCTGAGAAAAAAAATCGCAAAAATCGGCTTTTCTTAAGCCTCGGAAACCATCTTGCCCCTTAAAGATGTTGAGTTCTTCTTTGGTTTTTCCTAAGCCCACATAGCTTTGTCAAAACTTGAAAAACTTTGGAAATCTTCAACGGATCGAACTAAAATTTTTTGGCGATACTAATGATAAATAGTCGAATTCAATTACGTATTAAAATTCAACGCCTGCATCAATTGGGCTAAAGTCGCAGTGACATTTATACAACATTAAGGACCTATAATCACACAGTGAAAAAATGATTCGATGCCAAAGAAAGAAACGAGGACGATATGAAAAGAAGTGGTCGATCGTCGGTACTTGCCACAGAAGGAAAAAGAAATAATCAAGCCTTGATTGAATATAAACCAGGAATAGGTAGGCAAACAGTGAAGAAAGGGCTTAACTATTCCTTGGAGGCTGCAAAAAAGTGTCAAGATGAACCGCTTACTAATACATTTGATTTACTAAATGGAAGGGACAAGTCTAGAGACAACGTATCAAACTTTTACTTTCCGATAAGAACATTCGAGACCGGCTGAAGTCAAAAGCTGAAAAGCCTTGGATTTACTAATGACAATCTCCTTGGTCTACCGCGGCATGCAAACATCCTTTTTACAGCCGAGTCGTGGATTCAACTGCATCCAATACCTAATCGACAGAATAGGATAGTGAGAACCAGTAATAGTAAAATAAAAAGTCATGGTAGCTGTTGCAGTGTTGCAGCTGTCACAGTAAGCAGACGTGGAGAAAGCCAACTTCATTTTGTTGAGCTGTTAACGGAGAAAATTACACGGAAAGAATCCTCGCTGTTTTTGCACAATGCATTAACAATCATCATCACTTATGAACAGAACGGAAGTAATTTTGAGGCAAGATACAGGCGCATACAGGTTTGAAAACTAATGAGGCGATTTCTGAGCAATTTTCTAATGCGTGCATTGATTGGCCTGGTAATTCTCCTGATTCAAACCCAATTGAAAACGTTTGCTCCAAATTAAATGAGAGTACATTTAGAGACTCCAGACACAAAAATAGGTAGGAGCTGATTCGACGTATACAAGTTGAGTAGGACGCGATTTTGGTAGAGTTTCTAAGAAATGTATGTGAAAGTTTCAGAAAGCGGATTTTAAACTGTATAGAAAACGAAGGAGGACATACTTCATGCTAATCATATATTATGTTACCTAATGTGTGCATTTTATAATAAAATTATAATGTTAAACCAAACTCTTCAGTACTATTCTATACAAACAATACTAAGGGCAGAAACTTTTGCGCCGCCCTGTATATGAATTCAGATGGAGTAAGAGGCAATCTTTAACACTAAGCAAATTCTCCACACTGAATGAATCATAAAAACTATTTATCGACTAGAATTCACAATATAATTTCTTGTATTACCTAGCTATCATCTTATCGCATCGATAATAATTTACTACTTTCATAATTGTAATTTAACTACCAAATGCTGAGCGCCATATACATTTTTTGTTAAACATAAAATACGGAATACAAAATAAAGTTATATGCTAATAATCTGAAAGATGGGGTTTTCAATTTATTACAAATTTTCCCCCAACCTTCAACTGAATCACATTTTACGTTCAAGATGGTTATTTATTATGGCCGACTTTATTTCCTGAGAAGCATACCATCATATTTGAACCGATATGTTTCGCTGCATTCAAATAACATTTGCACATAATTCGTGCCATTATAGTACTTTTTCTTCGAATATCCATGAACTCATAAAATATAAAAACCATCTTCTCTACAAAAAATAAATAAATAAATGCGACTACGAAACAGAATCAAATTTTTCTACAATTAAAACTCAAAAAATCCACTTACTCCTTTTGGCCAGTCTTCTTGTTCCGATAGCTGCTTCTATAATATCCGTATAGGTTTTTACCCAGCTCACCGACGAATGGAATTTCAACAACGTACTTTTTGCCCTTCTTCAATTTTTTGGACAGTATAATAGTGTAGTAGTCATGGACATCGTTGACATGGGTTCCGTCAATTTTATAGTTTTTTTCCGATTTGTCATCATCAGTTTCGGTGACTGTAATCGTCTCTGGGTCAACTTTCAAATCTTTCGAGTGCAGGGTGATATTAGGCGTGTCCTCGATGACAGTCATTGTAATCCAAACCTTCCCGTTGAACTCAAAGCCATTGTCATCATCGAGATGCGTTACGACTTGCAATTTGTAATGTTCCGGCTTGATGGCATTCGGCAGACGGTAGTCCGGTGCTGGCTCAGTCGAAATCAAAACAAACACCGACAGCAATATGATGGCGGTTACCCGAAACATGACTGCAATAATAGATAGATACTATGTATATATTTAAATAAAAATATGTAAACGTTAGAGTATGTAGTTTAGGCTGAAATTATTTATGTTCAGTTCAATGAATAATACTGTAAAAAAGCCAACCATAAGGTCAACTTCATTTAACACGGGCTTGCATTTCAAAACATTTAGGTTCTTACCCGCTAATGCACGGTTTGCTATCAATCATCGACCTTACAAGCCTTTTAAAATTTCACTCACGTGGAGGCCGGCCTGTGTCTCAAGTTTAAGCTGTGACTGGAATTAATTGATTTGATTGTCTCTTAAAGTTGGCAAGCTCATTTTCATGAATAATGAAATTTGTAATAAGGTGTGGTATGTAAATGAATGAACTAACTTTCCGCTAAAAACTCGAGACTGATGCAGGTGGCCTGTTTCAACATTTTACGTCTATGAATGCGATCCAGTTTGCATCTATGAGACTGATCACGCTTCGAATCCGAATTAGAAATACTAACATTTTTTCATATTCATCTAAATGTAAACGTACTTAGGCTATTGCACGTGCGGCAAGATCAATCGTTAACAGATGTTTGGGTAATTGATTTATTGGCCACAAACGCTTTGAGCACACATTGATCGTCGTATTTACCTTGACAGTAACGCAAAAAATCATTAAAAAAAAAAAAAAAAAAAAATATGGCAGTCCTTGGGGACTGACCGATTGAAGTTATACTTCTTTGGCTTTAATTATGAAGAAATTATTTATTAATTTTCCAAACCCATCTTATATTTCGTAATGAAATTCCATTATCAAATAAAGATTTTATAATAACTTTCCAATTTATTAAAAGATTACCCTAAAATAACAAATTCAAACCGTTTTTTCAAATTTTTAAATATTCAGATAAAATAATGCAAGCCTATTAACAATAATTTTGCAATAAGGTGAGATATAGATATCTGCACTATTGGAACCCAAAGATTACCCTAAAATAACAAATTGAAACCAGTTTTGCAAAGTTTTGAACCTTTTGACACGATAACACAAACCTAACTATAATTTTGCAATGAGATACACTATAACTATGTATGAACAATGTAAATCAGCGTAACACAGCAGCATTATAGGTAAATATGTAAAGGCAGAATTACAACGCGAGCAGACAGCAGTCCAAAGTTGTAAGCATACTTGTAAATGTAGTGTAATTCTTCGCACAAATGTTAATAATCTTTTTTTATTAAATTTTTTCCGGACAAATGTTGATAATATTTGTTTTATGAAATTTATTTTTAGGCCAAAATAGTGAACCAGATACTACAAGAGATTTTAACAATTTGTTTTTAATTCTTTTATTACGCAGTTATGCCATTACTCTGAAGAACGTAAACACGTGCTTTTCAAATTTAATAAATGGTTAAATATTAAATAGGTAAAAAATACTCACTTTTTTGTGCTGTTTTATTTTACATTACACAAATATTATACTTAATAAGACGGAAGAGCATACACCATAAACACCAGTTTCGTGCCGGGTACTGAATATCAACAGCTATATACTAGGTATATCACACTGTACGTATGGGTGAGAAACAAACATGAATAAACAGAGCGAGTGAATCAACCCACACCTTCTTTCTCTTCCTTAAGCATTGTAATATATAATATATAAGAGCGTTTCACAAACATCTGACGGATCCGAGCGATTCTATCCCAAGCCAAAGTGTATAGAATGATAAGTGGGTGAACTCCTTCCATCTTCCAGAAAAAACACTTCGACCTTGAAATTGCGCCTCCATTTACGCAATGCATTAGCTGTCAAAGCAACCTGAGAGTGTGCTGGTATTTTTTGCGAGAGTGAGTCGTATGTGAGCAACGAAAAATCTAGCCTGAGTATGTAGTTGTCGAATCTTATCTTGCACCTCTTTCTGTTCCATGTGATTTCTTCCAATTGCCAGGCTGATCAACAATACAATCTCAGGCTAGTTCACTGGAAGTTTTGGACCGTATACATATACGGAGTCCGCACGCTGGTTAGGAACTAACTCTTTACGCTGTGCCCAAGCCTAGTCGCCCCTCTTCTCTCTCCGTCTTCTTTCTCTTTCTTAAGCATTGTAATATATAATATATAAGAGCGTTTCACAAACATCTGACGGATCCGAGCGATTCTATCCCAAGCCTAGTCGCCCCTCTTCTCTCTCCGTCTTCTTTCTCTTTCAGAGCGTTTCAAAAAAAATCTGACGGATCAGAGCGATTTTCACCCATGCTTTTTAATACCTACCCAACGAGCCAAAAGAAGTATAACTTCAAAAAAATATACACTCATTTTCTTTTCTTTTCATCTTTTTATTCATTCAATATTACTATTAATATCCAAAGTTAGAGCTTTGGTAAGCTTACTAATATTTACCATGTATATTTGGAAAATTAGTTTTATTGTTTCTAAGTGCATAGTTCTTACCTTAAGTAAAAGTTCTTAAACTCTTTAAAAGCTCTTAAATATGTTTTTTTTTTAAATTTGAGTAAACTTCAGTCACCTAATATTTTGTACCATGTCTCTCATTTATATGAGCATGATCAAATTTATTGGCTACAAACGAGACCAATTTAGAAGTGTTATTCGAAAGAATTTTCTGTTATTCCTAAGCATAGTTCCTAAGACTCCTGTCCACTGCATGAAGAGTGAAATCGTTAATTTTCTAAAATATCCTGTGATTATCGAATCACTATTTAAAAAAGCATTTTCATGTGTGCTTTATCTTTATTTCCGTCCAAACATATGCCAATAATTACATATCGCGCCATCTTATCTACTCTGTTGTACTATTGAATTCTTACCTGTTCCTCTTGATAGCATACATTTAGGCTTCTTATTTTTTCCGGGTCGGCAGTCCGATGAAATAAGATTATACACCATTTACAAATTCAAATTGTCGGCGGTATTTTGCAGTATTTCCTCAGATCACACCTCGATTCTCATGTAAAAAATGTTTTTTTAGAGGGCTCCGTCCTCAAATTTGAATAAAACAAAAAAATGTCAACCAGATCACTTTTTTTTTGCAGAACTCAGCTGTTTTTATTTGCTTTTCGAAGATGTTGTGCAAATGACCGCCGTGACTTCCTCTCAAGAGGCCAATTCCAGAGGTCCAATTTTCAATTTTTGAAATAACTGGGACCGTATGCCATCAATGATGCGAGTTATGTTGGCTTCTTAAGAGCCGGTTGTTGCTGGTTTGCCAGCGTTTAGCAACGATTTGAACTATCCTCACAAGAAGTAATCCAACGGTGCCGAATCGCACGATTTCGGTGGCCATTTGGATTCATTTCTCGAGATAATACAATTTCCGAAATTAGTCTTCAATAAGTCTATGGTTGCGGTTACTATGTGGAACGTAGCGCAATCTTGTTGGAACCAAATATTCCTCACACCCATATGATGCTAACTTTGGAGCAAAAACTGGTTGATCATCGACAGTCTTTGATACCACCCGCATGCAGTACGCACCTTACAGTGCATTTTTGTGGATACAATGGGGTCACCATGACTTGACGGATATTTTCCTCGCTCCTGGTGTGGCAATTTTTCTTATTGACGTAGCCATCGAGTCAGAAATGAACCCCGTCGACCATTATGCGATCTATAAAGTTCATGAAGCGATCTTTGAGTTTGCACAACTGAGCATTGGAAATACATTTTGCGATGTATCTCTATTGAGACAACTTATCAGAACTTACCTAGTAAAACTAATAGTGACATTGATAGCTGTCTTCAGCTTACTTGACAGTTTTGAGTTCTAAAATGCGGTACCTGTAAAAAAAAACCTTTACATACCTTGCATTCACTGCCGTCGCAACCGCCCAATGACTGTTATATATGTGTGTGTGTGTGTGTGTGTTCGTAGAGAGGCACCTGACGCCTCTTAGAACTCAGGCCAAAGGACCCATTGTACTATCAGTAGCTTACTATAGTTTCCCGGGTTTCTTAACAAAATCTAGGATCAATCATAGGGGATAAGAGGCTATCTTCTGCATAAGTGTTCACATTCCAGCCAAAGCATTGATATCTGAGTCGCGCAAACGCTGGATATTCAAAGAGGAGGTGCTGCACACAGTCAGCTTCTTATAAGCAGGATGAACAAAGATGATCCTGTGCAACACCTATTCGGTGCATGTGTATACTAGGCAGTTGTTCCATATAGCTCTACAAATTGTCCTGTTTTGGTTATGAGCATGACTGAGCTTTAAAAGGAAGACCTTAGTGTGCCTGGCCGGGTCAGCAGACTAAGATCTCTCTTTGAGAGTAGAGAGTTGCAGTTGAAGCGTCGAACCTTGCTTTGCAATGCCGCCAGTAATTGCATTTCCCGCATCACTAGGTATCCAGAGCAGATGCACTTTTTACTAAATAAATAAATAAATAAATAAATATATATATATATATATATATATATATATATATATATATATATATATATATATATATATATATATATATATATGTATATATATATATATATATATATATATATATATATATATATATATATATATATATATATATATATATATATATATATATATATATATATATATATATGTATATATATATATATATGTATATATATATATATATATATATATATATATATATATATATATATATATATATATATATATATATATATATATATATATATATATCAGTGACTATTTCTCGGGAACGCGCCATCCGATTGAGCTGAAACTTTCAGGATACATTGGTGGATATGCAGAATAGGTCCAGGTCTCACTAAATGTCAATTATTTTTAACCTTTTGGCGCCGGCGGCCATTTTAGTGATATTTTTAATATACCTATTATTCCATACACAAATAATTTTTGCAAAAATAATGTTGACGAAATAAATTTCGAACGTGTTTTAGAATCAAATCGGATAATGTTTTAGAATTTTTCAACCCCATGTGTGCGCTAGGTGCCTAAAAAGAGAACGGGAAAATTTGAAAATGTTTAAATTGCGATAACTTTTGACAAAGCTATTCAATCACTACAAAATTTACAGGACATATTGGTATTATTAAGTTGTAAATTTTTGTAGCTTTTAATGAGCGTGTTGGCAACCCTGTAGCTAGAACAGGCACTGAAAGTGAAAACCTCCAAAACATCGTCTCTCTTGAAAAAATGCCGCTTCTTCAAAAAAAAGCCTTTCATATGGAAATCTTATGCTGTGTTTATGTAGCCAAAATTAAAAATTTGATATGGTACAACGGGCACGCCTGGTAGCCCTTGCCCAATTTACCTATATTTTTAGCATCAAAAACTCACGATCCGATAAGCAGAATTAGGTGAAATTTACACAATGTATTGGTCTTAAATAGGACCAGGTCTGATAGAAATAATTTTTAAATGCGGGCGATTCTGTGCCAGTGGTGCCATCTTGAAAAATCACTAAAAAAGATAACTGCTTTTAGCCCCATAAGTTCTTATTCAGTAGTTCGATTTTCACGAAATTCACACGGTAGCTGAACATTCCTTTAAATTTGGTCGAAAAATTCGGTTGGAACTGCCAGCTATGATAATTTTTGTGCCTTGCATTTTGAAAATTCGTTAAAGAAAATAAAGCTTTTTGCCCTATAGCTTCCAGTTCAGTCATGGTATCATAACGAAATTAACCTTATTGTAGGCAATTTTCAGTAGAAATGTTAGTTCAATACAATGATAGAGTTGCCAGCTATGGTTGTTTTTGTATTTTTTTGGCATGCCTTTAGTAAGCGGTTTTAGCATAGAATTTTCAAATCGTAGTGATCTTATAGTGAAAATAAACACAACATATTAAGATCTAGAAAATTTGAAAACTTTTGCAAATGGTAGCCCTAAATTTCTTTGCATCCCTATAACTTCCAATGCAGTCATCGGACCAATACGAAATTCGCAGAGCAGGTTGACTTCAACGTAAGGTAGATGCGACATATTTTTGGCTTCAGTGCTAGTTAAGGGCTGCTAGCACTAGGCTTTTTTGTTATTTTCGTTCCAATAAATGCTTGCATTAAGTATTTTTATCGCAAACATTTGCAATGAAAATAAGTAAACATTGTTTAAATTTTCTAAGCTCCGGACATTTTTCGGATGGCAGTAGCTTTCGATGAAGTCACCGGCATTAAAATTGGCTTAGATTCTATTATTACTTAGGGTGTATTAGTTTTAAGTAGGAAAAGTAAGTAGTGGTAGAATACACACTCAAAATCTGCACAAATCCTCTACTGTTCTTCGAACATAAGTGTTTCTAGCGGTTCTGATGCGCTAGGGTTTTTTGAATTTGGTGACAGAGTTTAATTGCTCCCCGCACTCTTGGGCAATTTTCGAAGTAGTGTTACGGACAGCTGTTTGCCGCCGCTCATGGTAATAAGAAAAAAAGAAAAAAACAAAACAGTTCACAGTGCAACAATGCGGTTCGAATGTCATTGCACTCAATCCGTGCCAATGAAATCTAATGGCATTCGAATTGCATTGTCTGTATGCGAATAGGACGAATGGTTGTTGCTTTGCGAGCATTACTAGAATATTTGAAAAAAAAAAAACAACAACAACGCGGGCAGTTCGTGTGCAATTGCTTTGGTTGTGGGTCATTGATAGCGGATTGGATTTGAACTGGATTGCTCGATGCCCGGGCGATGACCGATCGCCGCTTCATGATATGGGAGTTACGGGAGATGGCGGTAACGGCGGAATCAGGTGGAAAACTGAGCTGGCGGGTGGACGGGAGTTTTTTCGAGAGTCGAGAAGTGACATTTTGGCGGTTGAGCGAGAAGAACGCGTACTGGGGTTTTTTTTTGGATGGAAGTATCGCGATGCTGACTGCTGGGGGAGAGGAATTTTTAGCTGGCGGCGGTAGAGTGGTTGCCACCGTGGGCTTGCGAAAAGGAAGAGATTTTGAGCGGTCGTCAAAAGTGTAGATTGTGTTCTGTTGTGCTTTTTGAAAGATTACCAAGTGTTGTTAAGATTGACCCTGGATTATCAGTTTCTGCAAACATCAAGGGTACGACCCTTGCCGGGAAAAACAATCTGAGAAATTATTTGGGTTGCTATAAAACTATATTGATGAGCATCGGTGTTCCAGACTTTTTGCGTAAATCTGATCACACTGTAGTCAGAGGCGATTTTCATGCGGAATTGTAGAAAGAACGTAGAGCTAATTTTTCGAATTTGGTTCTCTGATTTTGTGACAATTGTTGAAGTGATGTGCATTCAGGCGAATTTATCAACAAAGGCAAATAGCCAGTGAATGTCCAACCGACTGAATTGATTGCGCTATATTTACCAAACAGAACGACGTTCCTGCAACAGATTCTCTTCGAACATAATCGACTTTAAGATCAAATTCAAAATAATCTATTTGACAATTCAAAAATGAATGTAAAAGGAACCAGGCCTTGTGTATTATATAAAAACCCATAGTGATATACCAAACAAAGAAAATAAATTGAACTGTTTGTAAAACTTAAAAAATTCGCTTCATGGACAAATAATAACACGTCCGATCGCCTTGACTGCTTCTTTATTAATCACCTTTCTCTCTATTCTAACAATTGTTCCTAACTACTTACTTATCCTAACGCCATCTAGTGGCAAGCTATCTAAACACATTTGAATTTATATACAATTTATGATCTTACAGTTCGTCCAACCTGACAACTGGTCGACCACGACCAGCATCAGATCGGACATGTTGTAACCAAATCAATTGCCTCTAAATCTTGCAACGGCGACAGAGTAGCAGACGTTCTACTATCGCAATATAGCATCGTTGTCGGGGCAGCGGATATCAGCCGCATCTCCACCTTATATGACGTCTGCACTGGGGCATATAGGCGACGGACGTCTGGTCGGCGGGCATCTGGGCAGCGGACATCATGGCAGCGGACGTTTAAACAGCGGACATCAGCGGAATCTTTGCATTGACCGGCATCTAAACAGCAAACATCTTAGCAGCGGACCTCATGGTAGCGGACTTCATAGCAGCGGACATCAGCGCAGCGGACATCAGCGCAGCGGACAGTTGTGCAGCAGGCATTATTGCAGCAAATGATGAGCCAGCGGACAGCGGAGCGGCGGATGACCAAGTGGACAGCGGGGCAGCACTTAATGATTCAGCAGGCAGCGGAACAGCAGATAAGGAAACAGCGGGCATCGAAACGGCATCCCTTATGGCAGCGGATAATTGGACAGCGGATAAATGGGCAGCGGCTAATTGGGCAGCGGGTATTGACGACTCCCTAACCTGGTATGGTGGCGTCTCTTCCTTGTCTGGCGGCGGCGTCACATCAACTTCTGGTAAATGCGTATGGGAGACTCACGCTGATGGTATCTCATCAGCACCTGGCAACGGAGTCTCATCAACATGCGGAGGCTGCATTCGGGCACCACATGGCAGCGGACTCTAGCCGACATATTTCAATGGTGCCTTGACAGCAATGGCGTCTTGGCAGGAATCACTTCTTTCGCACACTAAACTTTGTCGTCAAGGCTCTTCACAGCGGCACTCTTTACCAAAAACTACACTAACTCACATATTCTAGCAGGCCGGGCACCATCTTTGTTCACCCCACACCTGAATTGTAAAACTTAAGAAATTCGCTTCATGGACATATAATAACACGTCCAATCGCCTTGACTGCTTCTTTATTAATCACCTTCCTCTCCATTCTAACAATTGTTCCTAACTACTTACTTATCCTAACGTCATCTAGTGGCAAGGTATCTAAACACATTTGAATTTATATAAAATTTATGATCTTACATGTTACAAACTCGCTGTTGAAAACGACAATTGCGAGATTTGCGGAAGAGGCGAATTTTTTTTTGATGATTGCGATTGCTGTGCGCAGAATGCTGTAGGACCAACGTCTGAAGATCGATATAGTGGATGACCAAAGCCTTGTGCGAAATTCAATATATTTGTTTTGTATGAACAAAAAAAATTAGAAACTAGATTGATAAATTTGTTATTGTTTATCGTGTTATAATTGCCAAACGGTCGCCTTATAATTGAAGTGTATATCTTTAAAGTAACTAATAATTTTACAGTGGTTCCCGCCACGGTCGACCGTCGTCTCGATCACTAGTAAGTGAACTACTTTTGATTTTTATATAGTTTGGTTTTCATGCATATATTTCAATTGCATTTCAATATTTTAACTAGTGCATGCTTTTGACTGAATTTTAATCATTAAATTATTGCATGATGTTGTTTAGATCTTAATATTTAATTTTTTTATTATTGTCTGAGCATATTTATATATATCTATTGAATTTTTTTGTTTGTTTATTTAATGATATTTAAATTTTGAATATACGATTGTTAAGTGAAAAAAAAACACAAGTTTTTTTTATCGAAAATGAATGGGGTGTCTACGTCACAACTTGACTGTCACTGCAAATAGAAATACGTTTTCCATTTCAATTTTATTCCATTGTCCAGTACGCGCTCTCAAGATAGTGAGGATTTCTGCTTGAAATCATTTGGCATTCAATGAATGCAGTTGGGCATTAGCTTTAAATCTAACATCTGTCTTCGACCCACCCATGAAGAAGATTTCAGAGTAGCTCCTCGTATAGACATCTGGGCGCTCCCAGTCACTGAATAAGATTACTTCGTTTTTTTGCCAAAGGCGAGTAAAGGCAACCGAGCATCCGAAGTCGGAAAATCGGAAAGATCTCATGCATCGAACCTCTAAAAGAGGAGGGTCTCATATCGTTGTTTCCTAACTATAGGCCAAGCTAAGATAACCTACGGGTAAAGCTCGTCGCCACACTTTAACATTGAATGTCGGGAGGAAGCAAATTGAGAAGCACATCAAGGGTGACATCCGGGGTAGTACTAATGGCACCACAGATACTCCAAAAACACAGTTCTTTGCAGCGTGGCTAACTTCTTGCGAGCATACAATAGGTCTGTTTCCGTACTTGAATCTATTATAATATATTAAAATAGATTCGCAGCAAGTCGTTTCCGTACTTTTGCTGCAAGCCAAATTTTGCAGCAAAAAGAAGCCAGCTGCCAAATTCTGCTACTGCTGCAGTTTGCTGAAGTACGGAAACAGACCTAATGCCTTCACAATAGTCCACCATACCATGTATGCGTACGTAATTATCGGCCTTATAATTGTTACGTAGGTTCACAAAGCTACATGAGGCTTTGAGATAGCAAAAGCTCTTTTGCATTGCCCAAAATCGTTTAAAGTTCGAGTAAGCTGCACTTCCACATGCTTCTTCCAGAGAAGAATTCACTGTTAGGTCGTGTCTCGAACACCAACTTTCAATTAAGTCCAATGTGCGTTGTGTATTTTTACATAGTTCGTTTGGCAGAGAGTCAACTAGCATACGCCACAGGAGAGGTGATGGGTTACCCTCTTTAGGGCACCCAGTTGCCGTTTGCGTTCTTAAGTAGCAGCTGAGTCCAATTTCCGACACCAACAATCGCAGCGTTAGCATGATATGTATCCATTTAACTAAGACGTCCTTCACGCCATCACATAGCTCCACAAAGGGCGTGCAATCAAAAGCTGTCGTGTATATCAGCATTAGCAACAAATTAATTGAAGCGGGCAAAGTTGTACTATGAAATATTATAATTTTGCTGCAAATCATTGTGTGTTTCATATTTTTTTCTCCACTTCGAAACACTGAAACATACATTTTACATCAGTATCTGGTTATTCTTTGGCGTGAAAATTTTGATAATCCGGGAAAGCGGCGACTCTGCTTATTGTTGACAGACAAAACGTCAATTATTTCAATTTTCGATCGATTTCTTTATCGACAAGACATCGGCACAATTCAATTTTGCTTGAAATCAGTTGAAATCACAAGCACGTATTGATGCACTCAGAGAAAAAAACTGTTGACTTAAATAAATTCGTATGTAAATACAAGGAAAAAGCATAATAGATTTTATTCAAAATAGTAAACGTTTCATTTCTAACTAGGCACCATTTTTATTTTGACATGGAAAGGTAATGTGAAAATAACATACCTCATAGTCCTTTTTAAAAGATGTTTATTCAAACCAAGAGACTCTATGCCTTCAAATTAAAAGACGTTTATTTTGAAAGCAATGAATTCAAAATGTTAAGTTAACAAACACATTTTGGTTTTAACAGAGTGGATACTTTTATCGCAAAGCCCCACAAACTTTAAAATGAAGAATGTTCGTTTTCTATAAAAATAGATTGCGCTGTATTTCTAACAGGAGTTCTTTTGATTTCACTGCTGCTAATATGTATGAATAAATGTAAAATTATTCCTTACAAAAATATGTAATTTCAGTTGATGCTATAGCGAATGACTTTCATTGAAAAACAAAATCTCATTTTCATAATACATTTATTTTTAGTTTATTATATTATTCAAAATAAGAAAGTACTAAAATTTACATTCAAATATTTATTGTTAGGTTAATAGTTTGTCATAGTTTTTGTCTGACTACTTTTTGTCTATTACATATAAAATTAAAACAGCTTGGGGGACCATACACTTCGTTCAAAAACTTTATTTCACTTTGCAACGGTTCTCCTATATATAAGGAATGGAATTTATTACAAAATTCTACTACCTGCCAACTTTTACAGATTAAAAAGTATTCATTTTTTCACTAACCAAAATCGTTTCAATCTCAAATACTTTAAAGTTATTTAAAAAAAATCATCAGTTTCCATTAATATATCACCATTTTTGTAGTGATAGCCTCTGTACTGCAAATCGCTTACAGTATATACACTGCAATCTAAAGGCAATAACTCTGCAAAGCTAACGCTAGATTTTTGTAGTTCATAAAGTTGACCCTTTTTGGATACAATTTTTTCGTGGAAACAAGTCTTAGAATGAAGTAAATATGCAAAGTGCAAATTTGATTAAATACATAGTGTTAGAAGCACATTGAGCCTAAAAGTAATCGCTCTGGCGTATCCTTTGTGTAATTGATGTTCAGCTTCAAATCTAAAAGTCCAAACGTGTCGCACAAATAGATCCTCACTTTCACATATGAATTTATATTCGGTTGAAGTCAATATTTGACACGTATCTAAGTTTATATTTAATTCACTTTCCATTATATGTATGTTCGCACAAAAAGCTTAAACGCGAGTCAGATAATAGTTTTCACCACTTTAAACGCAATTCACATTGCAGTTTTAAACACATACAATTTTAAACACTCAATTCGCAACTCACATTAATTACAACGCAGTGCTTATCTAGAGTGAGACTGAAATAATTACGCATGTTTTATTCTGGTATTGTAGCCTATAAATAAACGTAAGTAGAATTAAAATTAAGCGTATGTAGAATTGAAAATTTTCTCTGTAGAAACTACACGCGACGCCATAAAGATATGTTAAGACAAAAAACCTTGATTTTGGATTAACAAGTAGAGCTCTTGAAAATGACAAGCATAAGAGAATCGCATGTGGCTTTAACGTTTTCCAGCTGTAGAAGCTACATATGGTGTCGAAATAGGAATTGAATACTTTTTAATTTGAAATTGAAAGCAGGCTATAATCAATACAATTGGACTTATTTTTGAAAATACATACAATTTATGTAAGTTTTACAGTTTCATCTGTAAAAACTACCGTATTTTTGTACTTTTAAAATAAAATAATAAAATCTTTGAAACAAATAAGTTTATTTCTCTCAGTGTGCCAAATGTAAATTTTTCGCTCGAAAAAATAGTCTGCGCATACTAAATTGGCGTGAAATAAGTGGAGACATACTGCCACTGACATCTGAATTTTCATTACGACGGCAACTTTTCACGTGAAGAAGTGAGCACCATTTTCGCTAAATTTGAAACTAAATTTTAGCCGAAAAAAATTCTACGTGAAACCGAAGGCAATAGCCCTAAAATTTTGTAAATTGGTAAACACCGTATCAATGTTTAAAAACAATATTTAATGTTTTGAGACTTTTTTGTTAATTTTTGGTATATTCGAGAAGAATATGCTAGCATACTCTTGTCGTTATGTTGTCTTGTTTTATTAACTGCTGACCCATTCCAAAGTACCACTAGCCGCCACTGCTAACTCCTATGATAAGTGTACTAGCCATCGTCTTTGAGTATATCTTACTCTGAATAGGTACATGACTTGAACCAGGAATAGGTAGATTAATGGAACCTTTTTCTTCACGTGCGTATAAATTGATTTCAAATGAAGCTTCTACCAGCTTCAACCACCAAAGCCGTGAAGTGTTGTAGTGTGGCTACTTTTTTTCATCTGAAAAGGTGATCATTTTTCACAGCTCAGGCTTTCATTTTTGTTTGATAATGCAAGCTCTGGCCTTAAAATCTGATATGCTTCGTCACTGTTGGCCACTGCAAGCCATCGCCAGTCTACACAATGGGCCACATGATGGCCGGCAATGTGGAGGCGACATTACAAGCATTACACAATTGATGATTATAAAGACGTTGCAATGAATGTTCTCAAATAATAATGCGGACGCTGCTTAGCTCACCGCGTCTTGCGGGGTAGAGAAAGTAAAAAAACCCCTTGCTTATCCACCCGCTAAATGCCCCGAAAATATTTGTGCATTGACGCAGCACGATTTGCAGCGTTTTCTTTTCAGTTTCTGTTTCGCTACAGAACTTGGAGCTGGTTTGCTTAGGGCGGCTGCGTTTAGGATGTTATTTGTATGTATGAATGCTGTAATGGACTCATTTTTAATATAGGATGTTATTTATATGTTTGGTTTTTGTAATGGATTTATTGCTTAGCTCAAGAATTTAATGTTTGGTGCAGATTGAAATTCTTTTGATTTGTCTGTTTGCTTGTTTGAATGATTAAAGAATTCGAATGATTAAAGAACGAAGTTGTTTTTTTTTTCAAGTAAATAATACAAGAGTATTAAGCTTGTCGCACACTATTCCGGCACGATACGTCACGACACGATAAGACAAAAATCTGTGAGAATCAATTGCATTTAATTGTATGCCCGCACCTTGACTGACACGTCACGACACTACACGACAGCGAAATAATTTTGTCGTTTAGGATGTTCAAATTCGATCCAATCCGATAAGTGTCGTACGACGTTGTACTGTGTCGTGTCGGTTAAGTGTGGGGGCTTTCATATAGCTACATACACTTTATGATGAACGTCGACTGTTGTTCGGCATCAACGTAAGATTTAAACAGTGGCGATTTGATAGATAGAAGTTGTACTTGTATTGTACATTTTCATAAATTGCTGACAAGACGGCTATGAATGACGGTGACTGTCAGTTTGGTATAGTGTGCAGTGGTCTATCTACTGTCGTACGACGTTGTTCTGTGTCGTGTCGTGTCGGAATAGTGTGCGAATAGCTTTAACGTTCGGCATACAACGTATGGCTATTTTAGCAACGTAGCAACACAGCGACATTCAAGTCTCGACAATCAGGGGTTTTCTCAGGAATTTTTCATGGGGGGTGTGTTCAGAATTTTAGGAGGGGTGTCCCTTTGGAACAAAGGACACAAAGGCCCCTTTGTGTAGGAAAATTGTCCGTGTTAGGGGGGTGTATGCTCTTTCCAAGGGGGGTATTAGGGGGATGTTAGGGGGGTGTAGGAAAATCTCTGTCGACAATGCGTCAGAATTGGTTGATGGCGATAACGTAACCAACTTACCAGTTATCAGAAACATCTGGGGTGTGTTCAATGTGCATGCTATAGCAGCTATTAGCTGCTATTTTAGCAGCTCTGGCTGTCAAATGTCACGAAATAGCTACTTTCTGATGCTTGCTTTTTGACAGTCGGGCTGTCCAAGATTCCAAGCTAGATTTCCAAGCTAAGGTAGCAGCTATTTGCTGCTCGCAGTCTGGAGGATAGCAAGAAAGTAGCTAAGGCAAAATGGCCGTTCGTACACAGCTGACAAGCAGTTCAAACGTCATTTTCAATTGGAAATTGAAATGAAAAGAAGTTTTTGCGTTTTTGTGACACAGGAGAAGAGGAATAAATTTGAAAATAGTGACAGCATAAATTAAATACGGGCTTTTAAACACTTCAACTCAACTCGAGTTAAGTCGGCTTTCACACAGTGCAGCTCATCTTGAGTTTTTAGCAGGCGAGCATGAAGCGCAAAAGGCCGGGTGCACTGATTCAATTGCCATCAAATTTTCAACGAATATTTTTTGTTCTTTTTCGCATATATGGCGTCAGAAGCCGGAAATAAGAGATACGTTTTAAATATGTTATGAAAATGCAGCTGCAGCTGTATGTTGAAAACTCCTAAATTTTATATAATTTCCAAAGTGCAATGGAAGTATTGAACTAATCTACGAAAACACAAATATTAAAATAAAAAAACAAATTTTGAAAAAGTATTTTTGAATTTGCTGACCTTCGTAGCAGCTCTTGGCTGTCCAATATCCATAGCTGCTTCACCTAGCTACTTCAAATTTTGACACTTGCTAAAATGATGCTATGCTATGCTTTTGAAGCAGCTATAGCATGCACATTGAACACACCCCTGCTAGATCATGGGAAGCCACTTTCAACTCAAATTTGGTACATATGAGTGCCAAAATTGAATATCTTCGACGTGAGATATAAACAGGCCCGCGACGACAGCTTATATCTAGCCCAAATAGATCGACACGCCGGCATCGTTCCAATTCTCGAACGCGACTGTCTGATAATGGCCTAGGGCACGACGGTGTCTGCTGGTATCACTGGAAGTATGGTGCCCATGCGCAGAAATGTAGCCCACCATGTAAGTATCCGATGGGAAAGGATGTAGCCGGTCACGAATGGCAGCGATTGAGAACGGCCAAAACCACAAAACTAGCATCCACAGCTGCTATAAGCCAATGCCTTCTAAAAATACAGGCCGTCATGCAGAATGATGACATGACAGTAACAGAGCAAAATGTCGCGAAAAACACACGCAGTCTTATGGGACGTCCGCGGGAAAATGTTAATTGTACAGGTTGTGTTAACGTGAGCGAAGTGAACATAAAGTGAGATCTGCGGAACAGTGCTAGTGAGCAGCTAAAACAAAAATTAATGCGGTGCATGTGGTATAATGTGAAAAATTCGCTACGAAATGTGTATCAGTTGTTGTGAGGTTATGTGATGTTTCGTGTCGATTTACTGTCCTTACAATTGATTGATACAAAATGGAAGTTATGACTAAATATTATTATTACAACGCATCCACGCACAAAACATTAACGTTTTATTTATATTTTAGCTAAAAATCCGCGAGTGAAATCTCCGTGTATATCGGCACTGCCTCGTAGTTCGAAATCCATGCGATGCACAGTTAAAAACTCACCCGCCGCATCTCAGCGTTTCTTCATCGAGGATCGAAGCACAAGGAGCCGATATTTAATCGACACTGGGGCCGAATCGTGTGTGTTTGCACGAGCTATGCTGAATGGCTCACATCGAAATCCGAGTATATCCTCTCTGCAGCCAATGGATCCACAATCGCTACGTACGGCGTCGTTACATTAACCCTTGATTTGAGACTTTGACGAGCTTTCACTGGGAACTTCGTAATAGCAGATGAACTACTAATTGATGCTCATTATGAACTACTAATTGATGCTCGCTAAAAAGACTACTGGATGGAACCACAAATTTATGTGTCGTTGGTTTGTCGGCTGAAACTAAGTCACCGTCAATAAAAACCATATCAGGAAATACGGAGTTTCATAAAATTTTAGCGAATTTCCCGGAAATCACTCACCTGTATGGCGTTTTATTGGATGTACAACATAACACTAAATACCACATTCACACGACACCAGGTCCACCAGTAGCAAGTAGAGCTTGACGCTTAGCACTGAACAGGGTCAACCAAGCTCGAAAGGAGTTTGACGCTATGCTGAAATTAAGCATAGCTCATCATTCTGAGAGTTGCTGGTCATCACCGTTACACATGGTGCCCAAAAAGAATCTCACGCGGCGCCCATCTGGTGATTACCATGCACTCAACGCACGAACTATACCCGATTGTTATTCAGGTTTTTTCACAACTGCTGAGAAATAAAAACATCTTCTCGACGATCGACCACGTACGTGCATACAATCAGATACCAGTTGCCGAAGAAGATATACCAACAATCAATCACCACACCGTTCGGATTGTTCGAGTTCCCGTATATGACATTTGGCCCAAACCTTTCAAAGGTTCATGGACGAGGTCCTGCGGGGCCTCTCTTTCTTCTACACCCACATCGATGATATTCTTGCAGACAGAAGAAGAACACAGCGAGCATCTTCGAATATTATTCGACCATTTACAAAAATATAGCATCGTAATCAACGCTGCAAAATGCATTTTTGGAGAAAAACAGGTCAAATTCTTGGGATATTTGGCCTCAAACGAAGGCATACATCCACTATCCGACAAAGTAAGCGTCATAAAAAATTTTCCGAAGCCCACAACTGCAAAACAACTAAGAAAATTCTTAGGTATGATAAATTTTTATCGAATTTTCATATCAGGAGCAGCAAAAGTGCAAGTACCACTCACTGAATTTCCGGCAACATCAAAGGCAAAACACCTATGCTGGGACTGCTGAAGCAGACGATGCATTTGAGTCGTGTAGGGAAAGACACTTCAAATGTCGCAATTGGAGCCAAACTCCAACAAAAAGCAAAGGATGGGAGCCCTTAGCGTTCTTTTCGAAGAATCTTAGCACAATCGAATGCAAATATGGAGCAAACGTTCGCTAACTTTTGGCAATCTACGCCACATGGTCAAAGCAAAAAAATTCTTCGTTCATATGGACCACAAACCACTCGTATATGCCTTTCAACAAAGGCTAGAGAAATGTTCTCCACGACAACATCGTCATCTGGAATTCATTGGTCAATTCACCACTGATATTCGATATATCGTGGGTAGTCAAAATATCGTAGCTGACACCCTATCACAAATTGAAGAAATCAATGGTCAGGAGGATTTCGCATCAATGGCAGCGGTACAAGAAGTCGATCCGGAAATCAAGTCATTCTTAAAACCCGACTCATCACTACAACTGAAAAAAATACAAATGCCAGGATCAAATACTATGATTTACTGTTACACATATACGCAGAAAGTTCACCCATTCGTGCCAAAAATGTTTCGTTTTGCGATTTGCTACGATTACCTGGGGAATTCTTCAGATCCAACCCGACAAATGCAGCCAGTGCGGAGGGTACAGAATATCTCGCAAAATTGCGCCAAATTTTTAATCAACTTCGACCAGTACATGGTTCTCGTCACGGTGAAAAGCCAAATTTTGTATTCAAGGAGCCATGTGTTTTTCCGGCAAGATGGTCAACAAGGACTACTGCAGTCGCCATATGAAAACCACCGTACGGACAAAAAAAAATCGTACAAACGAAGAAGACATCGTAGTCTCTATCAACCGTGTAAAGCCAGCTTGCACCAAGAAAAGTGATATCGAATGTGAACTTCATAACTTGCCGCACAAACATCGAAGTTGGAGAGCCAACCTGCGTCAAACACGAGCTCTACAACAAGGTCAGGAAGGCATGCTCACTTTCAATGCAAATTTGCCAGTTACATTAGTGACTCAAATGAAACGTCAGTTACTAGCAGGAAGTGATGTAGTGACACAAAGTGCGACCAACTTCAAGCGTCAACTCTCGACACCATTTAGCGAACCGAGCGCCGCACAGCGGCAAGAGAGGACTACAAATACTATCGGGTCAGATCGACTAGCTCTGACTCGATCGCCTCCTGCCATTCAAGACGCGTTTGTAATAGTTATAGTAATAAAGTGTAAAAATAGAATCGTGTTTTATTCTACGCTTTAGTAGCATGTATTTTACTTTCCTTAATTTTGAAACTCGTACTCTCTACCTTCGAAATATTTGTTAGTTATGATTTCTATTGGAGTCTGCGGACCGAAATGATACATGACCTTTGACCAAGGTTAAGGATATCTACAGTAATAAGGAGGACTTCTAGTAGAACAAAAATCAACGTATTTTTGACCGAAAATAAGTTTTCATAGCAGCAGAGTTTTTATATATAACAATTTTTGCTGAAATTTGAGACGTTAATTTCATTGAGAGAGCTATACTAAATATCTGTCAGCAAAATATTACATACCTTTTGAATCCACCGATATAATTCCACTTCGATCCAAACTTTTAAAATGCAATCTTAATTGAGTACATACATATTTATAATCTATTCAGATGCTAAACGATCACAATCACAAGTTGATGATCTGTCAACAATTTACATTTTCAGTAACAAGAGAATGATATTTGTATAACAATTCACAACGAAAATGTTTTTGACTAATAATTTATACACACTTTGGTATCAAGGAAATATTTTGCATATTTATATTTATTTATAAACTTAAAATGAACAATCAAAGTGACACGTGCTTATATATGGAACGAAGACAAAAACAATGCAAAAATATAGTACTATTTTCCTTGCACATTAAATCAAGTTATTTTATAATCTACGTGCTATTTCGGTGGTATTTACTACTCATGATTACTTTTTTCATTGGTATTTTGCTCATACTGAATTAATCATTATCATTTGCTCTTCAAGAGGATAAATTAGATTCTTCCTAGCCCAACTTCTTCTTTACGAGGTAGATTATACTAATCGCTTTAACTTCTGGTAATCAAAAGGGTTGCTGAAACGATCGCGTTCACCTGTCTGCCCTGCTTAGCATAAACGTTCTATCTACATTTTTGTCATTTTTGAATTAACAAAAACTGCATACTCTATTACATCATTCTACAAAATTTGAAAACCCTATCTTTTGTGCAAGTATGTTAAAATCAATATTGAAAAATGAACTCTCCATATATCTCCAGTACAAATCAAAACACAAATCGTTGAATATCTTGAAAGTACTAAAATGTAGATAGTACGTTTATGCTCAGCGGGGCGGCTGTAATATCTGCTTATAAATCTTTTCGCAGTATTACAGTGCTTCCGTAATCTGAATTGCGCATTGCAATGTCGTACCAACACAAAAATAGAATATTTGCCTACAAATGCTATTTGACTGCTATTTAAAGGTTACATTTAATACTGTAGTTGCGCTAAACTGCTGCCATTAGTGAGCAGGGTCGCAGAGAGCTTTAAGAGGAGAAATCAGTTTATGAACGTTCGAAATTTGCAATGACAATCAGCTTCCCTCCTATCGGGAGCCACCTTGTCGTGATGAAGGTGTCCTGTGCATTGTAAAGGATGTTACTCTAAGAGAATCTGGCACACAGCATGCGGATGAATCTCAAGGATTTTATCTCTGCAGGTGGCAGACAGACTAAGTCTTCAATCTACCCGTGATGGGCGTGGTCAGTATGGCAGGGTCTCAGATTCTGCAGACCCCAACCTCATATATGACTGCAATGGAGTGGAAGCTCACAGGTTACCATCGTGGAAGATTCCATGGCCAGCAGGTTTTCGAACTCGTTCGTACAGCCTCTAGAAACGCAGGTAGAGAGCCTGCTCGAAGTTCAACTACGGCCGGGAATAGACGATAAGGTGCTTTTCGGTAAGCTGACGTCACGCGGATTTTGCCCAAAGGCCACTGCAAAAGGGACCGCAGACATCATTTCTGAGCATTTATATGTGTGAATCGATAAAATTTGTTCATATCAACTTTCATCATGCCAAGGCTTCGTCTTGGTTTTCCTTCTCGCTGAAGAGATACAGTATGGACGAATAGGAGTGAATCAACTCTTTGCCGTTCCAGCGACTAAAAAAATGTGCTAACGCATTGACTTCGATACGAACAAATGCTGTGAAAAAGGACAGGATTTTTGAAAAAGACGACTGTTTACTACAGTTGCCATTCAAATGGATACCCCCAACATTGATGATTTATATAGTCCTAAAGTTATAGTTTATAACTATAGTTTATATAGTCCTAATACTTTGTAGCTTTTCCATGCATTTTTCTCATTTCTCGCAGTCGTTACGGCATCGTTTTCGCACATTTTTTGCAAAAAGTGGGTGAAATTTTGTTCCATTCATCAATAATGACTTTTTGGAGCCTTTTGTTATACTTTACCATTCGCAATGCTACTCTGGTTTTGAGATAATGCCATAAATGCTCGATCGAGTTTAAGTTCGGCGACTGAGAAAGGGTTTTAATAGCATTTGGACAGTTACAAATAGCCCAAAGCCGACATTGCTTCGGATCGTTGTCCTGATACAAGCCAAAATTGTATAAAATGCCTAATTTTTCAGCATTTTGTTTAATATTGGTTTTAAGAATACAAAGGTAACACGTTTGATCCATTTTATCGTTCACAAACTCTATATTTCCAGGACCAGATGCCCCCATATAGTTCCATATCATAATGTTCCCTCCGCTGTGTTTTACAGTGGGAGTAGTATGATTCCTCCTAAACTCTGTATCAGGCTTTCGCCGGACATGTCGCCCCCCATCAGATCCAAAAACATTAATTTTTACTTCATCAACAAAAATTATGGACTTCCGGAATGATTTTGGCATTTTTACGTACGCACTTTTCCGTAGCAAAACGTAATTTAACAATTTCATTTTTTTACTAATATAAAGGTTACTTCGGCACATATTGCCCTTAAAACCCGCTTTCTTTATTAGATTTCGAATAGTTTGAGAAGAGACTTTCTTTTCATCTCGTTCTTTCACCTTAATCCGTAAAACTGGGGCACTTAATTTAGGGTTTTCCTTAATTTCTCTGATAATCCACTTTTTTCACGCTCAGATAAAATTTTAGGCCTTTTTGAATGATGCTTTGTTTCAAACGATTTGGTTGGTTTACATTTTTTTATTACATATCTCACTGTATATCTTGATTTTCCCATTAGTATTCCAATCTCAGAATACGCCATTCATGTTTTCCAACGTGCCAAAATACATTCACGGATTTCGGCACATACCGATTTCCTTTTCACTCTCATTTTCAATAGCACCCACAATACAATTACTTTTAGAAAATAGTTTTCAAGCTATGTTGAATAGAAATACTATATTTTCATGATTTTAAGTACATTTAAAGAAATGTTTTTGCAGGAATTACAAATAATTTCAGATAAAACTGCGCTGTGCCTTAGCTTCTTTTGCGCTATTTTGGTACTTCAGTGAAAAATTTTACGTTAATGTTGTGAAATTTGTTTCGTTTCCAATTTTTTTTATATTTTTCTTAAAGAAAACATCTAAAACTTTTGATCAAATGCAAAAACACCATCATTTATGATTAAAGTAGCATTAGAAATAAGTTTTTTGTTCTTACTGAGAGTTTGTGCCTTAACTTTTTTTACCCACAGTAGGTCTGTTCCCGTACTTTCAGTCACTGAATTTTCCTGAATCATGTGGTGGGGAAAATTCATGAAAAGTAAAAAGAGAATAATAGTGATTATAAAGTCATCCTAAGCGGTGACAAATCATCGCCACAAAAATATTCGATCTTCATAACAACATTACGCAAAAAATATGTTGCTTGCCGCGCACATTTGAAAATATTTACTCGCGCCACGTTTGACACTTTTCAGTATTTTTCAGTAGCTCAGACTCTACTGAAATTTCATTGTATTTACTGAAAGAGGGGAAATTTTCAGTTTTTAGTAAAATGACGTACGGGAACGGCTTCATTGCAATTAATCGCAATCAATTGCAGTACGGGAACAGACCTTATATTGTCTGAGTTGCAAATCACAAAATGTTGATTATTTATTATTAACGCACGTTTATTCGTTTTATATTTTATATGCAGTACCTATACATTAGATTTATATGTATGTATAAGTATTTTGTTCATTGAACCGAGTCAACTGATCTTAAATTGTATCATGCAAAATTATAAGTGACTTTTATTAGAGTCTTTATTTAGAATTATAATCATTCAATACCAAGTAAAGGCCCGGTAATTGTCTCTTCACTAATTCACTGGCGGCTGACGACCGGATTCTTATAGTTTTCATGTCCAATGGTTTCCCAATCGAATAGGAAGATATTTTCCAAAGTTGAGCAAATCAGCAATGTCAAATTATTTCTAACATTGGATATTTGAATTTTGTAAATATGGCAATCATCAAATTATCCTCAACTTTGTAAATATTTACCAATAGCCTGATCATATGGATGGAACTATTTGACTCAGATAAACAAGCTGATGGTTCAGAAACGGATGCCTTCTAGAAGCTTGCTACTCAAGACATTATTCCCCACGAATAAATACCATCCGAAATCCTATTTTTACGAAGAAAACAAAAATGGTTCCATTTTGATTTTCTCGTGGAATGCAGCCCTTTGTGACTATTTATAGTAAAATAATTAGAAAATTTGCACTCTCACGCCAACCTTGTAAAGTAGTGCCAGTTTTGAGCTCTCGTGATTGGTACGCAGTGCAATATTTAGCTTGGATTGCGTAGCACGAAGACAGAAGTCATTATTATACACTATAAAATTCATTAAAATATTATTTTTGCCTTGATGCTTTCGAGCTACGAAATGGAACCTGCAGATTATCCCACTCCCACAAACATTTCATAATACTTGCCAGCTACATCAAGTGAAACGCAACTTTTAGGTAAACGATTATTTATGTATGAAATTAAGAATTAATATGAAATGGACGAATTACCTGAAGATGGATATTAATCTTCCGCCGGCGAAATGTAACGGTTTCGATCGCTTGATAAACAATCACTACTCTATATCTAACTTTTAATTCAACCCGAAAGCAATTGCCACACTCAAATTACAAGATATTACCACTGCACAAAGATATCATCGGTTATGAATTTATCATTCCCACCTTGAAACACAAATGGACTCGAAATTGATTTCACACAGCGCGACGGATTGGGACGGAATAGCTGTTGTGTAGCACCGTTCAGCCCCGAGCACGGAATGACGCGACCCACCAAAGCCAAACACTTGAAGCCCTTTTACGTCCGCCTGTTTGTATTTTACGAGCTAACCCATGAAACGGAGATTGGCACGGTAAACTCAACTCGATTCGACTCGGATCTATAAAAACACACAACACGGCACGTCTTGAATCTTTTGCCTCCCAGAGGAATCTATTTTTTGGATGTCGACAAAGTTTATTTATTATTTAAAACCTGATGCTTGTCAACTGTCCCACTGAAACACTTGCAAACTTTGTCTGCAGTGAATAGTGCTTCGACTTTAAGTTAAAGTTGAACTCTGAAACCTGTTTGCACCGTAGCCTCAGCTCTACTAGTTGCCTCTTTGGTTACATTCATCTATGCAGGCTATTAATTGCGATAAGAAATGACGGCAGGCGCTATTTACCTAGGATACACAGCAGAGATGGCGGGCAAGTTACTGAAGTTTGATATAAGTAACAGTAACAAGAAAGTATAATACTTACTGATATGATATTGTACTTGAAAAAAGATTGTTTTTGAGTACTCGTACTTATGCCTAGTACTATACTCTTCGCGAAACGAATTCAACGGTCGAATCCCATACAAGAAGAGCTTTTCAATTCGTCAGTAAAGCTCTTTTTGTATGGGATTTGACCGTGGAATTCGTTTCGCGAAGAGTATAGTACTAGGCATTAGACTGATTTGCTTTACGTATTTTATTCGGGTGTTTTGAGAATGGTGGAAAAAAATGAAAATTTATGTAATTTTTGATTTTTGGCATTGCATAGATTAGCCAAGAAAAGATTGGTATAATGCCGGGTTTCCACCAAAGAGACAAAACAAGAAACACGGACAAAAAGGTGTTTTGTTTACTAAAACAGTTTTCAGAGACAAAAATGCTCGCGAAACTGTTCAGTTTTTACAAAACATTCGTGTTTTTGTTCAGAAAAACATGTTTTGTCCGTGTTTTTTGTTTTGTCTCTTTGGTGGAAACCCGGCATAAGAGAGCGATCGACTTAGAGTCAAATAGTTGGCAACAGGATTATTTGGTAATATCTTAGAAAATTTTTCGATTTGGCATTTCAAACTAAAAAACATACCTGAGGAGTTTTGTGCATATAATGAAATGAAAATCAAATTAAATTGATTGAATTTGATTGTTTTCCTTTAGATGGTTCCTATACTGGAGAAAGATTCGCCAAATAAGTAAACGACCATTGGACAATTACTGACAAGCTGCACGGACTAATGACTCGGTATTCTTTGAAGGTCATCTTACAACATCACCATTATAGCTTGCGAACGTTGTGTCTGGGGGATACTATTCATATTATTTCATTACACTACCGCAAATTTTATGTATTGTAAGTATAAAAGTTCATAATTAAAAAAAAGCTAGTATTCTGGGAACAGGTACTTTTCTGTACTCGTACTAGTTCTAAATCCTTGTTCGACGCAACTCTACAAGGAACATTCAATTGCGGCCATTTTTGTGATATTTTAAATATCCCTATAATTCTAGCGGCAAATAACTTTCAAAAAAACTAAGTTTGCAAAATAAATTTAAAACGAATTTTCAATGTGAATATGATAAAACTTTGGAAATTTGTAGCCCTATGTGTGCGCTAGAAGGCTAAAAAAAATATCGGGAAAATTTTCAAAATTTTGAATTATGATAGCTTTTGGCAGAGCTAGCAAATCATTGGGCCCTATTCCGAGAGCCACCTCACGTGAGATCTCTCGTCACTTCGAAAGCCGAAACAAACCGATATTCTGAGAGTCACGTGAAGTGACTCTAGGTGAGGTGACTACGAATTTGTGTTTGAATGGCAACGCTTGAGCATAGACATTTGAAATTTACCACGTCCATAGCACACTGACATCGATCGGTTCTTATTCGATCACCGAAGTTAAGCAGTGTTGAGCGCGGTCAGTACTTAGATGGAGGACGGCTTGGGAACAACGCATGTCGTTGGCGCGCACAAACATTCACTCCCTTTATATCACAAGTGCGGCTTACTTTGATAAAAATTTTTATCATATTTTCATATATAAATTCCCAGGGATAAGCAAATGATTAGTCAAATAAAAAAGAAGAGATGGTATTTACAAGTGGGCCAGGCATACTAAAACCCGCTATAAAGATTAAAAATATAGTGATTAGGAAAAAGTATTGGTGAATATTAAAGTTCGTTTTTATATGCTCACTGCGCTGTTTCAGGCTTTGTGGATGACTCTTTATCAGTTCAATAAGGCATTCGAATTTTCACTTGTTTTTATCTAATAAAAATCAAAAATTCAAGAAAATCACAGCTGAAAAAAACACGAGAAGACACTGGAAGACACATTAAAGAAAAACAACCAATCAAACATAAAACACCCCCAAAATTAACACACAGCTACAAAACATCCGAGCCAAATATTTATCAGGAAAATCGTCCAATGGCTATGGCGAACACGTAGTCGAGTTTAGCCACATTATTCAAATAAAAATATGTAATTATCTTCAAAATAAGATTTGTTTACTTTTTTTCATGATTCACGATCCAAACTTCGTCAAAATCCTTCTTCGTTTTATTTAAAATATCAATTTATATCACTTCTGTCCACAGTCACTTTATATTATGGAGTGACTGAAAATCTCACTTCACGTGACTCTCGTCACTTCATGTGACTTTCGGAATAGCCGACAGATCGAAAATGTCACTTGAGGTGAGATGAAGTCATCTTACGTGACTCTCATATTACGAAATCAAGAAAGTCACTTCATTCGTCACGTGAGTTGACTCTCAGAATAGGGCCCATTATAAAATTTATAGGGCATATTGATATTACTAAGTTGTAAATTTATGTTGTTTTCTATGAGCGTGTTGGCAACCCTGTAGCTACGGCAGGCACTGAAAGTGAAAACCTTTGAATCATCGACAAGGTAACTAATATATAAATCCTCTCATATATAAAAATCGGGCAAGAACGGTAACACTTCCCCAGTTCACCCATATTTGAGCATCACAAACTTCTATTCTCGAGAACCCACGGATGATGTAACTGAAATTCAGAGAATGTATTGGTTTTAAATAGGACCAGGTCTGATAGAAATGATTCTGAAATCGGAGCTAATCTGTACCAGGGGTGCCATTTTAAAAAATCAATAAGAAACAAAACTGTTTTTAGCCCTATGAATTCTGATTCAGGCACCAGATTGTCATGAAATCCCTATAGTATCAAATGAATTTCGTTTCTATTTCATGACTGGACTGGAAGTTATCGGACAAAGAGCTTTATTTTCCAGAGCGAACTTTCAAAATTCAAGACCCCAAAATTACCATAGTTAGCAGCCCCAGCCTAATTTTTCAACCAAGTTTCTACCAAATAGTCCAGTGAAATTCGACATAAAAATGGCGAAACTTCGGAAAAATTAGGGGAAAGCCGGATTATGGTGTCAACCTTGGTATTGGCATGCTGAACAAAATTTCAAAAGTCTCCATCGATCCGAGTGCTGCGTTACGGGGTGAAAGGTTATATATAATAATGTATGTATATAATAATGTATGTATGTTGAATATAAGCTCATAACATTCCCTTTTGACACAAAATCAAGACAAATGAAACGATAAATACAGTGCATGAACGAAAATTAAACTAAATGACAGCTGTCATATACGAACGAGGACTAAATTCGACCTAAACAAATTTTAGGTCAGGCTGGTATAAACACCTTAGGACTAAGTTCGCTTAGTCCGCGCTTTAGGTCAGGTCACTTTTGGTCCGACCGGTGTAAACCCGCACAATGTGCATGAACCAGATTGGTGAACTGTCAAACTTGAAGTAATCACACATGGAAAAGAAACGTTCAATGAATTTCAACAACTAGTACAAAATTAAGCGTTGTTTTCGATGGTTCTTCAAAATCATCAAGTAACATATCCTTGAACGATATTCTCATGGTGGGCCCTATAGGTAAACATGACTTATTCGCTATTCTATTACGGTTTCGATTACATCGATATGTACTCTCAGCCGATATAGAAAAAATGTATCGGCAAGTGTTAGTGCATCCAAGCGACAGACATCTTCAGCTCATATTTTTCGTGAAACTATGGATGAGCCTGTGAAAGTCTTTCGATTGAGCACAGTTACCTATAGCACTGCAGCAGCACCATTTTTGGCAATACAAGCTCTTCGAAAGGCTGCAGAACATGCTAAAGATCATTCTCCGATAGGAGCCTCAATTACCAACCAGGACTTTTTTGTCGATAATCTGTTAACTGTCGGTGATACCTTTGATGAGGCTGTCACTGTCCAGGCCCAGATTTTAAAAATCCTGCAAGGAGCAAACTTCACACTTAAAAAATGGTGCTCAAATGAACCAAGGCTGCTGTTAGGCATCAAGAAGGAACACCAAGAGGTTTTGACGCGACTTGGTGACAATGATATAGTCAAAACTCTTGGCTTATTATAGAGCCCGACTGATGACGAATTCATAATCACTTATGGGTTGCCGGAAGTCAGAGGCTCTATAACCAAGAGAATGGTGTTATCGGAAACAGCTCCATTCTTTGATCCGTTAGGGCTGCTTAGTCCAATTATTGTCAAAGGTAAACTATTTTTGCAAGAGCTTTGGAAGTTAAAGATCAACTGGGATGAAAGCTTACCTGTGGAAATGCAGACAATATGGCAATATTTCCGTGATACCATCGCAAGGGCCAAGAACTTCACCATACCACGACATGTTATTACAGTAAATGCGAAGCTTCAGATTCATGGGTTTGCAAATGCTAGTCTACGCGCATATGGTGCCTGCATATACATCCGAAGTGAAACTCCAGACGGAATTATATCGACAAAACTATTATGTTCTAAATCACGCATCGCTCCATTAAAACCTACAATTATTCCGCGTCTGAAAATTTGTGCTGCGCTATTTTTTTCCCCTAGTGTAGATGGCAAAAAAAATCTGCATACCAGATCCCCGGGTGACCTATCACCACGGGGTATGTGAGGTTTGACTCACTAAAAAAAAGGACCATCTACAAGCCCACGAAGTTCCGAGTCGGGACCCGCCTAAGCACTGCTTCGACCCGGTCGTGCTGACTCACCCATCGGTAACCACGGACTTCAGAAACTACCACAGCTCATGGGTCGGTAAGGCAACCCTCCTCCCGCTTTATGCGCAGCACTTTTTCAACATATGTTGAGACCACGCGCCAGTTCTCTTCGTTTCGCAGCATTGTATCCACGATCGTTTCAGGCGTTGCCAGGCCAATCGTGGACTCAATGGTGCGCCTCAAACTTACGAAGCGACTGCACATAAAGAATGTGTGCTGAGCATCATCGAGCTCAGTCACACAATACCGGCAGTACGGTGTGACCACCTTACCCATTCTGTTCAGGTATTTCCTGAAGTAACCGTGCCCTGTCAAGAGTTGACAAAGGTAAAAGTTTACCTCTCCGTGGCTCCGGTTAAGCCAAGGCTCAATGAGACCAATCAGCTTAGCCGTCCAGCGTCCTTTAGTACTTTCGCTCCAACGTTGTTGCCAAAGTTGGAGGGTAAGCATACGCGCGTGCGTCAGAGCCTCAGTTCTGCCCAGCTCTGAGCGAAAGAGGTACCCTTCTTTGCGTTCTCGCGCTAGTAGGTCGATCGGGATTACTCCCGATACCACCATCACAGCCTCTTCTGAGACCGTGCGGTAGCTACAAGCGATACGCAGGGCACCCCTGCGCTGGACACCGGCAATGCGCTTCCGGAACTTCTCAGTTCATAGCGCATCTCCCCAGATTTGGGCTCCATATAGCAAGATGGAATCGTTCGTTACCATCAGTAGCCTCCGTCACGTCTCATTGGGTACACCGACGTTGGCCATTAGCCTACTCAGCGAAGTGACGACTACAAGAGCCCTGTCACATGCCCTGCGGATATGATCCCAATACGTCAGCTTGGTGTCCAGGGTCACTCCCAGATACTTGACCGACTTGCTGGTCTGGACCTCAACGGAGCCAACTGTCATGGGTATGACAGTTGGTATCCTCCGCTTCGTCAGCATGACAATTTCTGTTTTAGAGACTGCCAGCTGAAGGCCGTGTTCGGTCATCCACCGATACACCCTCCTCATGACTTGGTTAAGTCTGAGTTGAGCGAATTCCGCAGATCTGGAAGTTATTACCGCCGCGACGTCATCAGCATAACCTACCAGAAACACATCCGCAGGCATTTCCAGGCGCAGCAGATCATCGTACATGATGTTCCAGAGGTCTGGTCCTAAGATCGACCCCTGTGCCGCACCTGAAGTGACAGGCCTCCTTTTGACTCCTTCGTCAGTGTCGAAAGCAACCAGCGGTCCCTGAGGTAGTCCCGCATCATGGCTAGCAAGTAGCTTGGGATACGGAACGTCTGCTCAAGAGCCCGCAGGATGTCCGTCCACCTCGCCGAGTTGAAAGCGTTTTGTACGTCCAGTGTTACCAGCAGGACGACCGGTCTGGCTTGATGGCATGCCTCTTCCGCTCTTGCTACAGCCCCAACAACCTCTGAGATGGCATCGATTGTTGAATGCCCTTTTCGGAAGCCGTGCTGCCTTCACGAAAGATCACCAGCAGATCTCACTGCTGACAGCAGTCGTGGCTTGAGCAACCCTTCGAGAAGTTTCCCCGCAGTGTCCAGCATGCACAGTGGGCAGTATGCTGATGGACCACCCAGGTTACCCCTCCCCTTGTCCACAAGTACCAGTCGAGCTAATTTCCACCGCGACGGGAAGACCCCCGCTACTAAACATGAATTATACAGATCCAATAATAGTCGCGGTTGGACCTCCGCCACGACTTTAAGCGCCTCGACCGGCACCCCATCAGGCCCCGGAGCCTTCCGGTTCTTCATCCTGGACACTGCACTGTTCAGCTCCTCGTTCGTGAAGGGAGGCACATCCGCCTGGTTCACGATGATGGGATCATCAGCCCTTGGCGGATGCACTGGGAGCAGCGAACCAACGATGCGCTCCATGGATATCGCATCCATGAGAGTGCCAGGCAGCATGCAGCGAAGTCTGCGAGTGACCAATTTGTAGCCATCTCCCCACGGGTCTGAGTTGACCTCCTCACAAAGAGCCAGCCATTTGGCACGTTTGCTCCTTGTGATAGCCTTGGTCAGCTCCGTCTTTGCCGCAATGTGGGCAGCAGATAGCTCAGCCACACCCGGCCTATTCCTGGCTCGCTGTGCCCTGCGCCTGCACGCCAAAGCGATGCGTCGCAGTTCGGCGATTTCATCGTTCCACCAGTACGCATGTTGTCTCCCACGAAAGGGTTTCCGTTTGGGCATTGAAGCCTCACACGCCCTGCGAATCCACCCCATGGTTCTGGCAGCAGCGGCCTCTGCTGCTGCACGAGTCACTGGGGACCCAGATGTTAGAGGCTCCACTTCCTAACTCGAAACGAGCGATGCGGTCATCGCGTCTCTGCGAAGTTTAGTGGCGTTCCAGCCTAGCCACTTGCAGGGAGAGCGGTGGTGTCTTTGCCTGCTCTCAGCGATTTAGAAAGTGATGTAATTATGATCACTCGCAGTGTAATCCTCCATCACCCTCCAATCGCTGACGTGTGCCGCAAGTCTCTCCGATGCCATGGTGACATCGGGAATAGATTCGCCAAATCCGGGCCTTCGGAATGTTGGTGTTGAACCCGTATTCAACACCAACAAACCCAACCTCCCGCGAGTATTTCCGGTAGGCACGCCCCACTCCAGCGTGGTTTTCACCTCGCCGGCTCTTTCCTCTCCAGCCTCGCGTTTGATGGCGGATGTCACCTCCTCGCTGACTGTGAGGCAATCGAAGTCGAGAAGCTCGATCTTGACTCTGGGAGTTACAAGCTTCACGTCCCCTTGGCCATCTACGGCAGCCCGGATCGAGTTCTGCAATTTTGTGCGGTCATCGCAGCGCGCGATTTCCAAAAGAACCCCCCCTTCTACTGTCTTTCTGATACGCCTTACTAGCGTACCAGGTTCATCTGGGGAAACACTTTGACGGCTGGCCCCCAAAACCTCCGCGTAAGTTTTTCCCGGAGCCGGTTTTACGATGGCAGCTTCTATTTTTTTTCCTCGCTGTCTTCGTCTACTCTTATTTTTCTTTTTTTTTCTTCACTTCTTTCTTTTCGCCCTTATCCTCTTTCTGAGCCTTTTCCGGCCCAGCGGATGCCGCAGGTGTTTTAACGACACTTCCCTTCCTCTTTTTGTGGGTAACCGTCACCCACTTCCTGAGGTCAGAAACTGGCACCTCCTTCCTCACCGGGACTTCCTGAGTATCCTCAGGGCTGGATTCAGCCATGCGCTTATTCTGCCGTGGCTGATCTACTCCCGGGACCCCTGCAGGCAGTGGCGGCTCGTGATGCTTTCGAATGGGTCGGCAATTAATAAAAGAAGAATACGTTGCCACAAAAATATGCATAAAATAGCATACTCAACAATAATTTCTCGAATTTTGTAAATTAACGACAAATTCTCAACACACATAAGACATATTTTAAATATTGGTACATTAACGGTATTTACCTTTTCACAAAACTATAAGCTTAAGCTGAAAGTTTTTTTTTTTTAAATTTTACCAAGCAAAATTCTTGGATGCATGAATCAAAAATTCACACTATAAAAGTGCATATCTATTAAATCGACGAGGCGTGAAATGTAATAAATAGCATCATCGTAAATTATTAATTTTTATTTACTTTTTTAAAAAGTCCTTTTGATATTAAAGTCAATATAAGATTGAAATTTTAATAAATATGAGTGTGAAAAATATATATTTATAACAAACATTTATATGTCAGACCAAACAAATTTCTTCTAAAACAACTAAAGTTCACAAATAATGAAAATAAAAATTATCTGCATACATGCAGCTGTATCTCGCGAAAACATTTTAACAGCATACTAAAGCACTGCAACGCCGACCCACAAATTATCTTATGCATCGGCCCAAAGAAAACTCTACTTAGCCAACACATGAAAATATACGGTTCAGTGTTTCTGAGTGGAAAAAAATGCGAACCGAACAATGATATGAAATAAAACTATCATACTTCATAGTTCAATACGGCCCGCTCGTGTTCATGGTTGCTAACGCTGATGTACACAACAAAGTCTCAAGTATCGATCGCGACGGCAGCGAAAATGATTTGAGTACGGCTTGCCGACCCAGAATAGGGCTTGCAGTGTGTATAACTATGAGGGGCAAGGTCGTTCACCGGCCGCCAGCATATTTGGATTTTGCAAGGCAATTTGGATTTCATCTCATCGGCTTGCCGACCCGGAATAAATAAGAAGCCTAAATGTATGTTATCAAGGAGAATTGGTAGGAATGCAATATTATAACAAAGTAGATGAACAGGCGCAATGTGAATAATTAGCAAATGTTTGAAAAGTAATAAAGCTAAAGCACACATAAGATTTTTTTTTTATAAAATAATAATATAAAAAGGAATATTTTATAAAATTAACGATTTCACTCTGCATGAACTGCACAGGAGTTTTGGGTCGGCACTGCCGACCTTGCCATCCCTGACGAGCCGCCACTGCCTGCAGGAGTGGCCGGCTCAGCGGTCTGTGCTTTCAAGGCCCGGTGGTAGTCCATCTCTGCCTTCTGCCAGTTGGTCCGGCAGGTGAGTATGACCTCAAAGGCCTCCTCCAGTTCCAGCATTCCGTCCTTGACGTGCTTCGAAATATTTCGCTGAGCGTTGGCTGCTTGAAGCATTTTACGAAGGATATGTTGGCACTTCTTCAACATATCCTCCTCGGCCACTCGTTCGCGCTTGATATATTCTTTTCTAGGGGAAACACGTGCTGGCGTTGTGTATTGGTCCGATGTTCTCGTGTCGGTGTTCTCCTGTGGATGATTCTTCGGAGTCTCTAGAGCACTACTGCTGTCGGATTCAGCAGTTTTGGCTTCTTGTGCACCCACTGCGCCCCCGGAACCGATTGCTCCCTCAGCTCGCGTTTCATTGTTCGATGGTGGAGGTGTCCTCTGGACCCTCGGCCTTCTCGCCCTGTTCCGCCCTGCGTCACCGTTATCGTCCTCACGTCTTGTTGTCCATCTGTCTTGTCTGTTAGTTTTGTTGTTGTTTGTGTCATCTTTTTTATTGGGTCCCAACTCAGAGCCGCTATCTCCACCCGGATGAGGGTGGAGATACCAGGGAGGCCGACGCGAGGGTTGATCACCAGCCTTCATGGGGCTGAATCTCAGAGCCAGGTCAGCGCTAATCGGGAACAATGTCAACCGAACTTGCACCACCAACTCAACGGTGCGGGCTTCGAACGTACTCTGAGACCTGCCAGGTTTTAACGGGACGGAGACGGCATGACATTAGCCTGGAGCCGTTCACGCTCGGATTTCACTCCGGCGTTGCCGCGCATAGAGCGACTAGGTCCAGAATGCCATAACCGCCAGCCCAAATGCGTAATTCTTAATCGTTGGTCGTGCCTTGAACCGTTTAAACTAAGCCAATTCATGCCATATATATCGTTCCTGCCATTGCCAAAATGCCAATCATCAGTCAAATTGTAAAGCCATGGGAAAAGCCGAGTCGTACCGGTTGTTGCTGGGCTATTTGGCGTTACCCGGGGTGCACATTACACCTCGCTATGCGCTATTACTTTGTGAACTCTTCAAGCGAATCCAGAAAATTATTTCCCGTGGACTTGCTGACCTATTTTGTTGGAGCGATTCACAAATTGTGCTCGCTTGATTGAACTCTCTTTCTTATCAATGATCTTCATTCGTCGCAAACCACGCGGCAAAAACTCAAGCAGCCCACACCTAGTATCTGGCATTACGTTCCAACGCAACCCAACCCTGCAGACTCAATCTGTCGTAGAGCTAAACAAGAAAAGCTTCAAACATCTACAATGTGGCTACATGGTCCAGAATTTTTATCTACGACAGAGTCCCAGTGGCCGTGTAACGTCGGATTTCTGGATGAAAACAATATTCCAGAAAAGCGCATACACTTCATGACTTTAATGACCTATAAGGTGGAAGATAGAAAGTCTGTTCGCGTACTTTCAGTCACTGTATTTTACTGAATTTTCCTGAATCATGTGGTGGGGGAAATTCATGAAAAGAACGAAAACGCTCTCATTGGATTTCCTGAAAATTGACAAACAAAAGTGTCAGTTGTCGATTTTTGGAAGAACAATAGTGATTATAAAGTCATCCTAAGCGGTGATAAGTTATCGCCACAAAAATATTCGTCCTTCATAATAACAATACGCCAAAAACTGTTTGAAAGTTTTCAGTGTTTTTCATTAGCTCGGCCCCTACTGAATTTTACTGAAAGAGGGGAAATTTTCAGTATTCAGTAAAACGGAGTACAAAAACGGCTTTATTGCAATTAATTGCAATAGGTCTGTCCCCGTACTTCAGCAAACTGCAGCAGTAACAGAATTTGGCAGCTGGCTTCTTTTTGCTGCAAAATTTGGCTTGCATTTGGCTTGCAGCAAAAGTACGAAAACGACTTGCTGCGAATCTATTTTAATATATTATAACAGATTCAAGTACGGGAACAGACCTAATTAATCGTGGTACGCGAACAGACCTATAATAAGGAAAACAAGGTTTGCTAGCTCTTATATCAAAACTGTGCGAGTGTCCGGGTACATCAATCGCTTTATCAAACCGTCGATGTCGCGTATATATGCTTCGGGACCTAAAGTTTTGTCATTAGCATTAACAGTCAAAGAATTGGATGAAGCAGTGACACTAATCGTTCGCTGTTTACAACGGGTTTATGTCAATACGGACTGGAATGAACTCCTGAAAATGCTTCTGTGAACTCTAAAAGCCGAATTTTGTCTCTACGTTCTTTTTTAGATAGCAATGCGGTTATTCGAGTCGGTGGACGAATTATGAAATCGGACTTACCATTTGATGCGAAACATCAGACGATTCCTCCAAACCATCACCTCTTTACTTATGCAGTGTTAACGTTTGTCCACGTAAATAATTCTCATGCGGGATGACACACACTTGCAAACATATTTCGACAGAAGTTTTGGTTAATCAACGCAAAGTCAGTGGCCAGACGAGTTATCCACCAGTGCATCATATGCTTTCGAGTGAAGCCCCGTTTTTTTCAACAAATCATGGGAAACCTTCCGCCTGATAGGCTGGCTGCATCAAATCCTTTCTCTATCACAGGGATTGACTTCTAGGGACCGTTCTTAATGCGTGCTCAACATCGAGGAAGAGCTCAACTCAAGGTTTATTTTTCAATTTTTATATGTTTCGTTACAAAGGCTGTACATTTTGAATTAGTTTCAGATTCATCGACGGCCGCCTTCATTTTATGTCTCAAAAGTTTCATTGCTCGTAGGGGAAGGTGTAGCTAGATCTACTCGGATAATGCTACCAATTTCATCGGTGCCAATAACAAGTTTCAAGAGCTAAGAAGACTATTTGCAACAGTGAGATAGTAGAAATGGAGTGGACATGCCCATAAGATTTACATTGAAGGGGATGGTAGTAATTTTTTGTCTACTCATTGTCAAATCGTGTCAAATCCCAGTAGTTCCCCTCCAATTAGACAATGAGAGCGAAATGGCGTTGTTTTATCTTCTAATTGTAATTTCAAGAATAAAAACGCAAAGATAACAATTCAATCATTTATTTGCAATTCACTTATGCGAAACAATCCAAACGTACGAAAATTAGAAAATACAATGCAAACGAATCGAAAGAAATACGAAAAAATCGAAAGATATGCGAAAGATATGCGAATCAAATCCAAATTTTATCTAACAAAAAAGAGAGCGAGCAACTAACTGGTACTTTCTTTTTTTTTTAACTGTTTACTAAACTACTATTAACTTAGTCGAAATTTCATAATAGAATACAGCATTAATGTCCAACATCAGCTGACTGGAATTTCGTTATTTCCACGGGAACGGCTGGACGAGTCGTACTGACACCTGTCAGCTGGACGGATCGATCGGTATGTAACCATTACCGTCAATTATTGCTAATTTTATTTTATTTTCAGGTTGTTGAAGCCGTACGCAACATTCTCCCCTCCCATGAGGCGACAGTCTCATATTTCACTGTAATTAGATTATTATTACTTAATTTTAACTAATAACAAAGATCATCTTCATCTTCTCTGCTTCTGGTCTGCTACTTGATATTTCTCCTTGAACGATGGCACGGTTCTATGGAGCGGCATTTCCTCCTTGCGACCATGAACCATGCCCGGGAACTTGAGGTTTTCAGGCGCCTCGCCTCGCCATTCTGGAACATTCATGCCAGGGGGGGGATAGGAAGTGGATTAGGAGTGCAAACAAGGTATCACAATTCTAATTTGGGCTTATTGGCTAATGTCGATGAGAATTCATTATGTCAGCGATTTGACTCATAAGTTCACATTTTGTTTGATTCCATATTCAATGTTTAATTCAAAAAAACAAGTTCAGTTCAATAATATAACCAATTTAGTGTTTCTGGGGCTTTTCTACAGGTAGTAAAGCAATTTTGGTAATGGGTCTATCGAATTCTGTGATGGATGTACGTACTCTTACTACTCAAACTAGACCAGCTTCTCCAAAAATCTTGGGTCAAACGTTGAGCGTATTGCCAGCGATCTAGCCGATTGAGTTGAATATCTAATAACGTATTTTCTGGAACAGCGAGTAACATATCCCCTATGAGGAAATGACCTGGCGTTAAAGCGTTCAGATCATTCGGATCATTTGTTAGCGGGCAGAGAGGTCTCGAATTTAAACATGCTTCAATTTTAGTTAACACTGTGCTGAATTCCTCATAAGTTAATAGTGAATTTCCAACGATTCTCCTTAAATGATATTTAGTAGATTTCACACCGGCCTCCCAAAGCCCTCCGAAATGTGGTGATGACGGTGGATTGAAATGCCACGTTATACCTTCACTAGCGAATTCTTGTATCCGGCCTTCATTTTGTTTAACTATTTTCTTCAATTCTTTGTTGGCACCTACGAAATTGGTACCGCAGTCACTGTATATGTGATCAGCTAGTCCGCGTCGGCTCGTAAAACGTCGAAAGGCTGCCAAAAAAGATTGCGTTGATAATCACCAACTAATTCCAGATGTATAGCTTGGACCGAAAGGCAAACAAAAATTGCAATATATCCTTTAGTAATTTTGGAGCCTCTTCCTTTACATATTTTGAGATCCACTGGGCCACAATAATCGATGCCACAATGAGTGAAGGGCCGAGATGGAGATACTCTTTGCTCTGGCAAATTTCCCATAAGTTGAGTACTGGATTGTGCCTTTTGCTTATAGCATACAATGCATTTTTGCACGAAAAAACGAATAGAGTTTCTCGCATCAGTAATCCAATATTTTTGTCTAATAGCATTCAACATTAGTTGTACTCCTCCATGAAGAGTTATCGTGTGATACTTCAAAAGTATGAGAGGTAAGAGTTTGCTTCGTTTGGAGACAATAATTGGATATTTTGTATCATACGGAATGCAAGCATTTGTAAGTCGGCCGCCAACTCGGAGTATTCCATTCACATCTATAAACGGGCTTAATTTCAGTATACTACTTTTGCTATCTATAGGACGGTGATGTTTCAAGCAATCGATTTCTATTCTAAAATCATCTCGTTGAGTATGCTTTATCCAAAAGTTCATAGCTGAATCAAGTTCGGTTCTGCTTAAGTGTGGTGAGCTATAGCGATTTCTTTTAACGATTGCAATAAATCGGAAACAATATGCCGTAATCCGAGTTAAACGGGATAATGTCGAATATTTGGTCAGCCATACATCCAAAAAATCTGATTCATCTTGAGTTGTTAGTAGTGAGACAATTGACCCTTTCTTTTTTTCTATTGTACATACCGGCAAAGGTGGGTGGGCAGGCCAATTCTGATTGTGTTCCTTCAGCCAGGCAGGAGCATTCCACCATAGTTTATAGTCAATAATGTGTTTAGGGAGTATACCACGTGATGCAATGTCTGCTGGGTTCTGCTCTGATGGCACATAATTCCATGGTATGTCCTTTGTGGCCTCGTGGATTTGAGTGATTCGATTCGCAACAAAAGTAGTCCAGTTCGATGGGTGCTTTGATAGCCATGCTAGCACAATAGTTGAGTCTGTCCATAAAAAAATCCATGATATGTCTAGTTGCAATAATTTTCTAACACGTTGTATGGTTTTGGCGAGTAATAGTGCTCCACAAAGTTCGAGACGTGGGGTCGAAATGACTTTTACAGGTGCTACTTTTGCTTTAGCAAATATTAACAAACAATTAGTTTGGTCTTGCCTACGAGAAACGATATAAACGGCTGCTGCATATGCCTTCTGAGAAGCATCGCTAAACCCGTGCAATTCAATACTGTCATTTAGTTCATTTTTAAGCCATCTAGGTATTCTTAGAGTATGAAGTGTTTTTAGATCCGATTTCAAACTATGCCATCGTGTTGCAATATCGATAGGGATTCGTTCATGCCATGCTATACCATCTACCCATAGTGATTGCATCAATGTCTTTGCTAATATAGTTACTGGTGATATTCATCCTAATGGGTCAAACAATCGTGCGATATCCGACAATATTTTTCGCTTTGTATAAATGACGTCCTCCATATTAATGTTGATTTTATATGCAAATTCATCCTCTGTTGGGAACCAAATAATACCGAGGGTCTTAAGACCATTATCACAGTTCATGTCTAAGCTGGGGAGTGTTTCACAATCTTCTGCAGGAATGCCACGTAAAATTTGTTCATTATTTGCAGCCCATTTTCGTAACTTAAATCCTGCTGAATATAATAATGTGTTCACTTCATTTCTTTTTGTTAACGCCTGATCTATGTCGGTTCCTCCTGATAAAATGTCATCCACATTGATATCATTGAAAATTATTTGATGTGCCATTTTGAACGACGATTGCGAATCTTCCGCAAGTTTCCGAAGGGTTCGGATAGCCAAAAACGGAGCACACGTGACTCCGAATGTGACAGTGTCTAAACAATAGTCTCGGATTGGCTCATTAGGGCTGTTACACCATACAATGCGTTGAAGGTTGGCGTATTCGTTGTGTATTCTTATTTGTCTATACATTTTTTTATGTCTGCCACAAATACAAATTTCAAACATCTCCATTTTAACAAGATTTCATCAAGACTGGTTTGAAGTGCCGGGCCAGAGTAAAGTACATCATTTAAAGATATTCCAGAGCTCGTTTTTCTGGAAGCATCAAAGACAACACGAGCTTTTGTACTTGTGCTTTCTTTGTACACAACGTGGTGAGGAAGGTAACTCGCTTTGCATTCCCTTGTGCCATTTGCATTTACTTTAATGTCTTCATTACAATCTATTTCATGCATATGGTTTAAGTCTGCATAATCTTGGATGCACTTGGAGTATTCATTATATAAGTCTGGATTCTTCGAAAATTTACGTTCTAGTGATATCAAACTGGCAACTGCCGTGTTTCTTGAAAAGCCCAACATGTTTCGATTAGTTCCTTCTTTGAATGGAAGGCGAGTAACGTACCTCCCATCAGCATTACGGTGAGTGTTTTGAACGTAAAACTCTTCACAAATTCGTTCTTCGGCTGTTTGCTCCCGGATTACTTCAATTTCTTCCAACTCCCAAAATTTTCTTAATTGCGCATTCACTTCATTATGTTGGATTAATTCTATTTTATAACTGTGGAGATTCAACTCTGGTTGGGTATTGATGCCTCCGGAAACTATCCATCCTAAACTCGTTTTTTGAACAATTGGACCCATTGGTAGTCGGTGAATGTCGCCTGCTATTATTTGTGCATACACATCAGCCCCGAATAATAAATCAATTCTCCCAGGTTTATCAAAATTTGGATCAGCTAAATCGAAATTTTGAAGTTGAGCTTTCAAGTCCGAAGTTACATTCCATGTCGGTAACGAATTAGTTAATTGATTTAAAATGTATGCATCGACATTTAGATATTGTTGGTTGCGTAATGTCACCTTCAAATTGACAAGTCCCTTAGTTGGAGTATTGTAGCCTTCCCAATACCACTTACACTAGTGTTTGTTCGCTTTCTCTGCAAGTTAAGTTGTTTGATTGCATTTTCGCTAATGAATGACGCTTGCGATCCCTGATCTAATAATGCTCTCAAACCCGTGCAGCCACTTAATGTTTGTACGTTAACTAAAGCTGTAGCTAGGAGTACCCTTTTTGATGTAACGGCGCTCAATGTTTGCATATGCAATTCGTTTTGATTGGAATTGGTTGCTGGCACATGTACAGACTCGAATTCTGTTGCATTAACGTTAAGGGAATTAGTTGGAATTGAATTTGAGTTCCTATGCAATAATGTGTGGTGCACACTTTGACATTTTGCGCATCTGTTGCTACTGGGACATCGAGCTAGCGTATGTCCTTTCGTCAAACAATTGATACATAGTTTATTACGTTTGACTATGTCAACTTGGAATCATGGCTCATTTGGCTAAAAGTGGCACATTGTCGAATATGATGCTCAGCTTTGCAAACAACACAAGGTTGAACTACTTGGCTCGTATGCATTTGCACATTGTGTGCTTGGTAAGTATTTGGGTTTCTTGATATTTTAATACGCTCGATTCCTGCAGCCTCTAAAGCTCTAAATCTTCGCTGCATGAATTCAGACAAGTCGGTTAATGAAGGAAGAATAGTTATTTGAACGTGTTCTTGCTCCCAAAGCTGCCTTGTGGCAGGAGGCAACCTTTGTGCTACGACAAACACCAACATCGCATGCCAGAGATTTTCGACCCCCATGTTCTCGATCGCTTGTACACACTCCATAGTTGTGTCAAGAAGAGTTTTTATAGAAGAAGATGACTCAGTGGCGTTTGACAGCGAAAATAACCTTTTAAATTGAGTATTCAGCAAGATGTTGACATTGTCGTATCTGTTGTTTAAGATTTGCCAAGCTATGTCATAATTTGCTTCGGTTACTGCGTATTGGCGTAGCAGTCCTTCAGCTTCCCCCGATAAACTACATTTCAAGTAGTGCAACTTTTGCACCTTTGACAGATTCGTCCGTTTGTGAATAAGCGATGTGAACAAGTCCCGAAATGATATCCATTGGTCGTAGTTCCCATGAAATTTTGGTATAGAAATGCGAGGTAACTTGATATCCTCCAAGTTTGATTCTAGGCCTTGCAATCCGACGTCCATTGACTTCCGTTCCTCATCCAGTGTTGCTTTCACTGCATCTGGTTTTTCTGCCGTCCGTTTATCGTTATTCGATGCATTGACTTCTAGTTGCTCTGCTGCCCGCTGCTTATCCAATATTTCTTTCAACTGGTCATCTACCTGAGCCACGAATTCTAATTGCTGCTCATCAAACTGCATAAAAATTTCACTCGCGAAATAATCTATAATCAACTCTGCCTCAGCACCCGTTAACAATGCTAAAATTTTCTTATGGTTTTCTTCGAAGTCCGTATGTAAATTCTGTAAACGTTCTCTAACCCATTCACAATACGACAACGTTTTACGACTTGTTGAAGTCTTTTTGAAATTAGACCGAAGTCTATTCCATTGCTGTAAAGACAGCTTTTGTTGCACAATTAAGTTCTCCATTCTGAATACTATTAGAAACTGCCAAATCAGACTGAAGTTTCTCAAATTTTTGCTGAGAGTTAATATGGCTAATACTATAACGATTTATCAAGTCGGAATACTATAACGATTTATGAACGAAGTCACAACACCTTGAATGTGGTTTCTCAATTCAAAATACCCAAGCAATATTAACTTGATTCGAAGGCGAATTAGTTATTATTAGAATCAATGAATGACGATTTCAATTTTCAGTCAAGCCCGAATGTATTACACCAGACTTTGTAATTCAAATGGTCTGATTTTTGCCCAATAGAATATATTTGTATGTATGTATATTAAAATATTTCAACGAAAAAGAACAATACGGAAATTTTAAAGGAAAAAAACAGAAGGATTTATAGAATAAAAGGATATATAGAAAGGAATGGGACATACCCCGGCTTACTGCATACAATTTTCACGAATGTAAAATTTCACCACCCGGTTATAACCGAATCGCGCCACGAATTAAATTGTCTTTGTTAAACACACCACTTGCACTGATTTACTTTGTCCTTTTACTTTTCCACAAAAACTTTTTACTTTTCAACTTATCACACTATCCGGTTCGAAGGACCAAAATGTTTTATCTTCCACTTGTAATTTCAAGAATAATAACGCGAAGATAACAATTCAATCATTTATTTGCAATTCACTTATGCGAAACAATCCAAACGTACGAAAATTAGAAAATACAATGCAAACGAATCGAAAGAAATACGAAAAAATCGAAAGATATGCGAAAGATATGCGAATCAAATCCAAATTTTATTTAACAAAAAAGAGAGCGAGCAACTAACTGGTACTTTCTTTTTTTTTAACTGTTTACTAAACTACTATTAACTTAGTCGAAATTTCATAATAGAATACAGCATTAATGTCCAACATCAGCTGACTGGAATTTCGTTATTTCCACGGGAACGGCTGGACGATTCGTACTGACACCTGTCAGCTGGACGGATCGATCGGTATGTAACCATTACCGTCAATTATTGCTAATTTTATTTTATTTTCAAGTTGTTGAAGCCGTACGCAACAGGCGTAAAGGCAGCTTTAACATGCTTTGTGCGCGAGAGGTTTGAAGGGGCTAATGGTGGAAAGTTATACCGTCCGTGTCCAGGGGCTGATTTGCAACTCAATCCCACATCAGCGAAGTTAATCAAACATGCCTTGAACAAGGGATCGAATGGTGTTTTATTCCGCCGCGCTCCCCACATTTCGGTGGTTTATGGGAGACAGCAGTAAAAAGAGCCAAGTTTCATCTTACTCGAGTGGTGGCTAACACATTTCTCACTCATGAGCAAATGCTGACAGTAATCTGTCAAGCTGAAGCAGTTGTAAATTCAAGGCCAATCACGGAGATGTCATCTGATCCTAGCGATTTAGAGGCCCTCACGGCTGGCCATTTTCTTATTGACATCACTACTCGAACCAACATTTGAACATCACACATTTGAACATCGGCGCATTGGCACATTTTGAAAGAATATCCTTCCTTCAACAGACCTTTTGGAATATATGGCGCAACAAGTATCTGCATCTGCTACAATCTCGCAGTAAGTGGACTTCGAATCATCCTAATGTAACAGTCAATCAACTAGTGCTAATGAAAGATGAAAATCTTCCTCAAATGAAATATCCTCTTGCCCGAATCATAGAAGTAGCATAAGGAGAAGATGGCAAGGTACGAGTTGGTACGGTACGCACAACATCAGGTGTTTTCAACCGAGCTATTGTTAAACTTTGTCCTCTGCCACTTGACTCAACAGATGAAAACTAAAATGTTCAAGGCGGGGAGGATGTTTAGTTGTCGCAAATTATATTTTTACATTTTCTAGTTACTTGTACGCAAATTGTAACAGTTAAATTCATTTCTCGTAAAACACGTATAAGCTAATCTCAATATTAGCATCTCGCACAGCTACATATGTAGCAAGAATAATACAATTCCTCACTAATACTGATATTGAGTTTAGTCTGTACCAGTGAGTCAAATTGTAGGCTTTGTCGAACAAGTTATCTCGTGACGACGGTAAATTCATTTAAATTGAGCTTCATGTATTTTTTTGGCCGTTCGTCGCGATAAAAATTGTGCACATCGATTGGAATAAACAATCATTTACGAGACTCAACAATTAATGTTTCATTGAATTGGGAATTGGGAATTTTTCAGTGACTTCTTTTTGATTTGATAAACCCCCAATATTTTGGTTTGAAAAACCCCCAACATCCCCCGAAATGTGTAGCATAATTTGTCTCCCCAATTTTTTCTCCCCGAACAGGAAAAATACCCCAACCTGGTAACCCTGACTGACACAGATTTGCTTCTTTTTTTTTGGCATCATAGAACTGGGTTTTACTTCGAGTGGTCCTCTGGGTGGGCGATTTCTTCAGTCCATCTCAATTTTGACCTAAACATTAAATTGTCTCTTAGCGGGGGTGTGTTCAATGTGCATGCTATAGCTGCTATTAGCTGCTAATTTAGCAGCTCTGGCTGTCCAATGTCACGAAATAGCTACTTTCTGATGCTTGCTATTTGACAGTCGGGTTGTCCAAGATTCCGGAATAGCTGCTAAGGTAGCAGCTATTCGCTGCTCGTAGTCTGGAGGATAGCTAGAAAGTAGCTAAGGCAAAATGGCCGTGCGTACACAGCTGACATGCAGTTTAAACGTAATTTTCAATTGGAAATTGAAATGAAAAGAAGTTTTTGCACTTTTGTGACACAGGAGATGAGGAATAAATTTGAAAATAGTGACAGCATAAATTAAATACAGGCTTTTAAACACTTAAAATCAACTCGATTTTAAGTTGGCTTGTACACAGCGCAGCTCATCTTGAGTTTTTAGAAGGCGAGCATGAAGCGTAAAAGGCCGGGTGCACTGATTCCTGTATTATCAAATTTTCAACGATTATTTTTTGCTCTTTTTCTCATATATGGCGTCAAAAGCCGGAAATAAGTGATAGGTTTTAAATATGTTAGGAAAATGTTAATTGATTGTCCAGCTGTATGTTGAAAGCTCTTAAATTTCATACAATTTTCAAAGTGCAATGGAAGTATCGAACTGATCCACGAAAATGCAAAAATTACAATAAAAAAATTGAAACAAAATGATTTTTGAATTTCCTGTGTAAAGGCTGACCTTCGTAGCAGCTCTTGGCTGTCCAACATCCATAGCTGCTTCACCTAGCTACTGCGAATTTTGACACTTGCTAAAGTGATGCTATGCTATGCTTTTGGAGCAGCTATAGCATGCACATTGAACACACCCCGGATGTATTCCGCACTATCCCGTTAGCTGTCAAAGAATGGGGTATCGTTCATTGGGGAGGTTGACAATATTTCTCAGTTTCTTCATGGTACTGTTAGGGGGTCTGTCTAGACTTTCAAATAGTTTTAATATTTTATCGTATACGTATATGTAAATCGGAACTAATGTCAATTGTCTGTGTATATCCGTACTCCTGACTTACCTTGGAATTCCGAAAATCATTCTAAGCTCGAGGTTGTGACAGATCTGAAGTTGGGTTTAGTTCGTCTTATCTATTTGGTAGAAGGCAGTGCTATCGTATGTCAGTATCAGTCTAAGTGTGGGTTTGTAAAGTAGTGTCTTGCTCGTCATGTTAAGTTTGTTTGGTCTGATCATGGATTGGAGTGTGCTCAGTATATTAGTTTTTTATGTGCAACGCCTGTGAGAGTCTGTCGTCAAATGTGAGCCCGAAGTATTCCGCAGTACGTTTCTAGTCTATCGTCTTACTGTCGATTGTTAGTTGTGTTGGTTGCTCTGAATGAATTGAATATATCTTTATTATAAATTAGTTGTTCATTCTTAGCCTAACTTAAAGTTTAACTAACAAACGAAACTTTAAGTCTAACGGCTATACTATTTTGGCCTAACGGCTATACTATTTTCTTCTTCTATCCATAAGCTGCCGCTGCAACGCTATCATCATTAGAGCCACCTTCGCGCCCTAGTGACCGAATCAGTCCATTTTCCTGCCCGTCTCTCTGTCCGTACAATTGTGTCGTTAATTCTACAACTCGGTCCCTAAGTGGCTTCAGTCCCAGCTCCTCATCTTCTCGGCCACTTTTTAGTTACCGGGTTGTAGAACCTCTCAGTGCAGAAGCGCAGGATTCATCTTTCGAATACCTCTGTTTCTGCTATGGCAGTCTTTGAACAGGTTATCCATAATGGGGGTTCATAAGTCAGGATAGGCCGGATCAGGGGCTGATAACAAATGAATTTAGTTTTGGTGGTCATGCCCATCTTTTTGGCAAAAAAGAGGTCAGATGCGTTGAAATGCAGATTTTGTAACTCTGATTTTGCGCCACATAAAGGGATTACATTTTAGAAATTCCTAGAAATCGATTTTGAAGTTCTTTAGAGATGGGCCCGGAGTACTCTTAGGTGTTCCGAACGCGAGAGCGAGTTTCATGGTCTTGTTGCGAATAGTTTGAGATCCCCGATACTTGGAAGGATTGCGAAATACGCAAAAATGAGTCTTACTGGTGTTTGGCTTGATGCCCCATTCGTCAATGTAAAGACTTAGTTCTACTAATTAGTACTCCAAGTTCTTCGCTGCTTTGAGTGGGTCTTTGTTCGAAGCGAATAAGAGCGTGCCATCGGCATATTGAAGGATTTGGACTTGGGGATGACCCACTGCAATAGGAAGGTCAGGGGTAAATATGGTATACAGAATTGGTCCAGTAACAAAGCCTTCTGACCTTCTGACTGTGGTATCACAGTCTCTATGGAGGAGTCTGCTCCATTAACGCTGAATAGTAATGTCTGTTGGTAAAAAAGCTTGTGACAAACATCAATAAATATCAATATTTCCTACTGTAATGTCTATGTCGTGGTGAAATTTGCCCCAATCGGTATTTTGAAAGCTTGGGTTGTCTTTGTGGGTCTTAACATGAAGCTGATAAAAGAGCGAAACTGAAGTTGAAGCTTCACGGCAAAGTTATCAAATATACCAGCTTGCGTACAGCAGTGTGGGGAATCAATATTGCTGCACAAGTTTTCCTACAGGAGAAAAAAGTCTATGGTTGAGTTACCCCTGGTCTGGCTGGTGAGTTCGAAGCAACTTCTGACAAGGAAATGGGAGGACTGCTTAGTTTGAGCCATTCGAGCAAAACCTTGCCATTTCCATTTATTACGAAATGTTCCCATTAAGGGAGTCTCGATTTCAAATTGCCACCAATAAGCGAAGATTGGTATTGAGATATGATTGAGCCAATCACTTCAAAATTATGTAACAGACTTGAATTTGACGAACTAAATCGAACGTTCAGAGATGCTACGAGGATTTGGTTTGATAAGTATTGAGCTGTACATCACTGAGTGGTTATCAGTAGCTCAGTCACCGGTCAGTCACCGGGAACGCTTCAATGTGATAAGTTATGTAGTTTAAGTTGCGTTGTTCTGATAAAGTAAAATACACGTAGTATTTGATTATAGAAACCGGGTTTGAAATATATCAATTGGCGACGATGATTGACAAAAAATTGAAAATTTATTACAAAACACTCTAGCGCACCTGAATCGCAAGAAACACTAAAGTTCGAATAACAGTAGGAGAATCGTGCAGGTTTTGAGTGCATATTCCACCACATGAGCTGCTTATTACGGCCAAACTGTTTCAAAAGCCACGTTTTACTTTGGTCTCAAGAATGCATTATAACTCATATGGTAGAAGGTTTCAGATATTACCACTGGCATGAATTTCAACGTTTACGAGAACACAACACGGGTTAATTATATTCGTTATCAGTTGCTTATTTCACAAAATTTTGAAAGCAGCATCTCCTATAACATCCATGAAAAAAATGCTCAGTACCTGCAGCACTGTAACTGAAGTTGGTGTTTGGGGCTGCGATCCGAAAAATTTGCAGAACTTTGGGAATTGAAACATCGGTTATTTATTTTCATTGTAAATGTTTCCGGTATGAATACTAACTGTAAGCATTTATTGATACAAAAGTAGCACAACCGACTCGTGCTGGCAACCTTTCGCCAGTATCAAAGCCAAGAATATATCACATCTGCTTCACGTTGTTATATTACATTCGAAGTTATAGGAGTATAAAGAAATTTAGGGTTACCTGCAGTGAGTTTTTTTCAAATAATCGAAAGCTTAATATTTGCTGTATATTGTCACTACAATATCATTACCAATTGAAAATTCTACGATGAAACCGCTTAATAAAGATATTGCAAACAACCACAAAACCAACAATAGCTGGCAACCCTATCGTGGCTTTTCAACCAAATTTGGCTTGAATAATGTTTATAATAGGTTCCATCAATTGTATGAAATTCGTATTGATTTCATGACTGCACTGGAAGTTATAGGGCAAAAAGTTTTATTGTCCTGAGCGAATTTTCAAAACCAAAGACACAAAAACTACCATAGCTGGCAGCACCAATCGAATTTTTCAACCAAATTTCTATCAAACAGAGTTTAGAGTAAGGTTCAGCTACTGTGTCAATTTCATGAAAATCTGGTAACTTATTCACATTTCATAGGGCAAAAAGCAGTTTTTTTCTTTGTAATTTTTCAAGATGGCACCACTGGCACAGAGTTGCCCACAATTCAAAATCGCTTCTATCAGATCTGGTCCTATTTAAGACCAACACATTCTGCAAATTTCAATAAATTCTGCTGATCGGATCGTGAGTTTCCGTGAACAGAAGTTTTTGATGCTAAAAATATAGTTAAATTGGGCAAGGGTTACCAGGCGTGCCCGTTATACCATATCAATTTTTTTTTGTCTATGTAAACAAAGCACTAGATTTACATGTGAGTGGCTTTTTTTTAGAAGAAGCGGCATTTTTTCAATAGAGACGATGATTTGGAGGTTTTCACTTTCAGTACCTGTCCTAGCTACAGGGTTGCCAGCACGCTCATTAAAAGTTACACAAATCTACAACTAAATAATACCAATATGTTTTGAAAATTTCGTAATGATTGAACAGCTCTGTCAAAAGTTATCGCAATTTAAAAATTTTCAAGTTTTCCCGTTCTCTTTTTAGGCACCCAGTGCACACATGGGGTTAAAAACTTCCAAAACATTATCCGATTCACATGTAAAACACGTTCGAAATTTATTTCGTCAACTTTATTTTTGCAAAAATTATTTGTGTACGGAATAATAGGTATATTAAAAATATCACCAAAATGGCCGCCGGCGCCAAAGGGTTAAAGATTATTAACTTTTTGTGAGATTTGGCACTATTTTGCATATACACCAATGTGTCTTGAAAATTTCAGTTCAATCGGATGTCGCGTTCCTGAGATTTTTTCACTGAAATTTTTTGATATATATATATATATATATATATATATATATATATATATATATATATATAAGTATATATATATATATATATATATATATATATATATATATATATATATATATATATATATATATATATATATATATATATATATATATATATATATATATATATATATATATATATATATATATATATATATATATATATATAGAGAAATATGAATTTTCGGCCAAAGTGATTTTAATACTAATGTTCTTCTTCGAACATTAGTAAAAAATTAAATTAAAGCGGAAGAGATAGATGTGAAACAACCAAGTGAAAACAATAAAAGTTACAGTGCGGCAATAACGATAAACATGAGTTTCATTGACAGCATCGAGTATTTTACACCGGGTGAAGACTTTGGAGAGAACAGGGAACGATTGGGGCATTTATTAAGTACTAATAACGTGACGGAAGACAAAACAAAGGTATCTTATTTAATAATCTTGATTGGTCGAGAATCGTTTAAGATTCTAAAATCGCTCACGGCACCTGATAAGCCAGACACAAAATCATTTATCCAGTTGATAGAAATTTTTGGACAATATTTCAAACCCAATGTAAACATCACAGCACAAAGATTTCGGTTTTATAAAAGAAACCAAAAATTCAACGAGATCATCAGTGATTTCTTTGCTGAAATCAAGGCGCTATCACAGAGTTGCGATTTCGATAATTCCCTAGATGACGCATTAAAAACTATACTGGTATGTGGACTTTATAATGAAGGCATGCTGCAGAAGTTATTAAATGAAACGGGATTAGATTTCGGTAAAGCCTGTGAAATAGCAAAAAAACTCTAGCGCACCTGAACCGCTAGAAACACTAATGTTCGAAGAACAGTAGAAGAATCGAGCAGGTTTTGAGTGCATATTCCACCACATGTGCTGCTTATTACGGCCAAACTGTTTCAAATGCCACGTGTTACTTTCGTCTCAAGAATGCATTATAACTCATATGGTGGAAGGTTTCAGATATTACCACTGGCATGAATTTCAACGTTTATGAGAGCAAAACACGGGTTAATTAGATTCGTTATCAGTTGCTTATTTCACATAATTTTGAAAGCAGCATCTCATATAACATCAATGAAGAAAATGCTCAGTGCCTGCAGCACTGTAACTGAAGTTGGTGTTTGGGGCTGCGATCCAAAAAGTTTGCAGAACTTTGCGAATTGTAACATCGGTTATTTATTTTCATTGTAAATGTTTCCGGTATGTATACTAACTGTAAGCATTTATTGATACAAAAGTAGCACAACCGACTCGTGCTGGCAACCTTTCGCCAGTATCAAAGCCAAAAATACACGTATATCAAATCTGCTTCACGTTGTTTAATTACATTCGAAGTTATAGGAGTATAAAGAAATTTAGGGTTACCTGCAGCGAGTTTTTTCAAATGATCGAAAGCTTAATATTTGCTGTTTATTGTCACTACAATATCATTACCATTTGAAAATTCTACGATAAAACCGCTTAATAAAGATATTGCAATTAAACACAAAACCAACAATAGCTGCCAACTCTATTGTGGCTTTTCAACCAAATTTGGCCTGAATAATGTTTATGACAGGTTTCATTAATTGTATGAAATTCGTATTGATTTCATGACTGCACTGGAAGTTATAGTGCAAAAAGTTTCATTTTCCTGAGCGAATTTTCAAAACCAAAGACACAAAAATTACCATAGCTGGCAGCACTAATCAAATTTTTCTACCAAATTTCCACCAAACAGAGATTAGAGTTAGGTTTAGCTACTGTGCCAATTTCATGAAAATCTGGTAACTTATTCACATTTCATAGGGCAAGAAGCAGTTTTTTTTCTTTGTAATTTTTCAAGATGGCACCACTGGCACAGACTTGCGCACAATTCAAAATCGCTTCTATCAAATCTGGTCTTACTTAAGTCCAATGCATTCTGCAAATTTTAGCTGTATCTGATTATTGGTTCGAGAGTTTCCGTGAATATAAGTTTTTGATGCTAAAAATTTAGGTTAACTGGGAGAGGGTTACCGTTCTTGTCCGACATGAAATTTCCAAAGTTTTATTTTGAACGTGTAGATATAACATAAGATTTATATACAGATTGATTTTATTGTAAGAAACGTACATTTTTTTGAATATTCGATGGTTTGAATGTTTTCACTTCCAAATTTTTTTTTTCAAAATGAAGACACCAAAATTATCATAGCTGGCAGCTCCAACCGAATTTTTCAACCAAATTTCTACCAAACGTGGCTTAAAGTAAGGTCCAGCAGTTGTGTGAGTTTCGTCAAAATCGAACGATTCAATCAGAATTTATAGGGCTAAAAACAGTTATCTTTTTTAGTGGTTTTTCAAGATGGCACCACTGGCACAGAATCGCCCGCATTTCAAAATCACTTCTATCAGACCTGGTCCTATTTAAGACCAATACGTTCTGCAAATTTCAATTCATTCTGCTCATCGGATCGTGAGTTTCCGTGAACAGAAGTTTTTGATGCTAAAAATATAGGTAAATTGGGCAAGGGTTACCAGGCGTGCCCGTTATACCATATCTTTTTTTTTTTTGGTTATGTAAACAAAGCACAAGATTTATATATGAGTGGCTTTTTTTTGAAGAAACGGCATTTTTTCAAGAGAGACGATGATTTGGAGGTTTTCACTTTCGTTGCCTGCCCTAGCTACAGGGTTGCCAGCACGCTAATTTAAAGCTACACAAATCTATAACTAAATAATATTAATATGTCATTAAAATTTCGTAATGATTGAATAGCTCTGTCAAAAGTTATCGAAATTTAAAAATTTTTAAATTTTCCCGTCCTCTTTTTAGGCACCCAGCGCACACATAGGGTTAAAAAATTCCAAAGCATTATCCGATTCATATGTAAAACACGTTAGAAATTTATTTCGTTAACTTTATTTTTGCGAAAATTATTTGTGCACGAAATAATAGGTATATTAAAAATATCACTTAAATGGCCGCCGGCGCCAAAAGGTTAACAATAACTGACATTTAAAGAGACCTGGACCTATTCTGCATATACACCAATGTATCCTGAAAGTTTCAGCTCAATCGGATGGCGCGTTCCCGAGATTATCTCACTGAAATTTTTTGATGATATATATATATATATATAAAGAAATATGAATTTTTGGCCGAATCGATTTTAATACTAATGTTCTTCGAACATTAGTAAAAACATGGAAATGACAAACAGTCAGATGGGAGTGATAAGACTGGAGGTAACTAATGCAATTAAACAAGGGAGAAGCCGCAGAATATCCAGAGAGACAAGACCATTTTGTAATCGGAGTTATTCAAGGAAAACAGGGAAGACTAATCATAACCGGCAAGCGGAAAGTAAAAATAAAAAAAAGCTAGCGCATAAGAACTGCTAGAAACACTAATGTTCGAAGAACAGTAGAGGATTTGTGCAGATTTTGATCTCTACCACTAACTACTTAAGGACACCCTAAGTAATAATAGAGCCTAAGCCAATTAAATTTCGATAATTTCGTCGAAAGTAACAGCGATAGAAAGGTGTTTGGGGCTGCCATCCAAAAAATGGTAGGGCTTACAGCGGTTGGACCAAATGTGACCTGACCTATAGCGTGGACTAAGTGAATTTAGTCCTAAGGTGTTAACATCGACGTGACCTAAAATTTGGTCAGGTCGAATTCAGTCCTCGTTTGTACGTAACAGCTGTCATTTAGTACAATTTTAGTTCATACACTGTAATTATCTTTTCATATGTCTCTAAAACGTGATTTTTTAAATGTTTTTGTGTCAAACGAGAGAGTTGCGAGCTTAAATTTGACGTGCATATATTATTAATAGTCGCGCAAAAATCAAGGCTTAGGTCGGGTGTGTTTGCAGCGATATAGTGCACGACCTATTTTAGGTCAGGTCATTTGAAATCGTGTACTGACCTATCGCTTGGGTCGAGTACTGAGTGTACACAGCAGGTGAACTAAATAATTTAGGTGAAATTTGGTGTATAGTCCGCGGACTAAACGTCTGCTGTAAACGCTGTCATTGTTTACTTATTTTCATTGCAAATGTTTATGTAAGCATTTATTGGTATGACAATAACAAAAACGCCTCGTGCAGTCAACCCTTTGCTAGCACCGAAACCAAAAATATGTCACATTTATCCCACGTTGAAGTCAACCTACTCTGCGAATTTAGTATTCATTTGATGACTGCATTGGAAGTTATAGGGATACAAAGAAATTTAGGGTAACAACCCGTAAAAGTTTTCAAATTTTCTAGCTAGTAATATTTGTTGTTTATTTTCACTACAAGATCACTATGGTTTGAAAATTTTATGATAAAATCGCTTACTAAAGATATGCAATAAAAATACAAAAGCAGCCATAGCTGGCAACCCTATGATTTTATTGCAACTAGATTTCCGCTGATTATTGTCGACAGCAAGTTCAGTTTGCCATATGAATTTCGTTATGATTCCATTACTGCACTTCAAGCTATAGGACAAAGAAATTTATTTTCCTGAGCGAATTTTCAAAATTTAAGACATTATATTTACCATAGCTGGCAGCTCCAAACGAATTTTTCAACCAAATGCCTATCAAATGTGGTTCAGCTACTGTGTGAATTTCTCCAAAATCTGGTGACTGAAACAGAATTTACAGGGCGAAAACCAGTAATTTTTCAAGATGGGCCCCTGGCACAGAATTGCCCAAATTTCAAAATCGCTTCTATCAGACCTGGTCCTACTTAAGAACAATACATTCTGTAATTTTCAACTGTATCTGATTATTGGGGCGTGAGTTCCCGTGAAGAGAAGTTTTTGATGCTAAAAATAAAGGTATATTGGGGAAGGGTTACCAGTCGTGCCCGTTGTAAAATTTCAAATTTTTTACTTTGGCTATGTAGACAAAGCATAAGATATATATAGTATATGAGTTGCTGTTTTTGTAAAATGCGATAATTTTTCAGGAGAGTCGATGATGTGAAGGTTTTCACTTTCAGCGCCTGCTCTTGCTACAGAGTTGCCAACACGCTCATCAAAAGCAACATAAGTTTACAATTTAATAGTTCCAATATGTTCTGAAAGTTTCATAAAAATTTGATAGCTCTGTCAAAAGTAATCGCAATTTAAAAATGTTCAAATTTTCCCGATCTCTTCTTAAGCACTTAGCGCATTCATGGGGTTAAAAATTCCAAAAAGTTATCTGATTCACATTTAATCATATATAATAGTTATACTACAAATATTTTGCTTTCACACTCACTAGCCATCATAATCAAGCTCCCGGTACCACGTTCCATGCGACTTTTATGAATTGAAATTCACCTACCTCCTAAACTACTGGCCATCCCATTCTAAAACTTTTACCATCAAATAAACATACCTTCAGCTTTATTTTGTTTTAAAAATAAACAAAATTAACCTGGTCCAAATTATTCAAATTACGAGTTGAAGTGGCTACTTCCGGTTTCACATGCGGAAAAAAAATTTATTTTTCAAATCTAATTTCAAAATTAAAAAACTCTAGCGCACCTGAACCGCTAGAAACACTAATGTTCGAAGAACAGTAAAAGAATCGTGAAGGTTTTGAGTGCATATTCCACCACATGAGCTGCTTATTACGGCCAAACTGTTTCAAATGCCACGTTTTACTTTGGTCTCAAGAATGCATTATAACTCATATGGTGGAAGGTTTCAGATATTACCACTGGCATGAATTTCAACGTTTATGAGAGCAAAACACGGGTTAATTATATTCGTTATCAGTTGCTTATTTCACAAAATTTTGAAAGCAGCATTTCATATAACATCAATGAAGAAAATGCTCAGTGCCTGCAGCACTGTAATTGAAGTTGGTGTTTGGGGCTGCGATCCGAAAAATTTGCAGAACTTTGGGAATTGAAACATCGGTTATTTATTTTCATTGTAAATGTTTCCGGTATGAATACTAACTGTAAGCATTTATTGATACAAAAGTAGCACAACCGACTCGTGCTGGCAACCTTTCGCCAGTATCAAAGCCAAGAATATATCACATCTGCTTCACGTTGTTATATTACATTCGAAGTTATAGGAGTATAAAGAAATTTAAGGTTACCTGCAGCGAAGTTTTTCAAATAATCGAAAGCTTAATATTTGCTGTTTATTGTCACTACAATATCATTACCAATTGAAAATCCTACGATAAAACCGCTTAATAAAGATATTGCAAACAAACACAAAACCAACACTAGCTGGCAACCCTATCGTGGCTTTTCAACAAAATTTGGCCTGAATAATGTTTATAATAGGTTCCATCAATTGTATGAAATTCGTATTGATTTCATGACTGCACTGGAAATTATAGGGCAAAAAGTTTTATTTTCCTGATCGAATTTTCAAAACCAAAGACACAAAAATTACCATAGCTGGCAGCACCAATCGAATTTTTCAACCAAATCTCTATCAAACAGAGTTTAGAGTAAGGTTCAGCTACTGTGTCAATTTCATGAAAATCTGGTAACTAATTCACATTTCATAGGGCAAAAAGCAGTTTTTTTTCTTTGTAATTTTTCAAGATGGCACCACTGGCACAGAGTTGCCTACAATTCAAAATCGCTTCTACCAGATCTGGTCCTACTTAAGTCCAATGCATTCTGTAAGTTTCAATTGTATCTGATTATTGATTCGCGAGTTCCCGTGAATAGAAATTTTTGATGCTAAAAATATAAGTTAACTGTGAAAGGGTTACCGTTCTTTTCCGACATGAAATTTCCAAAGTTTTACTTTGAACGTGTAGATTAAGCATAAGATTTGTATACATATTGGTTTTATTGTAAGAAACGGACATTTTTTAGGATATTCGATGGTTTGAATATTTTCACTTGCAAATTTTTATTTTTTCAAATTTAAGACACCAAAATTATTATAGCTGGCAGCTCCAACCGAATTTTTCAACCAAATTTCAACCAAACGTGGTTTAAAGTAAGGTCCAGCTACTGTGTGAGTTTCGTTAAAATCTAACGATTCAATCAGAATTTATAGGGCTAAAAGCAGTTATCTTTTTTAGTGATTTTTCAAGATGGCACCACTGGCCCAGAATCACCCGCATTTCAAAATCACTTCTATCAGACCTGGTCCTATTTAAGACCAATGCATTTTGCAAATTTCAACTAATTCCGCTTATCGGATCGTGAGTTTCCGTGAACAGAAGTTTTTGATGCTAAAAATATAGTTAAATTGGGCAAGGGTTACCAGGCGTGCCCGTTATACCATATCAAATTTTATTTTTTTTCTATATAAACAAAGCACAAGATTTACATATGAGTGGCTTTATTTTGAAGAAGCGGCATTTTTTCAAGAGAGACGATGATTTGGAGGTTTTCACTTTCAGTGCCTGCCCTGGCTACAGAGTTGCCAGGACGCTCGTTAACAGCTCCACAAGTCTACAACTAAACAATACCAATATGTTCTGAAAATTCCGTAATGATTGAATAGCTCTGTCAAAAGTTATCGCAATTGAAAAATTTTCAAATTTTTCCGTTCTCTTTTTAGGCACCCAGCGCACACATGGGGTTAAAAAATTCTAAAAAATTATCCGATTTACATGTAAAACACGTTCGAAATTTATTTCGTCAACTTTATTTTTGCAAAAATTATTTGTTTACGGAATAATAGGTATATTAAAAATATCACTAAAATGGCCGCCGGCGCCAAAGGGTTAAAGATTATTAACTTTTTGTGAGACCTGGCACTATCCTGCGTACACATCAATGTATCCTGAAAGTTTCAGCTCAATCGGATGGTGCGTTCCTGAGATTTTTTCACTGAAATTTTTTGATGATATATATATATATATATATATATATATATATATATATATATATATATATAGAAATATGAATTTTTCGCCAAAGTGATTTTAATACTAATGTTCTTCTTCGAACATTAGTAAAAAAGTCGAGCGCATCAGAACCGCTAGAAAACTAATTTTTGAACTTTGAGTGATTTAAAAATGAGTGAAGACGTTATACACTTCTTTGTAGTATCATATCAACCATTTGTTACTCACAGGAACAAATATCATTTTCTGACAGCATTTCCTGTAACACAAATGATGAAAATGTTCAGTGCTGGGAACATTTGTCCAACACAGCAGCAATAAATCTACCATAACGTGCTCGTGCTTAATCAACCTATCCTTTGAATTTCGTTTTCATCCAAGGATATCATCGAAAGTTTCAACGATTAAACTATGTCTGGGGTTGCCATCCGAAAAATTTCCAAAACTCGGAATATTTAAATATCGGTTGCTTATTTTATTGTAAATGTTTGCTTATGAATAAAAATGGAAGCATCTGTTGGTGCAATATTTACGAAATTGTCTGCTGCTGGCAATCATCTGCTAGCACCATAGCTGCTTCACGTTGTGTTAAACCCACCCTATGAATTTCATTTCGATTGAATGGCTTCGCTGAAAGTTATAGGAGTGAATATAATTTTAGGGCTACCACCGTCCAAACTTTTTAAATTTTCGAAACGTAAATATTTGTTGTTAATTGGTATTGCAAGATCATTCCCATTTGGAAATTTTATGATAACATCGCTCGATAAAGAAATGTCAATAAATTATGAAATTCTTCATAGCTGGCAACCCTTTCACAATTTTTCAACGATATTCGTACAGAATTAGAAATGCAATAAGATTCACTTATCACATGAATTTTGTTTTGATTTCGTTACTGCATCGGAAGTTATAGGGGAAAAACCTTTATTTTCTTGAGCAAATTTACAATATTTAGGAGACAAAAATTGCCATAGCTGGCGACCCTATACTAGTTTTTGACCAAATTTCTATGAAATCTATCTTAGAGTAAGGTTCACCTGCTGCGTGAATTTTTTTAAAATCTGGTGGCTAAATCGGAAGCTATAGGCCAAAATCCAGTATTTTTTCTCAGCGATTTTTCCAAATGGCACCACTACCACAGTATTGCCCGTAAAATCACTTTTATCAGACCTGGTCTTAGTTAATACCAACATGTCCTGTAAATTTAATACCGATCGCATTATCCGATCGTCAGTTCTCGTGAACAGAAGTTTTGAGTGCTGAAAATAGAGGTAATTTGATCACGGGTTGCCGTTCTTGTTTACCGCGGAATTTTGGAAATTTTTATTTGACTTGGTGGACAAAAGTCAAAATTTATCAACAATTTGAATTTATTTACAAATATCAAAAAATTTTCAGGAAGTTCGATGGTTTGAAGGATTTTTTTTCCGGAGCCTGCTGTAGCTTCAGAGGTGCCCGCACAACCTTGTGTTTAATTCTAGTTTACATCAATACGCTCTGAAAATTTCACGATTATCCATTGTTTTTCTTAGAAGATATGATAAATCGAATTTTGGAAAAAAATCCTTTCCTACTTTTGGGCACTCAGTGCCTACACCAGGCTCAAAATTTCCAATTCTGTACCATATGCAAACTAAGAACATAATAAGTTTTCATTCTTAGTACTTTTTTTTAACAAAAATTTACACTGCTTGGAAATATAGGAGTTCCTGAAAATTCACTAAAATACCCGCCGTCGCCAAAACGTTTAAGATATCTGAATTCTAGCAAATCATGGACCTACCTGTTATATACATCTATGTCTTTCGAAAATTTCAGCTCAATCGGATTAGCCACTCCAGAGATTATCTCCCGTAACCATTTTGCTGATATATATATATATATATATATATATATATATATATATATATATATATATATATATATATATATATATATATATATATATATATATATATATATATCTATATATGACGAATTTTCTCGAAGCGAGTTTCATACTAATTTTCTTCGAAAATTAGTAAAAACAGCTAATTTTCTATACCAATAAATATGTTAAATGTTTTTTAGATTTTGTTTTGAATCTCAGAATCCGCTTCCGCATAAGGGGCTTTTCCCTTATAAAGCATAGTACTGAGTTCGATTTCACGTGAAATTTTCATACAAAATTTCACGTGAAATTGGTTTCGGCGAAAATTTAGCTTGAAAATAAGCAAGAGTGGTACTCTGTTCTTAGCATGAAAAGTTGCTTCGAAGTTGCTTTCGCGTTGAAAACGTAGATGGCACTGAAACATGTCTCCAATCATTTCACGCCAATTTAGTTTGTGCAGTTCATTCTTTCGAGCTAAAAGGTAACATTTGGTGTTTCAATTTGAAAATGGAGCAGTCCAAATGTCTTTCCAATAAGAAAATCGATCGAAAAGTGAAATTCTTGACATTATATCCGTCAGAAACGGGCAGTGTCTCTGCTTTTCTCCATTGCCAAAATTTTCGCTCGAAAGAATGACCAGATAATGGAGACATGTCAAAATTTAGCTTCACGATTAACTCAGTACCAGCCTTAAAGCCTTAAAGGCTGGTACTGAGTTCGATTTCACGTGAAATTTTCATACAAAATTTCACGTGAAATCTGCTTCGGTGAAAATTTAGCTTGAAAATAAGCAAGAGTTGTACTAAGTTCTTAGCATGAAAAGTTGCTTTGAAGTTGCTTTCGCGTTGAAAACGTAGATGGCACTGAAACATGTCTCCAATCATTTCACGCCAATTTAGTTTGTGCAGTTCATTCTTTCGAGCTAAAAAGTGACATTTGGTGTTTCAATTTGAAAATGGAGCAGTGCAAATGTCTTTCCAATAAGAAAATCGATCGAAAAGTCACATTCTTGACATTTGATTCGTCAGAAATGAGCATTGTCTCTGCTTTTCTCCATTGCCAAAATTTTCGCTCGAAAGAATGACCAGATAATGGAGACATGTCAAAATTTCACGTGAACTCGAACTCAGTACTATGCTTAAGAGACTACTTGTTGGAGTTTCTTCGGCGCCAGCGGAATCCCAAAAAGTAATGAATGAAACGTAGAAAAAAAGTTTAGCGCATCAGAACCGCCAGAAAACTGATTTTCGAAGAAATTGTCTTTGAGTGACAAAAAAGTATGGAAAGACTTTTTACACTTTTTTTTAGTATCATATCAACCATTTCTTATCAAAGCAAGAAAATCTAACTATAACATAAATGATGAAAATGTTCAGTGGTGGCAAAACTTTCCCAACGAAGCAGCATTAAGTTGTTTAGGCACATGCTTAAATAAGTTTAAGCCCATGCTTAAATAAACCCATCCTATGAATTTCGTAATCATCGCAGGATTTCACCGAAAGTTTCATTGATTAAAGGTTGGTTAAGGCTACCAGCCGAAAAATTTTCAAAACTCGGAAAATTTAAAAGTTATTTCCTTATTTTTATTGTCAATGCTTTACATATGAGTATGTAATGGAAGCATCTGTTGGTGCAATATTTATCAAAATATCTGATGCTGGTCATCCTGAGTTAGCAGCATAGCAAAAATTATACCAAATCTGCTTCACGTTAATTTAAACCCAACCTGAGAATTTCGTTTTGATTGAATGACTTCGCTGGAAGTGATAGGGGTGAAAAGAATTTTAGGGTTACCAGCCTCAAAATATTTCAAATTTTCGAAATGTTGATATTTGTTGTTAATTGTCATTGCAGGATCATTCCCATTTGAAAATCTAATAGCATAATCGCTCAGTAAAGAAATGCAAGAAAATTAGAAAAAGGGTCGTAGCTGGCCTCTCATGACTTTTTTACGAAATTCCTACTACGTTTGGTTTAAAATAAGATCCGTTTACTGCATGAGCTTCGTTTTGATTTTATGACTGGATCGGAAGTAATAGGCAAAAAAGCTTGATTTTGCTGAGCAAATTTACAAGATTTAGGAGACAAAAATTATCATAGCTGGCAAATCTATTATAATTTTTCAACCAAATTTCTGTTAAATGTGGTCTAAAGTAAGGTGCAAATACCGTGTGAATTTTATTAAAATGTGATAGCTGAATCGGAAGTTATAGGCCAAAAAACAGTCTTGTTCTCAATGATTTTTCAAGATGGCACCACTGCCATAGAGTTGCTTGCATTTCAAAATCACTTCTATCAGACGTTGTCCTTGTTATTACTAACATGTCCTGTAAATCTCATAATGATCGGATTATCCGGCCGTCAGTTCTCGTGAACAGAAGTTTCGAGTGCTGGAAATAGAGGTAATTTGGTGATGGGTTGCCGTTCTTTTGCAACTTAGAATTTCAAAAATTTTAAATTGGCATGGTAAACAAAGACTAAAATTTATCACTGATTTTAATTTTTTGTCATTAAGTAAAAAATTTTCAGGAGCGTCGATGATTTTTTTCAGGAACCTGCCGTAGTTACAAAGTTACTTGCACAGACTTGACATCCCATTTGGGTTGAGTCTTACAACATAAATATGCCTTAGAAATTTCATGATGATCAAATTTTTCTGTCAGAAGTTATGACAAATCAAAATTTGAAAAAAATTCTTGCCTACTTTTTGGCAGTCAGGACCCACAGACGGCTCAAAATTTCTAATTCTTTATCATAAACAAGCGTGAAACATAAAAAGCTTTCATTCGCAATACTTTTTTTAACAAAAATGTACTCTACATAAAAATATAGGAGTACCTGACAATTCACTAAAATGCCCGCTGTCGCCAAAAGGTTAAAGATATCTTAATTTAAGCAAGTCACGCACCTATCCACTTTACTCACCTATGTCCTCCGAACGTTTCAGCTAAATCGAATCGGCCACTCGAGAGACTATCTCCCTTAATCATTTTGCTGATATATATATATATATATATATATATATATATATATATATATATATATATATATATGTATATATATATATATATATATATATATATATATATATATATATAGATGGGGGGCCCGGTAGCTCTGCTCGCTAAGGCGTCAGGCCGATAAGCGGCTAATAACCACTTCACAAAGTTTCAGCATTCTACGAAGTAATATGAGACTTTGACTCATTCTGGTTGCAAAATACTCAACAGATGCTCAGCAGATGTAAGGCAGACTTTTCAGGCGTTTCTGTTCAGTTCATACCATAAGAGCTCTATGGGGTTGAGATCAGGTGACTGTGAGGGCCAAAACATAACTTCAAGAGCGTCTTCAGCTGATAACTGGTTTAAATACTCTCTGCAGATTTTTGAAGAGTACTTCGGTTCATTGTCAAGCTTAAATATAAATCACCTCAGGGGTAGCACAGGGATCAATTCTCTGACCTGACCCCTGGAACATTGTTTACGATGGACTGCCGTGCATGGAAATGCCAACAGATGTATTTTCGGTTGGTTACCATGATAATTTGGCAGCCGTTATCACTTGCAGAACCGCTGAATTCACCCAATCTAGACTTAAACAAGTTATGAGGAGGGTGGAACGGTAAATGACCAACTATGGCCTATAGCCAGCGCTGTTAAAGACTGAGATTATCGTGTTGATGAAGCGGGGATACAACCTCTCATCTCGATGACAGTAGGCTTCGAAGAGGTCCAGAGCAGTAAGTTGATCAAACACCCGAGTACTAAGAAACCCGAATACTAAGCTGAACCTCTGAGACCACATCCGTAATACAGTGGCTCACAGCTTATTTGATACAGTGACTATTTAAAAATGCAAATCACTGTAACTTTGAAATTAAGAACCCTATCCAAAAAATTTAAACGTATTTGACTAGATGCATGTTCAGCGAATACAATGCAAACAAAAAAGGTTCCAGCAATATTCTTCGGCGTCCGGTAAAAGAGAAATACCACTGGCGCAGAAAAATTGCAGCTCACAGCTTATTTGATACAGACACTTCAATGCGAATAAACTTCTATTTGTCGCACCGTTAATCTGTCTTGTTTTTGTTTCTTGAATTTTTGATTGTGTTAGACATTGGCTTAGGTAATTTTTAGCAAGATCTTGTAAGCTGAAGTGCGAAAATGAGCCAAAATTGTAAAATGGGTCATGGCACCACAATTGAACAGCGCGAGTTGGTATTAAACCACTTTAAAAAAGGACAAAGTGTTCGAAAAATTGCTGAAAGTGTGACTTTGAGTGTTTCTACAGTGCAGCACATAATTGAGCGCTTCCTACACGAAAATCGTGTAGAAAATAAGAGGAGAAATGCGCCAAACAATATTTTCACCGTATCCGACGAACGATACATTGTAAGGAAAGTGAAAGCAAACACAAAGATTTCCGCTCCAAAATTGGTTACTGAGGTTCATCGTGAATTAAGGAAGTCATGTAGTGCTGAATCCGTCCGACGAGTGCTTCGCGACCATGATTTCAGGGTCCGAGTAGCTCGTAGGAAGCCTTTCATTTCCAAAAAAAATACAATAAACCGATTTGCCTTTGCCAAAGAGCATGTGGGAAAGCCATCCGCGTTCTGGAATACGGTTATTTTTGCGGACGAGTCCAAGTTTAACATTTTTGGCTCCAACGGAATGTCATATGTCTGGCGCAAGGCAAACACTGAGCTAAACAAGGAGAACCTCAAAGCTACTGTGAAGCATGGTGGTGGTCATGTGATAGTTTGGGCCTGCATGTCCGCAGCCGGAGTCGGAAATTTAAAGTTTATTGAGGAAACAATGAACCAAACAAAGTACCTTGATGTACCCAAAAACAATTTGCTGCAAAGTGCTAAAAAACTGGGTGTTCGCGACCAATTTCGGTTGTACCAAGACAACGATCTAAACCACAAGTCGGGAATTGTGCTGTCCTGGCCAATTTGGGATTGCCCTCATTTGATGTCTCCGCCGGCACAGTCATCAGATATGAACGTCATTGAGAATCTGTGGACTTTGTTGGATAACAACATTAGAAAACACAAGATTTCTAATAAACAAGACCTGATGAAAGCACTGCTTGAGGTATGGCAAAAAATTACTCCTGACATCACAAAAAAACTCGTTGATTCAATGCCGAATAGGCTCCAGGCTCTGCTTAAGTCTAAGGGCTATCATACAAAGTATTGAAATCAACTGGAAACCTCATAATTCACAACAATTTTAATGTTTAATCAAACTGTATCAAATAAGCTGTGACATGAAATTTGTTATTACTTTTAGTTTTTTACTAATTTTCGAAGAAAAGTAGTATTAAACTCGTTTCGCCGAAAATTCATATTTCTTTATATATATATATATATATATATATATATATATATATATATATATATATATATATATATATATATATCATCAAAATGATTAAGGGAGATAATCTCTGGAGTGGCCTATCCGATTAAGCTGAAACTTTCGGAGAACGTAGATGTATTTATGATGTAGATGTAGGTCCACAACTTGCTAAAATTCAGATATCCTAAACCTTTTGGCGGTGGCGAGCGTTTAAGTGAATTTTGAGGTACTCCTATATTTCGAAGCAGCGTGAATTTTTGTTCAAAAAAAGTATTGGGAATGAAAACTTATTATGTTCTTAGCTTGTTTATGGTAAAGAATTGGAAATTTTGAGCCGTGTGTGCAGCGTGCCTAAAAGTAGGCAAGGATTTTTTTTCAAATTTTGATTTGTCATTACTTCTGACAAAAACATTGGATCATCGTGAAATTTGCAGAGCGTATTGATGTTGACTAAAGTTTAATATACATGGATTTCCAAGGTAGTGCGGATAACCCTGTAGCTGCGGCAGGCTCTTGAAAAAAAATCTTTCAAATCATTGAACCTCCCGAAAAATTTTTGATTTTTGACAAAAAATTCAAATCATTGATAAATTTAAACGTTTGTGCATCATGTCAGTTTAAAATTTTTAAAATTCCGATTTGCACAAGAACGGCAACCCATCACTAAATTACCTCTATTTTCAGCACTCGAAAGTTCTGTTCACGAGAACTGACGACCGGATTATCCGATCATAATGAAATTCACAGGACATGTTGGTATTAACTAGGACCAGGTCTGATAGAAATGATTTTGAAATGCGAGCAATATTGTGGCAGTGGTGCCATCTTGAAAAATCACTGAGAAAAAAAACAGCTTTTTGGCCTATAACTTCCGATACAGCCATCAGATTTAAATAAAATTCACACACTATTTGGACCTTACTTAAGGCAAACTTTGGTTAAAATTTGGCTGAAAAATTAGAATAGGGTTGCCAGCTATGGTGATTTTTGTCTCCTAAATCTTGCAAATTTGCTCAGCAAAATAAAGCTTTTTTCCCTATAACTTCCGGTGCAGTCATGATATCAAAATGAAGTTTATGCAGTAAATAGATTTTGATGTTAACCAAATGTCATAGGAATTTCGTACAAAAATCGTGTAAGGGCTGCCAGCTATGACCATTTTTGTATTTTTTTGGAATTTCTTTACTGCGCGATTATGTCATTAGATTTGCAAATGGAAACGATCCTGCAATGAAAATTAACAACAAATATTAACGTTTTAAAAATTTGAAAAGTTTTTAGGGTGGTAACCCTAAAATTTTTTTCACGTATAACTTCTAGCGCAGCGATTCAATCGAAACGAAATTTATTGGTTGGGTTTAGTTTAACGTGAAGCAGATTTGGTATATATTTTGCTGTGCTGCTAACACAGGGTAACGAGCTTTAGCCATTTTCGTAACTATTGCATCAACAGATGCTTCACATATGCAAAACATTTGCAATAAAACTAAGAAACCAATTTTTAAATTTTCCGAGTTTTGAACATTTTTAGGATGGCTGCTTCAAACAACGTTACCCGCTAAAGCTTTCGACGAAATCCTCCGATGAGAACGAAATGCAAAGGATAAGGTGATTTTAGTATGAGCTTGTGAAGGTTAACTTATTGCTGCTTCGTTGGGAAAATGTTGCCAGCACTGAACATTTTCATCATTTGAGTTATAATTAGTTGAGTTCTGTTGCTTTGAACAAGGAATGGTTGATATGATTCTACAAAAAAGTGTATTACGTCTTTCCACATTGTCACTCAAAGACAATTTTTTCGAAAATTAGTTTTCTAGCGGTTCAGGTGCGCTAGAGTTTTTGTTTTTTAAGATGTAAAACAGCAACTTTGTAACAAATATAAACTTGTTTAATAAACAACAAACAATTGCCTTCAAAATTGTGTTCAAATTTTTTTGATATTGTTATTATGTTTTGAGTTATTGCAACTTAATTTTTTAAAGAAGCACTGTATCAAATAAGCTGTGAGCCACTGTATATGGACGAGGCTTTGAAGACCATCGATTCGCTAAACAGATTGATGGCCAATATCGGTGACCTCAACGAAATGAGACCTAGGCTGCTCATGGCGACGACCAACTTCATCTTGCTGTACGGAGTGCAAATTTGGGTCATGTACCTGCAACGAAAATCCTTCAAGCGCGGGTTGCCAGCGTATAGCTTAAAGGTGCCGCTTTAGAAGCACTCTCACCAGACTTATATGTGCAAAAGCCCAGAGAAGATTTTCTCGCACGCTCTGAGCCAAATAAAAGGAGAATCCTAGTACACGCACGTACACGAACATCCCAACTTTGGCAAAAACGTTGGTGACGACCCGGACTTCCGTGGCCTGTTGATGAACTTTTTTTTAGTAAGTAAAAAAACTTACATACCCCGTGGTTAGGGGATCCGGATTAAAGATTTTTTTTTTCTCCTAAAACAGCAAAAAAATACGAATTTTTGCAAGTCTTAGGCATACATATCGATCTCTATGCCTTAACAGCAGACAGAAAGATCGATTCGAAACGCAAACGAAAATGAAAATGTCTCAAACATATAAAAGAAGTGTGTATTTGGATCTAACACCAAACAATATCATAAAAACAACTAATATTCAGTGGATTTTGAATTATTTTATCTTGATCAGTTTTCGCGAATTTGTATTTTTTTAGTAATGTAAGGATGATGATTTCCTAAATAATCCAATGAAATTTAACATTATGCTTCGGAAAAATTAAGGGAACTTTTCGGAACACATTTCCCACCTATCCTGGAGTGTAGTAGATAAGTTTATTTACATGTTTTTTTTATGGGCCTCTTAAACATAGAAAAAAAACTCACAAACATTCCAAGTCGTAATCAAAATCGGATAATATAAACATGCCGTTTAGAAAGAGGGTACTGTTAGTTACAAATGTTTAGATCAACATATCTGAAAAACGGTTATGGTTACAAGAAAAAGTTCACAGATCTTTCTTGATGGAAATTTTTTAAGCTACAAATTCGTAGTATGTACATTGTTTTTCTGAAGACGTAACCGTTACTAAGATATTTAGGAAAGGTCACTTTTGGTGACCTTTGACCCCGTATAAAAAGTAACGCAGCACTCGGATCGATGGGGACTTTTGACATTTTGTTCAACACGCTAGTACCAAAGTTCACACCAAAATTCAGCTTTCCCCTAATTTTTCCGAAGTTTTACCTTTTTTATGTTGAATTTCACTGGACTTAAAAACTCTGCCAGCTTAAATGCTGAGCCACAACGGACTTAAATTGACTTAAGTAAATGCTGAAACCAAACGAAAATTGACGCAATTCCTGTCTTTTGGTTAATTCGCCCGTAATGGGCTCATCTGGATGAATGTGAAAGTACATTCAAAGTTAGATTTCATAATCCGATATTTACACATTTATAATTTCATTAAATAAACGCCTGCTCATACGGTGCCAATAGCGATTTATACGTTTGAGCTTTTGGCGGTTTGAGCTGCAAAAGATTTTTATAAGCTACGTCAAATTCCAATTCATATATCACTTAAGGGTTCATTCTACTTTGCAGCTTAATAAAAATCGTTTTTTTTCTTTTTGCATTTTCTGAAAGTGTATACTCCCAAGAGTGCTGTGTTAAATTTTCGTTGAGAAATTCCAGGTATTTTAGATTATATTAAGGTCGAAATGCAGGTAGTCGCTGCGTTTATTTTAGCCCTTACCACTTACATGTGAAGCTGGTTCTAGCGTGTGTTGTATATTTGTACGAGAAATTTTGAGTCAAAGGCTGATGAATATACCTACTAGCGTACCTAGCTAACCTTCTAGGATACCTACCTAACCTACTAGGGCTAGCGTATGCCTTATTTTAATGGTTGGAGCTGTTTAGTTTGTTTTCGTATATCAATGAAATTATATCGTGTGAAATGGATCGAAAATTCAGCAAAACAAACTTTAGACGACCAGGTCAATCTGGGAAAAAAAGGAAATTCCGCGGTAATCGGTTTAGTTTGGAAAAAGCACCAGTGATAAGTCAGGCGCGTACGTCAGCGGCAAAGCTAAAAGATACCACCGGTTTTGAAGTGAGTGTTGATCCGTCGCTAAACTATTGTATTTTAAATTTCGCCTTAATATTTGTCAAGTTAACGGAACTATTGAAGTGTAAAGATTGCGGTAGTGAAGTGAATTTTACAAAGCGTGGACAAAGAGGTTTGGGATTTAAACTTTTGGTAAAGTGTTCGTGTAAGGAAACTTGTATAAACTCATGCCCACTAATTGGTAGATCGTATGGAATAAATCGTCGATTTGTTTTTGCAATGAGAATGCTTGGCGTTGGGATCCAGGGCATCCAAAATTTTTGTGGTTTAATGGATTTGTGTCAAGGTTTTACCAATAAGACATACTATGCGATTATAGAGCATGTAAGGACTGCAGCAAAAAACGTTGCCGAAACGGTCTTTAAAAAAGCTGTGAATAAAGAGAAAAACCTGAATACACAGGCGGGAAATGAAGAAAATTATTTGACGGTGTCCGGTGATGGATCATGGGCAAAGCGAGGTTATACTTCTCTTTTGGGTGTTGTAACGTTGATTGGAAAGTATAGTAATAAAATTGTTGACATAATTGTGAAGTGTAGTACATGTAAAGCGTGTGAAGGCTGGAAACATAACGAAGACACTGTTGAGTATAACACATGGTACGAGAACCATAAAGATGAGTGTACCACAAATCATACCAGCAGTGCTGGAAAAATGGAAGTTGACGGTGTGGTTGAAATGTTTCAACGGTCTGCCGAACTACACGGAGTAAAATATGCCAATTATATCGGTGATGGCGATTCAAAGACATTTAAGACTTTAATAGATATTAAACCATATGGTGATGATTTGGTTGTTAAAAAAAAAAGAATGTGTGCTACATGTAAAAAAACGAATATATAAAAGAGCTACAGAAGCAAAAAGACAGCTCGCGCAGCTACGGAAAATAATGAGGCCAAGTGAAGACGCCGAAACATCGCAGGCTGCAAAAAAGCGCAAAACTGTTAAACTTGTACAACTCACAAATAAATTGATAGCTGATCTGTCAATTTATTATGGACTGGCAATACGTCGAAACCCCAATTCAGTGGAGGACATGAAAAAAGCAATTTGGGCAACATTTTTTCATAAAATATCTACAAATGAACAACCGCAACACGAATATTGTCCACCAGGTCCGGAGTCGTGGTGTAAATGGCAGCAGGCACAAGCTACTGAGCAAGATTACCAGCATCCACCTCCATTAGATAAAGATGTTCAAGATATTTTGAAGCCCATTTATGAAGATTTAACTCGCGATGATCTCCTTGAGAGATGCCTAGGTGCAAACACACAGAATAATAATGAAAGCTTCAATAGATGTATATGGCAGTTAGCTCCTAAACATATATTTTGTGGAAAAAAGGTACTCGAAATTTGTACCTACTGTGCCGCATGCACTTTTAACGAAGGATTTCAGCCTCTTTTAAAAATTATGGAGGACGTGGGGATCACCATTGGCCCAAAAGCTAAGGAACTAGCGCGCAAAAAGGATGCAGTGCGAATTTATTATGCCGAACGCATTGCTTCTCACGAGACAAAAGAGGCCAGGATGGCTCGAAGAATGCAAAGAGTAGCTGAAAATGAAGAGTTTGAGGAAGCTGAAAGAATCCTGTATGCAGCTGGTATCGCTGATTAAGCGTAAGTATACATTCAATATAGGCATTTTATTCATAAAACTTTAAACGCGATTTTCTTAAAATCATGTTTTTCTAATCGGCGGGATAGATTTAGAAAAAACTAACCAACCAATTTCTCTGAAATTTGAATACATTATTTAAAATACTAGGACTATCGTCGGTACTACAATTATAATTCTATCGTAAAAACTTAGTATTTTTTATACCGAAAAATTGAAAAAAGAAGTTGTATTTGCCACATTTTAATTTTCAAACTACTGTAACTTAGTTAATTTTTCCTTTAACAGATTAATTGTAGTACCGACGATAGCGACAAGGCTGCTAAATAATAAAACAGTTCTTTTTTTTATTTCAGGTAAATACCTTGGGCCGAATCACTCCCGCCATCGAAATACATACCTCCCTTTGTCGACAATTTTTAAAACTCTAAACAAATAAATTAATAGACGATATGTACTGTTTTAAAATGCCAAAGACAATATCTTTAACATAGAAAAAGAATGAAGTTAATAACCATTGTAGTTTTTGAGAAACAAATATTCTAAAAATTGTATTTTTTCTTCGCTCGAAAGTAGAATGAACCCTTAAGTGGCCTGAATTGGAAAAAAACTCTAGCGCACCTGAACCGCTAGAAACACTAATGTTCGAAGAACAGTAGAAGAATCGTGCAGGTTTTGAGTGCATATTCCACCACATGCGCTGCTTATTACGGCCAAATTGTTTCAAATGCCACGTTTTACTTTTGTCTCAAGAATGCATTATAACTCATATGGTAGAAGGTTTCAGATATTACCACTGGCATGAATTTCAACGTTTATCAGAGCAAAAAACGGGTTGATTATATTCGTTATCAGTTGCTTATTTCACAAAATTTTGAAAGCAGCATCTCATATAATATCAATGAAGAAAATGCTCAGTGCCTGCAGCACTGTTACTGAAGTTGGAGTTTGGGGCTGTGATCCGAAAATTTTTTAAAACTTTGGGAATTGAAACATCGGTTATTTATTTTCATTGTTAATGTTTCCGGTATGAATACTAACTGTAAACATTTATTGATACAAAAGTAGCACAACCGACTCGTGCTGGCAACCTTTCGCCAGTATCAAAACCAAGAATATATCACATCTGCTTCACGTTGTTATATAACATTTGAAGTTATAGGAGTATAAAGAAATTTAGGGTTACCTGCAGAGAGTTTTTTCAAATAATCGAAAGCTTAATATTTGCTGTTTATTGTCACTACAATATCATTACCAATTGAAAATTCTACGATAAAACCGCTTAATAAAGATATTGCAAACAAACACAAAACCAACAATAGCTGGCAACCCTATCATGGCTTTTCAACCAAATTTGGCCTGAATAATGTTTATAATAGGTTCCAGTAATTGTATGAAATTCGTTCATATAATATCAAAATCGAACGATTCAATCAGAATTTATAGGGCTAAAAGCAGTTATCTTTTTTAGTGATTTTTCAAGGTGGCACCACTGGCACAGAATCGCCCGTATTTCAAAATCACTCCTATCAGACCTGGTCCTATTTAAGACCAATACATTCTGCAAATTTCAATAAATTCTGTTCATCGGATTGTGAGTTTCCGTGAACAGAAGTTTTTGATGCTAAAAATATAGGTAACTTGGGCAAGGGTTACCAGGCGTGCCCGTAATACCATAACTTTTTTTATTTTTTGGTTATGTAAACAAAGCACAAAATTTACATATGAGCGGCTTTTTTTTTAAGAAACGACATTTTTTCAAGAGAGACGATGATTTGGAGGTTTTCACTTTCAGTGCCTGCCCTAGCTACAGGGTTGCCAGCAATTCTCTGTCAAAAGTTATCGCAATTTAAAAATTTTCAAATTTTCCTGTTCTCATTTTAGGCACCCAGCGCACACATGGGGTTAAAAAATTCCAAAACATTATCTGATTCATATGTAAAACTTGTTTGAAATTTATCTCGTCAACTTTATTTTTGCAAAAACTATTTGTGTACGGAATAATAGGTATATTAAAAAAATCACTAAAATGGCCGCCGGCGCCAAAGGGTTAAAGATTATTAACTTTTTGTGAGACCTGGCACTATTCTGCATATACATCAATGTGTCCTGAAAATTTCAGCTCAATCGGATGGCGCGTTCCTGAGATTTTTTCACTGAAATTTTTTGATGATATATATATATATATATAGAAATATGAATTTTTGGCCAAAGTGATTTTAATACTAATGTTCTTCTTCGAACATTAGTAAAAACTTGACAGAGTCAACTCAGAGATCCATGATGGTTAAGTTAATTGGTTTCTATGTATTCGAACATCTGCTTAAGTCAATTTGCGTTCATTTAACTCCATTATAGTTCATCCTTAAGAATTCAGATATCGGATACAGATAAAATATTCCCTTACTAATTTTTGCTTGAACCGACTAAAAATCACAGTTTCTGTTTGGATTCAAAAGCTTGAATCAAGCATGACTGATTTCATGGTTTGATTTCAATTTTGATTTCATTCATTTTTTATTTGATTCAACTAGTTGCTATTTGCTTTCAACAAGAGCTCACTCATTTTCTGGGAACTTTTTTTCGAAGTCGCGAAGCTTGCAATAAAATCACAATTTCTTTCTGAATACCAAACCAAACGATGTGATGTTCGATGGCCAAGACATCTGCCTACTTTCTTGCAGTTTTCGAAAGATCTTTAGACTAAATAATTGTACCGCCTAGGGCTGAGATTAACTTTTTTTATATATTTAAAAAATAAAACGCTTTGATCGCATTTCATCTGACCCATTTTGTTTTTGTCGTCAAACTTGAATGATTCGACCAGCGGAAAGCAATCCAGACAAATACAACAAACAAGTTCTCCGTGTTGTTTCAGAAAGTGTCTATTATTACGATTGTTCACATTAAATATTTATGACTAGTCGATTCGGAGTGATATAAATAACCAGACGTTAGATGTATTTTTCGCTTAAAGTATTTGCATTTCACTATACTCCATTATACTGGATCTGCTGTCAGGTTAATCCGTTGACCAGTTGTGAATCAATATTTTTTATGGCGAATTGGTAACAACCTCCTTTGTACTCAAATAACCTTAAGACAATTTAGAAAATACTAAATTAAATCAAGCACCCTGCAGTTATCTAGTGGCGTAAACTATCAATTTTTGTGCCAGTTACATATAGATAAGGTTTTAGCATTCACCCATGCACAAAAAGAACTAATTCACGGCATTATCAATGAAAAACCAATTTAGCTCTCATCGAACTGAACACATCTGTTTAAAAGTAAAAGACATGAGCCTTTTGTTAATTTATATCAAAAGAAACCTGATTTCAAAACTAATGGGTGCAAAATATGTTACGAGCACTACTCGTAAGAGCTGACTTACAGGTGGAAAAATAATTTGATAAGCCCGGTTCGGCGAACTGTAAACACACAAGAAACATTTGATCCACATACACACTGATAATATACATTCAAAACAGTCTTCACAGCGGTAGGCAATTTGAATACTTGCAGCCTATTTGATTATTTAGGCAATTTGATTATTTGAAACACGTACTTTTTCAAACCGACTGGAGAGATAAAAGGTCTGTTCCCGTACTTTCAGTAACTGAATTTTACTGAATTTTCCTGAATCATGTGGTGGGGAATTTCATGAAAAGTACGGGAACGCTCTCATTGTATTTCCTGAAAATTGACAACCGAAAGTGTCAGTTTTCGGTTTTTGGGAGAACAATAGTGATTATAAAGTCATCCTAAGCGGTAATAAATTATCGCCACAAAAATATTCGACCATCATAGCAACATTACGCAAAAAATATGTTGCTTGCCGCGCACATTTGAAGATATTTACTCCGTTTGACACTTTTCAGTATTTTTCAGTAGCTCAGACCATGGCCACAGCGTAATGAGTAGTTCCTAACCAGCGTACCAACTCCGTATATGTATACGGCCCAAAAATCCAGTGATCTAACCTGAGATTGTATTGTTGGTCAGCCTGGAAAGTTGGAAGAAATCGCATGGATCAGAAAGAGATGCAATATGCAATTCGGCAACTACATACTCAAGCTAGATTTTTCGCTGCTCACATACGGCCCACTCTCGCAAAATATACCAACATAATCTCAGGCTGCTTTGACAGATAATGCATTGCGTAAATGGAGGCGCAATTTCAAGGTCAAAGTGTTTTTTTGGGAAAGTGGAATAAGTTGGTACGCTGGTTGTCATTACGCTGTGCCATGGCCTTCATATAAAAGGCCTATCGCAAAAGCAATTAACCTACAAGATGGCGGACCTAAGCTACTTTTCCCAACCAGTCCACACAGTGATATTTTTTAATGGTTATAAAGAAATTCACGAGATCCACCTACAGGAGATATGAGGAAACTCATATGTCATGTCAATCAATGTTGTTTTGGGATCTTTCACAAGCAATTTAGATATAAAAAGTCTTTAGCATCAGACCTCAATTTATCGGGACACTTATCCGAAATATCGTTTATGTAGAAGAATTTGCAGATTATCAAAATTTGATGATTTTTAAAGTGGAATAAATCCTACCAACCACAAACGGCAATTGTTTACAATTCACATTGCCGAGAGTAGGTGGCAGGTATTCCAAATTGCAAAGTTCTCGCGTATACAGCACAATAAACACATCACTTTCACGACACTTATCCGAAATATCTTTTACGCGACAAAAACTTCGAAACCAGTCTCCGGATAATAGGAAAATAGACTCTATTCGCGGATTCAACCGAGCAGCACCATTCACATTGCTAATATTTACTAACTGTCAGAGAAATGTCAATCAATTGTCATTGTGCAATTCCCAATAAATCTTAATAACGAGAGGACTACACCATTTTAAAAAGTAGCTTAATACCTGTCAGATTGCAAGTCGCGATAGGCCTTTTATATGAAGGCCATGCTCAGACCCTACTGAAATTTACTGAAAGAGGGGAAATTTTTAGTTTTCAGTAAAACGGAATACGGGAACAGCTTCATTGCAATGAATCGCGATTAATCGCAATTATTCGTAGTACGGGAACAGACCTAAAATCTTGCCCGATACATAATTGTACGTGCGTTTGTGAAAATCGCTCCAACAACCTGTCGCCAAATCGAAAAGCTATTTTCTAACTTGACAAAATATTGCGAATAGAAATCGGTTGATATTACCTAATACGAATATATTAGTTAAGTGGCATTATAGAATAAGCTCGCGGAATGAGGGATACAGCTCAAGCCAAACTGCAATTTTATTTTTCTTTCTCAATATACTCGCCTACTACTCTAATACATTTTTCGGATCTTCCAACTAGTTTATGTATGCCTTCTAAAAAAAATGTTTTGTTTTTGTCGGAAAAGTAAGCCGAAACTGCGTCCTTCACTTCTTTATCGTGTGAAAACTTCTTCTAGCGAAGTTAATTTCTCAATTTTGGGGAAAAAAATAATAATCGCTGACTGAGAGAAATATCTTGGTCAAATCAACAATTTTCCTTTGTTGTTTTTGCGCCAACAACGGGCTTTGTTAAAATAACCATATGAAAATTGTTCATTACTTTTATGTATCATGACACATGGTTGATATACAATGTTGTTACGTCCGCATGATGCCATGTATTATAGCTTTTCTGGCCCATATTTTATTTTGTGGCAAACCCAATCTCGAACAAACATACATTTTTTTACTCTCTTCAAAGGAAGCCGAGCTTGTGATATAAAGGGAGGGAGAGTTTTTGCGTGCCAATGACATGCGATGTTCTCAAGTGGTCTCCCATCTAAGTAGTAACCGAAGTCGCAAGAACCAGCCAGTTGAGCTACCTGCTCCATAGATCTGAAGGGGACAGCCGTCCCTGTTTGAAAATAAGGATAAACGGTCAGACATTCTGTAGCAATTTAAAAATCAGAGGGTTGAATCAGCGTCAGCTGAACCGAAGTAAAGATGAGAGCCTGACAAGCAGGAAAAGGTGATGGCGAATTATCAACAGGCAAATCAACAAAAAAAAACTAACAGAGTTGCCCCGAGAGCAGAGTACCCTAGAAATGGCCGTAAAGGCCCCTCGTCCGCATAAGCAGAGCAACCTTTAATCTAACCCTGACGAATGCTAGTAGGCCGCTTTGCTAGCTCAACGCGACTGAGATGAGTTACTTGAAAATGGGGTGGATTTGCTCTCAGAGAACAAAAAGGGACGCTACGTATATTTCATCCGTCAACAATGAATATATACTTGCCGCAAATACAAAAAAAAATGGAAAGGGGCTTTTGTCCGTAAAGGACCAGAAGCGGTTCTCAGGCGTGGGCTGTAAACCAGACCAAGCTGAGACGTGACGAAACTCGTGCTTGCTGTCTAAAAAAAGGAACGAGAAAAAAACGCGATAATCTAAGGTGGGGAAAAACTGCCTCTTTCCGTCAGGCCCGAGGATGAGGCAGACAGCCTCAGGCCCCTGATGTTATTGGGGCTAAGACTGCAGATGTAAGGGGGTCTCGCTGCCCACTGACCTTGGCTGTAATACACAAATCAAACAAAAGCTAAGAAAAAAAACCAACTAATGGGCCCAGGTCCCTCCCTTTATAGAAAATCTGATAGTCCGCATTTACTTATCAGTTATCGGCCATCTGAAATCCTGAGAGGGAAAAGCAATTCCATTTTAAAAATTCATTATATTAATTCTCATGAAAAGGATTTTAACAAGCTATCAAATTTTTGTTTTGGAAAGATTTCTTAAATAAAGGATATAACCTATGCGAATTCCCGACATAATTTAATTTTTACTAATTTTCGAAGAAAATTAGCATTCAACTCGTTTCGCCGAAAATTTATATTTCTTTATATATATATATATATATATATATATATATATATATATATATATATATATATATATATATATATATATATATATATATCTATATATATATATATATATATATATATATATATATATATATATATATATATATATATATATATATATATATATATCTATATATATATATGTGGCGTCCACAATTAAACGACCGCGCCAGCATAAGTGCGAGCGTGGCATTCCTCCCGTCGCGATAGCTTTGCACGTAATCTGATACGCATAGCTATCGTCTCGGTCGGAATGTCATGCTCAATCACATGTTTACGCTGTGCGACTCGAGCTCTGTGCATATACACAAGTGCCGACGAGGCATTTGTGTTTATGTTCTAGCTCGAGCTCTGTACAGACGCACAAGTGCTGACGAGGCATTTGTGCACGTCTGGACAGAGAATCGGGCTCCGTCCGGACACACAATTGCTGACGAGGCATTTATGTGTGTCTGGATGATGAGGAGCTTACGCCTGCGTGGTCAGCACTTATGACCTTCATAAGTGGCCCGCAGGCGGCGATCTTTCTCATTCCTCATTTGCATTCGATACGATCCGGCCTCGATATCAACATTGTACATTCGCATTTTAATTGTTAAATAAAGTAGTTTATTGTCAATATTATACAAAGGCGTTTTAAGTTGCGACTCAAGGACTACATATATATACATATATATATATATATATATATATATATATATATATATATATATATATATATATATATATATATATATATATATATATATAAATATATATACATATATATATACATATATATACATATATATATGTATATATATATTATATATATATATATATATATATATATATATATATATATAAATATATATATATATATATATATATATATATATATATGTATATATATATATATATATATATATATATATATATATATCAGCAAAATGATTAAGGGAGATAATCTCTGGAGTGGCCGATCCCATTGAGCTATAATTGTTGGAGGACGTAGATGTATATAGTAGGTAGGTCCATGACTTGCTAAAATTCAGATATCTTAAACCTTTAAGTGGCGGCGAACGTTTTAGTAAATTTTGAGGTACTCCTATATTTCCAAGCAGCGTAAATTTTTATTTAAAAAGAAGTATTGGGAATGAAAATTTATTATGTTTTAAGCTTGTCTATGATAAAAAAATTGGAAATTCTGAGCCGTGTGTGCGTGCAGCGTGCCTAAAAGCAAGCAAGGATTTTTTTTCAAATTTTGATTTGTCATTACTTCTGACAAAAACATTGGATCATCGTGAAATTCGCAGAGCTTATTGATTTTGACAAAAACTTAATACTCATGGATTTCCAAGGTAGTGCGGGTAACCCTGTAGCTGCGGCAGCCTCCTGAAAAAAAATCCTTCAAATCATTGACTCTCCTGAAAAATTTATGATTTTCGATAAAAAATTCAAATCATTGATAAATTTCAACCTTTGTGCATCATGTCAAATTGAAATTTTTAAAATTCCGATTTTTCGCAAGAACGGCAACCCATCACCAAATGACCTCTATTTTCAGCACCTTAAAGTTCTGTTCACGAGAGCTGGCGACCGGATTATCCGATCATAATGAAATTTACAGAACATGTTGGTATTAACTAGGACCAAGTCTGATAGAAGTGATATTGAAATGCAGACAACCCTGTGGCAGTGGTACCCTCTTGAGAAATGACTGAGAAAAAAAACAGCTTTTTGGCCTATAGCTTCCGATTCAGCCACCATATTTGGGTGAACTTGGATACTTGTCCCCTGGAGTAGTTCAAACTACTCACCGCAGAGTGCACACCGATATGTAAAGTGAATTTTGCAACACTTCTAAAGCACTCAAACTATGCGTTGTGTTGACAGTTGTTGTGGGAACGGGGGGTAGGGGGTTTGAGGGTGTTCTTGAGATTTGTATTTGTGGCGCCAAATATATGGAACGATAACGAATAATGTTAAATGTGATAAGAGGTATATGAAAGTATACGAGTGAATAAAAATGAAGAGAAGAGCACAATGGCAGTACGAAGAAGTGTATAAAAAGAGTTAAAAAGTAAAAATATGTTTGAAATGCAATGAATCGATATGTGAATAAAAATGAATAGAAAAAGCAGAGTGGGAATATGCTTATGCTTAAGTGAATGGAAATGTGTAGAAGTGCAAAATGCTAATATTTAGAAAAGTAAAAAATATAAATATTAGAACAAGCAAACTTCGATGATGGATTGGAAATTATCTTAACCCAATGGGTCAATTTGTAAATATTCCATATTAGTAATATCGGTTAAGATAAAAGCTTCCAATTGTGTTCTCGCCGATGAAGTGAAACTTGGAGAGCTGGGACCATATGAAATGCAAATAATATATTTTTATATTAAATGTATGTTATGTTAAATGTGGAGAACATTTTGAGTACAATGGTAAATGGAAATTGGTGTAACATATGCAGTACTTTAGATTCAAGTTATATCCGTTTTACTGTAATTAATGTAATTATTATGGAAATGCCTGTAAATAGATATCTATACTGGTTACAGTTTCCCAATATGTTAGGTAGTAGGCAAATGGTTGTTTTAAGACTAATGAACAAGTTTTAGTGCTATGAATATGATTGGTGGGTCTAACAGGGTAGGAGCAAAGACGTTGACTCGATTACGCATGCGCTTTTGTGCTTCAAATTGAATGCAAATTAAGTAAACTTGGGTAATAATGCAGTTATTAATATTCGATGGGATATTTTGTGAGTCGATTGCGAGTGCAGCAAATACTATTAACCGTGTAAGAATAACGCATCACCAAAATAGAATAATTCGTAGAATGTTTTTTTTTTTACCGATTTACCGAATATCATCTTGCCTAAAACCTCATGTATATATATATATATATATATTTATATATATATATGTATATATATATATATATATATATATATATATATATATATATATATATATATATATATATATATATCATCAAAGTCAAGTTTAAATTAGTATATTTTTAGAGTTTTCAGGTGCCCCTATAATCCTATGGGAAGACAAAATTCGGCAGTAAACAAGTATGAAAATTGATAATGTTTGTGAATTTTAGGGCTTAGGCAGCTGGTGAGTGCATGTGAAATAAAAAATAATTAAATTTCTAAATCACAAAAGTTTTGCTATGATAGCCTAATTAAATGTTATTCCTTCATTTTCGCAAACAACTGCTATTTTTTAAATCATTTTTCTTTATTCTCTGCAGAGGATTGAGATTTCTGTTCGAGAATATTTCTGTTGAAGTTTCTGTTCGTACGTGGGTACTAGCTTCAGCATCAAGTAATAGGCTAGCAATTCTAATCAAATGATGGACCATATACGTATATGAAGTTTACCCTCTAGTTTGGAACTATTTGTACCCTGGCTTTACTTTTTAAATGAAAGTACTACTTTGCACAAACATGCTCATTTAAATGGATAGCTCATAGGGGAGCATAAGTCTTTCATTTACCTGAGGAGAATTTACCAAAATTATTCCGAAATTGACTTTATAATGAATAGTAGATTTTTTTCAAACATTTAATTATGATCATATGAGCTGCCGACCTGGAAACAAAGAACTAAACATTATGGTTTACACAGAAATATAGACATCAGCCTGGGGTCATGCAAAGGAGCTCTTCGGAGGAGGGACGAAAGTTTCAACGCAAACATAAATATTTTACATACTTTCACTTAGACAACTGCAATAAGCTAGAATAAAAGTAAATTATTAGTATTTTATTCATTCAAGCTTTGAATTAGGAAATCTGCTATATACACAATCATTATGCTGATTTACAAATAAATCCATGACTCCTTCTTACCCCATTTTTAGCGAAAATGTTTCTTCGCTTTATCCTTATCACTTTTTACCTATATCTTTCACATTACTTGTGATAAGTACTCGGAAACGATATCCAATTTTAAAGTAAACTAACATCAAAAACCTAAAAAATTGAATATGGTATAGAAGTATTAATTATAATAGGTGCGTTTTATTTGCACACACGAGCTGATCAAATTTTGTTAAGTATACTAAAATTCAAATCAAATTTTCTTAAGTATATTGAATACAATAAAAAAATCCTGCCCATGTGCATGATTTTTTTGTTGAATTCATTCAATATACTTAACAAAATTTGATTTGAATTTCGGTATACCTAACAAAATTTGATCTGCTCGGGTGTGTAAATAAACGCACCTGATACCTTAGACAACGTATGTTGGACCTAAAGCTTTTCCGAGCGTAGAATATTTTATGCGGGAATATGGATCATTTCGTGGATAAAACCTCCGAAAGCATTATCAAATAGAATTATTTTTTGATTGCGAGACGATCTAGAATTCAACGAATTAGTTTCAAAAGTATGTACTGTTTCTTTAAAAATCAATAATCTCCCACTGCAAGTGATTACACCAGTCATGTATACACTATGAGCTGATATCTATTGAGAAACAGTGCATACTTTCGAAACCTCTTAATTAAATTTGAATTTTTGAATTTGGAATAATTTACAGCACAATATCTTAATTATTCTGTGTTTTATTCAAATACAAAATTATTTTGTCTTTATTGAAAGCCCCTGTACAATTACACGTTTTGATGGCATTAATACTGTATTTGAACCATATGGTAGACGGTTGGGATTATGCAGTGATTGCTTTGATAAAATGTCAATTACTTCTTTTAATATTTGCGTAGTTGGGTCATTAATGTCGTGATAAGGGGAGTAAGAAGTGCCAATATATATAAAAATTAATTTTTCTTTTTCAATATATTCACCTCCTACTCTGATACTTTTTCGGATTTTTCAATTAGTTTATACAAAACACCTTTTCAAAAATGTTTTGTCTTTGTCTCTTTTTTTCATTGGTAGCTTCTTTCAACCACTGTAAAATTGAAGCATCATATTCTCAGGATTTGGAGACGAGTTTATTATTAAAATGTTTTAAAATACAAGATCCGTTCTAGGTCCCAGAACAGCTGCCATGACTTTCTCAGCAGACTCTTCAGTGGTGGTGTGCGTATTTGTGTCATTGCATAAAACCTTTTTTTGGACTCAGGCTCATAATGATTAGTCCAAGTTTTGTCTCCAGTAGCGATTCGACTCAAAACTCCACCCTCGTCTTCACTATGCAGTTCCTTCCTGTGGCTCGTCTTCAAGTGAGTCTTTTTCTGGTTTAAAAAGACGGATACAAACGGATGTCATCTTTTCCATTATAGTTTGAGCCGACTGTCATTGTTTGGCGAGGAACTTCATAACAGCGGGGTACTCGATTATATTTTACATTTTCATCCAGATTGAGTTGCTTGGTTGATGATAGTTCAAAAACTAATGGCTCAATTAAAATAAATCTTGTAATCGATACTTATAATGCATTTCTATAGCCATTACGTTTCATTAAACTACCCCCTTTAATGATCTACCTACTCATTTCACGAACTTAATGACCCACTCTAAAAATATTGTACCGTTCAATCGTAAAAATCATTTTAAATGCAAATATGATTAAATGAATAATATGTTGACTAATGGCTTATGCAGCACGTAAAGAGCACATGATCCAGATTCTCGCCATCAGCCTGCAGTTCAATTCGGCATATCACACAGCTATTTTCTTCATTATATATTATATTTTACAGTTACTTTAGACCGTGCTCAAAATGCATACACTAAATTTAGTTTAGTTTGATTTGAAATTTAAGTCGTTGCACTGAAGAAAATGCAAGTCATGTTTTTGGTAGTGTGAGTTAGATTAAGCCAAACCTACCAGCTGCAAGAGTATCCAGAAGAATCAAATCAAATAATTCTAATATGGATGAAAACATTATTACCACAATAACAGACAAAAATCTAATTTAAAATTTAGTTTAAAAAACACAATTACCACAATAACAGACAAAAATCTAAACTTTAATTTTCATCCGCATCTGTTAGATAGTTTGTTGTGCATTAATTAAGGAAGAACCGCGCAAAATATTAACTAAACTCTAACACAACTTTGAGACAAGTGGCATTAGCTTTGAATAACTTTTCCTCATCTGCTTTCATCAAATTTACGTAAGTAACGAGCTGGTGAGATTTTCTAGAAGTAATTTTCATTTGAGGGGCAAGTATTTATTAAAAAACAAGGCTTTTGTTGAATGATCAAATTTGCTTGTATTAATTCCATTTCAGCGGCACTCAAACTGTAGAAAGCATAAAAATGCAAAAAAAAATGCAAATAAAAATGCAAAATGCAAAAACCTACGAAAAGGAGGGACCGATTGGCCGATAATTGGCGAAAATGGCGAGAATGGAGGAATCGAAGAAAATTTTTTTTTAATTTTAAATTAATTAGTTTAAAAAAGGACACCCCCAAAAACAAGCGCAGCACAAAGCATTGAACAGTTGCTTCAAAAATCGTAAAAGAACTTTGTACTTTGTACCAAATCGCACACTCCCAAAACCACTCAAAACTGAATGATTTGGCTAATCGCCAAATCTTCATCTCCGTTTTCGTAATTCGCGTCGTTTACTCAACCATTTTTAGACACATTTTGAGAAGCTGTTGCTAATCGGAGACTATAATCTTTTACACACGGGGTTTTTTACACACGACGGGTAAGCTGCGCCCACCCAATTATGTGCGAAAACGGCGAGAATGGAGGAATCGAAGAAAATTTTTTTTTTAATTTTAAATTAAATTAGTTTAAAAAAGACAACCCCCAAAAACAACATTGAACAGATGCTTCAAAAATCGTTAAAGATACTTCGAAAATCGTAAAAGATACGAGAAAGTCGTTAGCAATTTGACCGATATCCCATTTAACATCGAAAAAATGCCTGGAATGATACTCAGGATACTAAATCTTAACAAATCTAGCCATAGATTAAAACATAAACCAATGCAAGCTGCGGGGACATCTATCCAAAATCTCTCTTCATATGATGCAAACAATATATTTTTTACCATGTCTTTAATTTTAATGTGGGTGGTATGTTTAATTTTGGGATACAATCACCAATGGAAATGTGTATATTATGTGCAGTACCTTTGAATTCGAGTTAGGTTCGCATTTTACGTTAATTAGCACGAACATATACATGCTGTTCGGATTGAAAATGTATTCAGATATCTTAGTAATCGAACTTTGCATACATATTGGATTTTGTAATGTTGCGCACTGCCTGCAATTTCCCCATTATGTCGGCTTATAATCAAATGGCTGTTTCAAGGCTAATGAAAAAGTTGCAATTTGGTATCAAATTTACAAGGTCGGGATAGGGAATTATAAATGACGTTGACTCGATGCGCACTAAATATGCATGTTCGCTCGTATGAATGAATAGAAACTAAGTGAATTTGGAGTAATAATGTAATTTCTTATATTCGATAGGATGTTTACACAACTTTTTCACTTTCGAGCATTAAACTAAAACAACCAGCACATTTCTGAGTTGAGGTTTTTGGATCTAAATTTCTTCCCAAATTAAAAATGTGGACATTGTCTCTGACAACTCACGTTTTTTGTTCGAACTGGCTAAGCCTATACTAAGACTGTTACCCTGTTGATACTAATAACGTTTCGAAAGTTTATCTTTTTCTTTGATTTCGTTAGATGCGAAAGATAACTCAAATAAATTCTTACAACTATTCTAAAATGTGCACTAACCTTCTCGCCGTCTGTCTCGAGCGTCACGTGGATCACGGGTTTGATCCCCGCCGGAATCGTAGTTCGAATCGGCACGTTTTTATTTGGCTGGAATCCTTTTTTTTTCTACCACCTTCGCTCCCGAACTACCTTCCGCTTCACGCCGTCGCCGTCGCGACCCGAGTGTTCAAGGCAACGCCCGATTTCCGGGTAGGAAAAAGGAAGTGGCTCCCGCAGGATCGCGGGTTCCAATCCCGCCGGAACCCGATTTCGATTAGCCACTTTTTTATTTGAACGGAAGTCCTTTTTTCCACCTCCACCGACACACCAAGGATGTTTCTCGACGTACCTGAGTCTTAGTCTACCAAAAATATTCCTCCGTTCGCCTTCACCGTCGCACAAAGAAATCTTCTTATTCGTACCTTGTTCTGGGTCTGACTTGCCCAAATGTTCTACTGGTCGTTTTCGCCGTTGCACAAAGAAGCCTTGTACCTGATGTAAATGATTTTCAAAAATTAATCCACTGTTCGCTTTCGCTGTCGCACCAAGAATTCTTGTACCTGATGTAAATGATTTTCCAATTTAAAAGCGTATACACGTATTCTTACACATTGTTACAACGTAACAAGACAAAAAGTATTTAGCGGGCCGTTATGCAATAAACCATCAATAGTTCAAAGGCTCAGGCAAGTACATGACTAAATATTAAAAGAGGAAATACTTTTTTGCTCAATCATATTGCTTCTTGTAAGTTTTTACTGCTCAATCACCAAGTTTGAAAATATTTTACATATTTTTTCTATGGTAATTCCAAAGCTCAGGATTACGTTTTGAAGTGAATGCCTAGCGATGAAGGCAAGGAGACACATATGGGGAAAGCTGATATCAATTAGCCGATATCGATTCCATTATTCTTTTTTTAAGTGCCACATTATTTCTTATTTTCTGAAGCGCTGGTGCTATGCCCAGTCGTCACTAAAGCTATGATATGACAATTAATGGAGCGCTGGTACTATGCCCAGCCACCCGCTATTAAGACAACACAAGCCAAACAAATACAGCCATGAGCATACGGCGGGATTCGAAACCTCAGGTAGTAGATTGCTACTTCGCGAGCTGGCACCTTCTTCCCCGGCACCTCTCATACCCTGGTCCTGGAACTCTCATACCCTGACCCTGAACCTTTCGTAACTTAGTCTTATCATACCCAAAAGTATTTTAAATTTGATGTTTTGATACATCCCTCTTTCTCTCTCTATATATTTAAAATGTCCCGAAAATTCAAGTTTTCAATAGAACGGTTAAGCGGTTATGCAAACATTCATTGAAAGATAGTTGCAGCGTATTCCTATATTATGATCCCTACCATTTTTCTCGTAAATTTTTCCACATACAGATTTTCATTTTCAATTTCAAGACTGCTTATGTGTGCAATTTAGAACACGCGGAGGTTCGATGTTTTGAAACGAATTTTCACGTACCTGTTCTAGCTAAAATGTTGCCCAAATAATCATTTTAAATCAGAATTGTATATTTTTGATAGGCATAAATACTTCCTGTAAATTTCGTGATGATCCGATGTTTCTGCCAGGAGTTATGACAAATAATATCTTAGGAAACTTTTAGGCAATCAGCGCTCACATAGAATTAAAAATTACCAAACCCTTATCAATGCCAATTATAAAACGTTATCAGTTTTCATTTCCCATACTTACTTCTCACAATAATTGTCTTTCTTTAGAAATGTGGAAAAAAAAATCACTAAAATGCCCACTGCTGCCAAAGCGTAAAAGATGTTTTCATTTTAACTTGACATGGACCGACCTAGAATTTCAGCTCGATCGCGTTACGCACATTAAATAATCTCACTAAATCTTTTTTCTGATTTATATGCACATGTAAAGAAAAGACAAGGCAAATTTAGTATAAGTTATCTTTGAAAATTAATAAAAATATGCCGTGAATTATTTCATGTGGTACCAGTTTTACTCTTGGTTTTTTTTAAGTTTCCTCCGGTACCATTTTTAATTCGAAATTGTGTTACGATATTCAAATATTTATATTCATCAGGATCATTAATTGATGTGATTTGCCAAATCTTTACGCATAAAATCCATAGCCTCCAGCATTACATTATCACTCTAAATTTACTCAGTTTCTATTCATCCATCCGTGCGTACCAACATATTTCTTCAAATATCAATAAAAATATAAAAGATATTGAGACAGAGAGAACAGTGAGCAACATTACAATATCAATATGTATGATCTAATTACAGTTCCATTTCTAGCTTCATACAAATGTTCGTGCTAATTACCGTAAAAAGCGAACTTAACTCGAATCCAAAGTACTGCACATGATATACACATTTCTATTGTTGATTGTACCCAACATTAAACATATAACCCACAGTTAAATGAAAGACGTTGTCAAAAATATATTGGCTGCATCTTTATATGAAGAGAGATTTTGGATAGTTGTCCCCGCAGCTATCGATTTCGCAAGGTAAATATATGAGCTAAACTTTTCATTGGCACGCACCCACCAATACTACCAGCAAATGAATTTCCAGCTGTGGGAACACGTATGAGTTTTCTGAAATATGTTCTCATTACGCAGCACACGACCTTTATTTTGTATTAAAGATTACTATAGAAGTAATATATCATTCATTCCAGGCATGTTTTCGATGTTAAATGTGAGTTTATTGTCGGTGAAAATGAAATTGCCGTTGTTTGACCAACGAACGTAGACAACCGAAATTGACAGCATAAACAGCCGTTTGAGAGCCACTTAATTTTACTAAATCTACCGCCGATTCTCCGTCTAGTAGCGAATAGCGCAACTAGGGGACAAGTATCCAAGTTTTACCCCATATTTAAACGAAATTCACATAATATTTGGATCTTACTTTAGATAACATTTGATGAAAATTTGGCTGAAAAATTAGAATAGAGTTGCCAGCTATGATGATTTTTGTCTCCTAAATCTTGCAAATTTGCTCAGCGAAATAAAGCTTTTTCCCTATAACTTCCGGTCTAGTCATGAAATCAAAATAAAATTCATGCAGTAAATAAACTCTGATGTGAACCGAATGTCGTAGGAATTTCGTACAAAAATCATGAAAGGGCTGCCAGCTATGACCATTTTTGTATTTTTTAGGAATTTCTTTACTGCGTGATTATGTCATTAGATTTGTAAATGGGAACGATCCTGCAATGAAAATTAACAACAAATATTAACGCTTTAAAAAGTTGAAAAGTTTTGAGGGTGGAAACCCTAAAATTTGTTTCACCCGTATAACTTCCAGCGCAGTGATTCAATCGAAACGAAATTTACTGGTCGGGCTTAACGTGAAGCAGAGTTGGTATATATTTTGCTTTGCTGCTAACACAGGGTAACCAGCTTTAGCCATTTTCGTAAATATTGCACCAACAGATGCTTCAAATTATATACTCATATGCAAAGCATTTATAATAAAAAAAACTCTAGCGCACCTGAACCGCTAGAAAACTAATTTTCGAAGAAATTGTCTTTGAGTGACAAAAAAGTGTGGAAAGACGTAATACACTGTTTTGTAGAATCATATCAACCATTCCTTATCCAAAGCAACAAAACTCAACTATAACACATATAATGAAAATGTTCAGTGCTAGTAACACTTTCCGAACGAAGCAGCAATAAGTTTACGTTAACAAGCTCATACTTAAATCAACTTATCCTTTGAATTTCGTTCTCATCGGAGGATTTCATCGAAAGTTTCAGCGGGTAAACGTTGTTTGAGGCTGCCATCCGAAAAATGTTCAAAACTCGGAAAATTTAAAAATTGGTTTCTTATATTTATCGCAAATGCTTTGCATATGAGTACGTAATTTCAAGCATTTGTTGGTGCAATATTTACGAAAATGGCTAATGCTGGTTACCCTGTGTCAGCAGCAGAGCAAAACATATACCAAATCTGCTTCACGTTAAGTTAAACCCAACCAGTAAATTTCGTTTCGATTGAATCACTGCGCTGGAAGGTATACGGGTGAACAGAATTTTAGGGTAACCACCCTCAAAACTTTTCAAATTTTTAAAACGTTAATATTTGTTGTTAATTTTCATTGCAGGATCATTCTCAATTGGAAATCTAATGACATAATCGCTCAGAAAAGAAATTCTACAAAATTACAAAAATGGTCATAGCTGGCAGCCCTTTCATGATTTTTGTACGAAATTCCTGCGACATTTACTTCACATTAAGGTCCATTTACTGCATGAACTTCGTTTAAATTTCTACACTGGACCGGAAGTTATAGGGAAAAAAGCTTTATTTTGCTGAGCAAATTTGCAAGATTTAGGAGACAAAAATCACCATAGCTGGCAACTCTATTCTAATTTTTCAGCCAAATTTTTACCAAATGTTACATAGAGTAAGATCCAAGTACTGTTTGAATTTTTTTAAAATCTGATGGCTGAATCGGAAGTTATAGGCGAAAAAGATGTTTTTTTTCTCAGTAGTTTTTCAAGATGGTACCACTGCCACAGGATTGCCCGCATTTCAAAATCACTTCTATGAGACCTGGTCCTAGCTAATACCAACATATCCTGTAAATTTCATTATGATCGGATTATCCGGTCGTCAGTTCTCGTGAACAGAACTTTCGAGTGCTGAAAATAGAGGTAATTTGGTGATGGGTTGCCGTTCTTATGCAAATCGGAATTTTGAAAATTTTATCTTGAGATGAAGGACGAAGGATAAAATTTATCAAAGATTTGAAATTCTTGACAAAAATCAAAAATTTTTCAGGAAGGTCAATGATTTGAAGGATTTTTTTTCAGCAGCCTGCCACAGCTACAGGGTTACCCGCTTTATGCCGAAAATCTATATGTGCCATATTTTAGTCAATATCAATACGCTCTGTAATTTTCACGATGATCCATTGTTTTCCTTACAAGTAATGACAAATCAAAATTTGAAAAAAAATCCTTGCCTACTTTTAGGCACCCTGCACCCACACGCGGCTCAACATTTCCAATTTTTTATCATAGACAAGCTAAAAACATCATTAGTTTTCATTGCCAATACTTTTCTTTAACAAAAATTTACACTGCTTGGAAATATAGGAGTTCCTCAAAATTCACTAAAACGCTCGCCGCCGCCATCTGAATTTGAGAAAGTCATGGACCTACCTACTATATACATCTACGTTCTCCGAAAATTTCAGCTCAATCCGATCGGCCACCCCAGAGATTATCTCCCTTAATCATTTTGCTGATATATATATATATATATATATATATATATATATATATATATATATATATATATATATATATAAATATATATATATATATATATATATTTATATATATATATATATATATATATATATATATATATATATATATATATATATATATATATATATATATATATATATATATATATATATATATAAAGAAATATGAATTTTCGGCGAAACGAGTTTAATACTATTGTTCTTCGAACATTAGTAATAAGAAACCAATTTTTAAATTTTCCGAGTTTTGAACATTTTTCGGATGGCAGCCTCAAACAACGTTTAACCGCTAAAACTTTCGATGAAATCCTCCGATGAGAACGAAATTCAAAGGATAAGTTGATTTAAGTATGAGCTTGTTAACGTAAACTTATTGCTGCTTCGTTGGGAAAGTGTTGCCAGCACTCAAAATTTTCATCATTTGTGTTATAGTTGAGTTTTGTTGCTTTGGATAAGGAATGGTTGATATGATTCTACAAAAAAGTGTATTACGTCTTTCTTCATTGTCACTCAAAGACAATTTCTTCGAAAATTACTTTTCTAGCGGATCTGATGCGCTAGACTTTTTTATTCATAATGTTATCGCATCAATGTATCCATATTGAAAAAAAAATTAGATTTTAAATCGACGCAGAGATACCATAATGGCAATATTTATTAGTTATGACCAGTTACAAAGTAAATAAGTGCCTGCTTAGACTTGTAAATTCATCTTACAATGGAAATATATCTATGTATTCTTTTGGTTCTTAGTTTTAAGGAGTCGGGAAAAAATATGAGCAAGAGAACTATGGGGTTATTGCATATCTAAGCTGCAGCGTAGACGTACATGTTTAAAGGAAAAAAAAATTATTCGTTGAATCAAAATACAATTAGTTTATGATTAGTTTTTGGAAATAATAGGACATGTTCGCCAATAATTAATAATTCTTTCCTTGTTTTCTTTGACTTTGATATACATTTTACGTACTGATACTTCTGTCCAGTATCCAAAATTTATATATTTTATTCGAACAAACTAGCAAGTTGCGAAGAAAATGTATGTGATGTAAAAATGTATATATATATAAATATATATACATATAAATATATATATATATATATATATATATATATATATAGATATATATATATATATATATATATATATATATATATATATATATATATATATATATATATATATATATATATATCTATATCTATATATATGTATATATATATATATATATATATATATATATATATATATATATATATATATATATATATATTAGAAAATCACAAAAGAAATAATTTGCAATCAGATTCGAAAATGCGGATTTTACGCAAATTAAATTTAAATTCACTTAACGAGATTTAACATACTAGTAGCTATGTACAGTGGCTCACAAAAGTCACCATACAGCATGTAAAAACACGAATATGGTACAGTGGAAAAAGAGAGAATGCAATGAAAACGTAAAAGGAGCTTTATTGACATTAAAAATAAGTTTCATAGCATAAAAATAAAGAAAATCCGAACACAGAAAAAATAAGCCATGAAAATTAAAAAAAATCATCTATCGACAGTCAGCATACACTACGAGCTTGTAAACGCCTTCGCATTGAACGAACGAGATTTCCGGTAATTTCGGGTGGAATATTCATCCAGGCACACAGCAGAGCAGATTTCAGGGTCTCTTTGCTAGTAATAGTTGCTCTTACGGCTGGTTCACGAATTCTGCGATCCAATTCCTCCCATAAATGCTCTATAGGGTTTAAATCGGGAGACTGAGGTGGGCTGTGAAGCTGATGAGGGACGTTATACAGCAACTATTCCTTGACACTTCTAGCTGTATGTTTTGGATCATTGTCCTGCTGGAAGATCCAGCCTGGCTGTAGGCTCAATTTCTGCACAGAAGGTATCAAATCTCATCTCTCTTAAGGATTTCGGTCTACCTGTTCGTTGTTTATTTTGTATTCTCCCTTCCGGTTCCGCTTTCCGTATAATCGTTTGCACCGTTGCCCGACTTCTTCCAACTATTTTAGAAATTTCACCATACGACTTCCCTTCCACTCGATCACTAAGGATGATTTTTCGCACTTCCAAACTCGTTTCCTTCCGTGTACTCATTTTGAAGTATTAAGGGCACCCAAATCACTTTAGTTTGATCGACTTGCAATGTACTAATGTTTATCTTTGTATATTAACACGGTATCAATCTTTATCGCAGTATAACTCATCGCTTAGACTGATTCTTTTGAATTTTCTGTGGTGTATGCTGACTTTTGTTTCCTCACTTTCAGCGGAATTTCTTGTTATTTACCATGTATATGTGTATGTATATGTATGTTCTCATTAATTCTGTGTAAAGTAGATTACAATGTCTCTGATGTTTCTTTTAAATTCGTTTTAAATTCTTTTCATTTTCTTTCTACCTATATATTGCCAATTCCGCGTTTTTAAGCGGTGTATGCTGACTTTTGTGAGCAACTGTATGTTATATATTTATCTTATTAACTCTATGAGGGCTCTGTGGATCTGAGTAAATCTTGAATATTTTAAGTGATCACAGATATATATTTTCAAAAAACAAGTATCGTAAAAAAATTATTTTACTTCAGAAAGAAAAAGTGTTTCCAGCTACACATTCGCTATAGGCGAACACGCATGTAATAATGGATCTGCTTGTTTATTATGCATCGCAATATTGCGTCCGGGCATCGGTTTTACGATTTCTGTTTTTGGACGTGACTAGTGAGCCATCCATATTGCTGGAGTTAATAAGTGTCTTTCGGCGATTCAAGTGGTCATTAAATGTTTCTAGCAGAAAAATTTCGCAAATGGAGAAACGGAGAACTATAATGTTATCTGCACGAATATAACTGTATAGGTAGGTGGTTGAAGTTGGCTAATGACCGACACATATAGGTACAAGAGATGCCCGTTGTGATGCCACAATAAATTAATGACTCTCTCCTACTCACTGAAATCAAGAAACTATCTGCTTCCTTTGACAAACTGGACTATCCCCTTTAAATTGACCAGGGACAGTTCCGTCAGGTTTGAGAGAAAGGCTGCATCAAGTGCCGCCAACCTTTTCCTTGCCAGAGCCGGGCACCGGCACCGTTGCGCATGCCGCCCTATGCGGCAGTGGCCCGTTCGAACGCCCACAGTGCAACGCAGAGCGCTTCGAGTTAAGCCTAAAAGCTGTCTGGGGCGATGCGCATCCATGGATAACCAGGACTTACTTGCTATTGCGCAGGATGATTCCTCTGCCCAGGACTTCCTAGCGTCCTCAAGATATTTTCGCCTGATGGCCAATTTGACCGATGTCATCGGTATTCCTATTAAGAAGCAAGAAACCTCCAGTAACAAGGTTCCAAGCCTTGCTAGCTCATCGGCCTCACAGTTGCCCTGAAACCCCTATGTCCAGGTACCCAAATCAATTGAGGAACCAAATGTCTCAATATCTCCCTAAGAGATACACGGCATTCAGCGACTATCATGGACACTGTACAAGGACCAGCAAGGGACTTAATAGCCGTTTATCAATATTGACCCCGAATATTCGATTACGCAGAAGCTAGTCGATTGCCTGTAAAATAGCCGCAACCTCTACCTGAAACACACTACAGTGGTCTGGTAGACAGAGGGACCCCACTTTCAAGGGTGACGCCATCACGCCATTCATCCCTACCAGGAATGCGAGTTGTGAGCTCCAAATCTAGTAGGCATTGCGGAGCGATGTAGTCAACACCCGCTAGAGCGCAAACTCCCTCGGCATAATCCTCGCATGGCCAACTTCTGTTCTATTTCATGCCGAGATGCAATTCAGTGACAAGATTGGCTTGCTGTTAGATAAGTAGATAAAGTAGATTGGCAGCCAATGAAGCAGCACGAAAACTGCCTTAGTAGAGGTGGAGCGGAGCGCTCCAGTTACCAGCAGTGCAGCCATCCTCCGCACTTTTTCACGCTGACGTTTGCTGGAAGCCTTTAGAGCAGGCTCCCACCAGACCGCTACCCAAAAAAAAAGAATTGGCTCAGCCACAGCAGTTAAAAGCCAAGCAACAGTACGAGGCAGTAATTCCCAATTCGTTCCTATGGCTCTCTTACAGCAGTATAGTGCGTTGAAAGCTTTCGGTGCTCTTTCTGCTACATTGTAGGTTCATAGTTACTTCGAATCAAGGATAAGCCCTAAGTACTTGACTCTCTGGCTCAGTTCAATGGAGACCCCATTTAATTTGAGTAACTCAAAAACGGGAACTTTGTACTTCCTTGTAAACAGTACTAGCTGCGTTTTGTTAGGATTCACATTCAAGCCGCACTCACGACTCCAACGTGAAAATATGCCAAGAGAGTGATTTAATCTCTCCGATAGAGTAGATAAATAATTTTTCGACACTGCCACAGCTATGTCGTCTGTATAGTCAATCACTTTGCAGCCAGCATGGTCCAGTTTCATTAGGAAAGTATTTACTGTGATGTTCCACAGCAGAGGAGAGAAGACTCCACCCTGAGTGTGCCCGTACTGACTCCTCGTCTTACGCTGGCATTCTCCAGTGAAGAAAACACCACTCTACTTTTGAGAAGCTGTACAATAAAAGCAATCAGCTGCTCATCCACGTGCAGCACTGAGAATGCCTCAACAATTGCGTTAGCCTTTACATTGTTGAAGGCCCCCTCGATGTCCAACAAGGCGGCAAACGTATATTCCTTTAGAGCAAGAGATTTCTTAACATGCTCAATGAGAACGTGAAGAGCAGTCTTAACCGACTTACCTCTGGTATAGGCGTGCTGTGACTGCGAGATTAACACAGGAACGATTGATCTTTTAATATGATCCTTTCCAAAATCTTAAGCAATACAGAGTTAAGATTTATTGGACGGCTTAGCATGCGAAACTTTTCCTGTTTTAGGGATAAACACAACTCTAGTTTCCCGCCAGCTGGTGGAAACATACGAGAAGAATAGGCAAGCGTCATAGATCTCTCTGAACCATGGTAGCGATACTTCCATAGACTGCTGAATGTTAGCTGCGAAGACGCCATCAGGGCTCAGAGATTTTAACGGCTCAAAGGAGTGAATAGCCCACCTCAGCTGAAAATTTGATATTCTGAACGGCGGCACTGAACTGTAAGCTTGCTCCGTCGGGTGAACCGCTTCTATAGGGCAATCGTTGCGTGGAAAATGTGCGTCCATAAGAACGTTTTACGTATCTTCGCTCGAACTAGTGCAAATGCCCTAAGGGTTCATGATGCACCCTATAGCCTTCGGTGTCGTGCTTAAGACCTTACGAATGCGATTTGCCTCGCTAAGACTCTCTATGTTTCCACAGAGAGATATCCATGAGGACATCTTTGCCTTGCGTATGGCATACTTAAAAGCCTTAAGCTTCGTTCTATACATCGACCAATCATTAGACCTTTTCGAGCTCTTAAACTCCCTCCTACACTCTCTTCGCGGGGAGCTGATCTCCATATTTCACTAGGAGGCTTAGGATTCCCCCTGGCTGTGGGTGGTTTACACGCTGCCCTAGACGCGGAGTTGAGAGAACTAGTGAAGGTGACAATCGCTTGACCTAATTCATGATAGCAGTCAATGCTCTTAGGAGCATTTTGCAGTGAGGATCGGACCAGAACTTTAAATAACTTCCAGCCCGTCCTTTTCCTGTTAATAAAGGCTACCTGCTCATCAGAGCTGTGGCCAGCCACGTTGAACAAAATGTGACTATGGTCAGAGAAAGAGCACTCCTGAAGAACCTTCCAGCCACGCAGAAAATGTAAGTGCCGCCCACTGACCAAGATAACGTCAAGAACATCCCTACGATTTAAAGTAAGGAAGGTTGGTCCACTGCCAGTATTGGCGATGAAAAGGTTGTGGGTAAGGATGAAGTCAAAAAGTTCTTCACCACGGCCATTTGTGTTGTAGCTACCCTATACTTCATTATTCGCATTAGAGTCAGCCCCCAGAATAAGAGGCACACCAATTTTCATGGTTTAAGCCATAACACCCTTGACAATGTCGCAGGGTGGGTTATTGCCTTGATTGTGTGCCATGTAGCAAGAACCAAACCAGCATGATCTCTGATCGATTTTATCCTTGTCATAGAAATTGTGCAGCACGAGGACGTTAATGGTTTTCTTGACAAGAATACAGACACGTGGCTTGTGTAAGCCACCAAGTTCGAAACCCGGTTTTTGGCAACCCATGGCTCTTGGATTAGGATTAGCTCCTCCTCTGTCTTGGACAAACGGAGCAGCAGTGCAGCTAATGCTGCTTTGGAATGGTGTAGGTTAACCTGCATTACCTTCACCATCATCCTTTCATTTATAATGGTTAGGTCGAGGTCCTCCTTCTCGGACATAGAAGCCCCCCAGCCCCTTGTTTTGCATCCAGAGTCATGAGGTCCAGGCAGCCACCCAACTCGGAGGTAGTTCCGATGCTAACCCCATCAGCAAAGAGGGATTCAACATCCGATTCTTCATCAGGTGTCGCCCTCAGACAGTTGACAGACCCCTTTTCAAGTGGTTCCCCTGCCGTTAAAGCCACCTGCTTTGCGTCAGGCTTCACGGCTGTCGGATCTCCCGAAACAGAGCTCTTTGGCCTGTTGCTTCGGTTGATACGTAGGGTCAATGTTTCGATCCCGGACCTGATAATGCCCTTTCGGGCATCCAATACTGTGTTACCGATTTTCCAGTTTCAACCGAGAAACCAGTACCAATTTTTCGTCCACGACTAGGCCAAAAGAATGGATGCCCCGGGTGGCCGTCACTCAGAGGGCGAAAGGGGTGGGTCGATCTTTATTTAACTTCTTTTTGATATAATTGATTTATGTTTGGGCGCCACTCGCTTCAAAATGAACCAAAAAACGCTACCGACCAACTGTTGCTCTGAAGCGAGAAGGGAGCAACTTTTCCGGAATGCGCCCACCGGGTTCCGGTCTATCGCACTATGGTCTAATTTACTATCACTCGTTCGAACCGAATCTAAGCTAATCACGGACGGAAATCACGGTTTTGACTTTCTGACTCAACCAATATTATTATTTCTTGCTTATCACTAGTTGTTACAAAATTATTCGCGTTTAATCGTGATACCATAAATATGGTACAATTGCCTAATGTAATTATGCTCAAATTGCATCAAATTAATACTCATATGACAATCAACAAAAGTTAACTAGATAATGTCTATCGCACCTGAGAGAAATCCCGCGCTGGGGCCCTTTTTGACTTCGTGCGTTGTCTTCTTGATGAACTCGCCGACGTATGCAACAGTATAGCCTCCTTTGGACGATATCGTAAGTCTTCTTCTTGCTGCTTCACCGAAATACCAAAGCACGGAGGATTCGTCTAACCGCAACCCAGGTGTTCTCCACTCGATCCGTTCCCAGTTCACTTGCTCTGCGCTCGCCAATTTCGTTTTTCCCATCCAATAAATCCTGTCACACACGCTTCCTCGTTTCTAAATTCCCTCCGAATAGACCAGGAAAAGAAAATTTATCAATTCCACGATTATCCGCAATCACTTTCTAACACGTCTAAGCGCTTACCCTGTCGTTTCTAGAAGACCGATTCCATCGGCTTCCACCTTGCGCCAAGCCTCGACGCTTTTCCAAACTACCGCTTCAGCGGGATTCCTTGGCGAAACGGTTGTTCAACTAGAGTATTGCACTCCCGTGCTTGAGTGCAATGTACGCTTGCCCCTGGGTGCATCGAGCGGATTGCATTCTTCGATCCGAACGCAGCTCTCCGGATCTTTCCAACCGACTGGAATTAGTACCATTTGTTGGCAACTTGGTGGCGTTCCTGTCGTCGATAGTGTTCCAGTCTGAGAGCATAAAGACATTCGGAGGGGCCGAAGGCATGGCCATTTTTCCTCATCACCAGCGACCCCGATGATAAATTGAAATTTTCGGGGCGTAGGTAATTCCTAATTTATCAAATTGATGGGGACATATTATGTGTGAATAATTTCAAATATTCAAATTTTGAATATCGTAAGTGAATGATTGTTATATATTTAGTTATTTAATATTTTTTAGCTTTCATATTATAACCGTACGAATTCTCGAGCCAAGGAGTCAAAATAAGCTACAGCAGGCTGGATTATTCGTTGCTTTGCGGTGAATTGTTTTTCCAGGATAGAAAATGAAAATACAACACAAATGCATGCGAACTATGAAAATTGTAGAATATTCTAATAAAATATTTATTCACCCATAAAACAAAAATTGTTTTATAAGAAAGTCTCAAATCTTGGCAGTGCCGAGTACTGCCGTAGGTGATGAGAAAACATTGAATAATATAAAATATCATTTTCGTTTTTAGAACATCTAGAAAGTTTTTACTGAGCATTGTGTGTAAAGCAACTGCAATGAATAAAATCATTAAAATCAAAAACAACTTCAAATTCCAAAAAAGGCAAATTTTATTTAAGATTTTTCGAAAAAAATAAGTCTTCACAGTTAATAGTTCCAAGAAGTCTCAACTTTTCTTATACTATAAAGTAGGCTAAATACAATGATAGGTTGGAGATAATATATTTATAGGTAATAAGATATTTATTATATTATATTCACACTATCTAATCGTTCTCGACGTACTTCGCTAATCCAGTTATTGGCCTTGAGATTATCTAACAACTCAGCTAAAGAAGCTGTTTTCTTTTGCCTGTGCTGTTTTTTACGCAAATTCGGATAATCCTATTTTTTCGTTTCAGCGTATCTTCCAATTTTTTCCTGCAGCTTGATTAAATGCACTGCGGTAATAGGAGACACTTGGTCTATTTACGTAGCCTAATTGAAATGATATTGTTGAATATTAAAATTTTCAAAAGTGTATCATGAACGCAACATCAGCATTAAGCACCTAATGAGATCGCATTTCGCTCTTCTTGTCTATCGTTTATCTCATCTTGAATATTGTTGCCGAAAGGTATCTATAGAATCAAGATAATTAAAGAGAAGAATGTTTTGAACATTTTCTTTACTTACTGCATCACTCGAAGATTTTAGGTCTGTTTCCGTACTTGAATCTATTATAATATATTAAAATAGATTCGCAGCAAGTCGTTTCCGTACTTTTGCTGCAAGCCAAATGCAAGCCAAATTTTGCAGCAAAAAGAAGCCAGCTGCCAAATTTTGTTACAGCTGCATTTTGCTGAAAGTACGGAAACAGACCTTCTATTCCACTAAAGATGATCCCCTGTTCGCTTGCTCAGAACTAACGTACTATGACCGCAGCTGTAAGAAAAACAAGAAACTATTACACTTATTCCCTTGTCAATCATCAATTGCTATATACCACGGCCGAAAGATTTGAATAGACCCGGGAAGTGTTTTTAATGATCAGCTCAGGAAATCCAAGAGAAGAAGTCCAAATGAATATGTGTTGCACATTTTCTGGAAATCTGCAAAACAATATTTCACACAGCATGCAATACGAATAAATTTTTATATCATTTTATTTCCGCTCTGCCCCGAAACTGTTTATGCGCTCTGCTGCTTTGTATTTTTTTTTGACAGCAATTAAAATGGCTACCAGTAAATTCGCGCGAATATGTCGACAATATTTAAAAGGGCTCAAATAGGCACTTTCACTTATAAAAAGTTTGTGAAATTCACAAAATTTTGCAAAACACATCGTTTGTGTATTCCTTACTTGTGATAAGAAACTCCAAGTGGCCGGCGTTGCAAACTATTGCCACAATTCGGCACAACTCACTTCATTGCAAAGATTGATGCAATTGCACAGTTTTCAAACACTTTTTTCAAATAAAACTAGCGATTTTCACTTCTACACGAACGTTTTTGTGAACCGCACTATTCGAATCTACACAAAATTAATCTGTATTTAAAATAAACACGGATTTATTTCCGTACCGACTCAAATTGTTTACATTAGTTTAATTGTCATATTGACAGCAAGGATACAAAGAGGGGAATTGACATTGAAATACATGAAAAGTGGTCGGTTTCTCTTCAATGTATATTAAATGGACATCGCCCCTCCGAATGTCTTTATGCTCTCAGGTTCCAGTCATTGCTTGTTAGACGTTTCTCGTTGTAGACGTCAAAACAATTGTGTTTACGGTCGGTGATCAATTTTCTGCTAGGAATCTTCTCCGTCGAGTTTGTGGCGATTTCGCGTTCTGCCCGTTGTGTGCTAATCGTGGTTAATTACGCGGCAACCTCGGCCGAATTTTACTCAAGTGCTGGTGTGGTGCACAGATATCGCCTGGTGTTTTGTCCACGGAAAGTCTAGGCGACTCGCCGGAATGAGATCTGCGGTAGTGTGCCGGTGTTGCGAAATTCCACGTCCCTTCTGTTGCGTCCTGGCTCGCCCACCCCCGAGTTTACTCTTTACCGGGTCAAGTCGTTGTCCTTCGCCTGGTTTGAATCGCTGGTGATGGCATGACCTGGTGAGGCGCAACTCGTTTCGCCGTCAGAACGATGCGTTCCTTGGCCCTAGCGGTCATACTATTTTCTAATTACATTTTTTTTCCTTGTTCTAATCTATTTATTGTTCTTTTACATCATTTCCAATTACATATCGTTGCCTAACCTCATACATACATTTTCTTTTTAGATATCCGTCCGCTGGCGTGACAACTGGCAGTGCCTCTTCATTAATGATGAAAAGGGCCTCTCGCCGATTGTCTACCGGCTTGACAATCTTGGCAACCCTCCAATCCCCCGTAGGAAGATCCGGGTTGAAGAGCCGCACTATGTCCAGGACTTCCACTGGATCTGAATAAAAACAAGAAATTCATGTCCTGTATCTTGGCCGACTGGGGATTTTCTCCTCAAGCACCACCTTGATTTTGGCGCCTGGCCAGAGTTCCCACAGCTCGGATATTACCCGCTTGTAGAAATCGGCTATTCGTTGGTCTCCGCACGCAACCAGCCTGATTCCCTTGTACCAGCCCGCGTCGTTCATCGTAGGTGGAGGACTCGTGCTGGCTTTCAGCAGCTTGCATCAAACTCCGAATAAAACCTGCTTTATCTTGAGCCAGTTTTCGGGAGAGATGATACCATCTCCCTTGCTGGCATCAATAACAGCCCAGACAAGGCACTTCTTGGCCATTTCATTAAATGGCCGAGTTGTCCCTGAAGCGGTTGCCATTAACTTTTGCTTTTTGCCCTGATTTTCCTGCTCAGCCGAACACTGTCGTTTCTGAGCTAAATCTGCAGGGTTAAGAGGGAGCGAGTGTTCCCCAGTGTGTTTTTTTACCCATTGAAGGGACTTTTTGTCCTTGTCAGACATTGTGTCAGGGGGGACATTTTCAAACTTCCTCAGAACCTTGAAGGCTGCCCTTCTAATTCCGTAAGCCCGAGATTTGGCAGAGGAGCGTTGCGTGCCTGAAGAAGAGGCGGCACCAGAGGTGGTTCAAAAGGGGCCTACATCTTGGGTTCATCCAGTTAATCGTGCGAGTGAAACGTCTGGAGAATACCATTCATTAGTGCTAGGGCATGCAATCCCGAGATTTCGGGATCTCGGGATCCCGACACATTGTTACAATGCTGCAAAGATTTCAATGCTTCCCAGTCGAGGTGCTGCATTTGAGGAATTAAACCTTATGGCTAAACCAGCTGGAAAAAAAAAATTTAATCTTCACAGTGATCATCAGCCTTGAAATAATTCCTTACATCCGCTTGTGGGAAAATTGTGCATGGTGCGTTGATTGCAGAGGTCTGATCCGGGCTCCCATTTAGGCATTTTGCCAACATAGATTGATTCAAATGTGATCTCCTTACTTGCTACATATTTCTCATAGGATTCGGGTTTGACGCGAATCCAATCTTAAGAATCCTTCTTCAGAATCACGTGGAAATCGCAGGATTGGAAAGAAACCGCTCTTACGGTGCTAGGAAAAAATTTTTTGGGGAGAGAAAAGAAAAAAGGTGATTTTGGTAGGAACGTTAGACGAGGAAAGTTCGAAAAAATTCTGATCTAGTGCAACAGTTGGTTGGTTCTTTTTTTTGAAGAAAAAAAAAGTGAAAAGTTCGTGTAAAAGCAAAGAAGAAAAGACAAGAGGACTAACGTTTGGGTTTTTGGTGAAAAGGCAGAAGCACGCTCATTGCGAAACTTGAGGAAAAAGAAATAGATAAGGCTTCTTTTTCTCATACAAGGAAAAAGTTTAAATGTTCTGAGACAGTGTAGCCATTTGCTGGGTTTTGGATCGAAATTGGGGAGTTTGTGAGCGCTGTTTCAAGCAAATAAGTCGCCAAGCGGCAGGTCGTGAAAGAAGAAAAAACTAGTGAAGCAAGGGAGTCTTTGCAAGGAGTGTTATTCGATACAGGATGGTTTTGGCTCCGGTGAATGAAGGGTTCCTCTGAAATACGTAATACTGTCTGAATCCTAAAATTGTCAATGACCGTTCAGGACCGAGCTCAGATGCTGTGTGAAGGAGAAAGGGTAAAGGAGTCAAGCAGGAAGGCGGATTGGACCGATTATTAAAGCTTTATCCGAATCGTCACTCACAAGATAATATCGCTTGCAAGATAAGGAACGTACAGCTGGACTAAATTCATGGTATTTATGATGGAACTTTATTTCAAAATTGTTGACTTTTAAAATTATGAACGAAAAACAAAAAAAAAATATATCTTTTTTTTTAACGCAACATTATTCTTCACCATAATTCAGTTATATTTTTAATGAGATTGTATACGAATATATTACATATATGCCAATTAGCTTACATGTCAACGAAAGAGGGCAAATATTTTGTTTTGGTGTGGGTGATATGCGATCAATATTTTCTTTTTTTGCATACCTATTGTTTTTCTTTATTTTGATTTTTGGTTTTTTTTGCATGTAATTGATTTCTTGCCCATATATATTTCTTTTTTATTAAGTTGAATTAACATCTATATGAATTTTGGTATTATTATTTATGTTAAGATTGGTGTAAACCAATCCCGGCCGGGTTTGGGGTAGCATTTATTCAAATACCCACATCGATTTTATAATTTTTTGTGCTATTTTTGATTTGATTTAAATTATGAATTGATTTTTCTTTCTTTGATGTTCCTTATCGTTGATTTTTATTTTTATTTTTGTTAATTTATTGGTGAATTAATAAAATGGAATAACTTGTGCAAAATAAATAATGATTCTTGCATGGAGTCTTCCCTATCCATTCCGCTTCAGTGAGGTGTAATTGTGTTTGTTCCTTTGGCGTGCCGTAGCACGAAGGAATCACAGCCCAAATGCCCACGACCAGACTGAGCTAGTCGGCGGAGGGCCAAGGCACGCAGGGTAAGTCACTATGATTCCTTAATTTAAACATGCTGCATTGACGACGGCTCGGCAGAGCTTTGTCGGATGTAACAAATGGCGCCCAAACAGAGGTTCGATGTTTTGGTAATCTCTTTTCTTTTTGGCATATATGCTGGTCGGCTGGGGTGGCAACTGTTTCGGTGTAAGCATTGTGTTGCCTCAGCCATATTTTTTTTTTTCCTTTTCTTTTCCCTTTTTTTTCTATTTCTCCTTGGCCGTAGTTGGCAACCATTATCAACTCACTTTAATTTGCTTATCCTTATCTAGTCGAGCGGTCGTCAATGCAGCATTGGCGCCCGTATTATGCTACTGTCTTTGTCCAATGTGTTCAACAGAGCTTAGCTCTCTGATAGTCATCCAGATGCTTGTGGTTGTGAGTTTTCTCCAATAATAATAAGCGGTAATATCTCCGAAGTGGTAGGATATGTCTTTTAAAGTAGATACTGTGAATTTGTCGCCCTTGGAGTAATGTACTCTGTGAAGTGTTCTCTGGTCTCATCTCGGTCCTTGTCCACCGATGCGGTGTTATTCAATTGATGAATTATTTTGAACAGGATTCGAGAAACATGATCAGTTGAACATTTCAAGACAACCACAAGAAATCTGTAATTTCCTAATATCCCTTCCAATTTTTACATTACACGTTTGAGTTTTTATGCCTTTTTCCCTTTCCTTTCCTTTACCAATAGTTCCCATCTGGAAGATGAAGTGCAGAATCATTATTTATCTATATTGAAGAACTTATAACTAAAAATAATCTTACCACGTTTCGGTTTTGTTACAAGTATTTGAAAAAAATTATCTTTGGGAAATCAGTATATACTTTAATATATATATACACACAAATTTTATCACGTTGTACTATATTACAATTATACACATATTAGAGCATTGAAGTGGTGCCGATATTTGTATTCAACACTTTAAATCTACATGAAATTTAGCAATTAATCATTCGTTTTGGGAGACATTAACATTAATTTTTTTGAGAATTTAAAACTGATGTTCCTTATCTGAAAAAAAGAATTAATATTAGTTATTCAGATACCTATAAAGATAAAGTGATTTTCCCTGCGCAATAATGAGACGTAGAACGAATAGCTGGGATCCCAGCTACACGCCTTTCCAGCATCAACTGGAACGCTTAAGTATGTCACCATCTGCTGCTCAAGCCACCAGCAATACTGAGTCACATATCTTAAATAATTCCTATCCAAGGCAATCGGATTCCCATTTGGCAGAGACCGAAGCAAGAAGAAGCCGGAACACACGAGAGGAGGATTCTAGCTACCTTCAGGATCGATCAAATCGACCAACTACGTCTGGCAGTAATGAGGCGAGAGTAACTTTTCGGGATCAAGTCGAAGCAAGTTTTCAGTCATCCGTTAAATTACCCATGTCAAAGTGGAGTGTTATATTTGACGGGGCTACCTCGGGTTTAACTGTACGACAATTTATGTTTCGGGTGCTGTCTTTGGCAGAAGATTATCGCGTTCCATCAACTATTCTGGCAACTGATTTTCATCTGCTCCTGAAAGGTAAGGCAGCCGATTGGTATTGGCGCTTTCGGGAGCAGAATTATCCGCTCATATGGAATAGATTGAGATCTGAATTTTTGGAACGATTCAACGCATTTCGTTCCTATGTGGATATACGAAGGATGTTAGATGGTCGCTTACAGAAAACAGGAGAGCGTTTCCAAGATTTTTTTGACGCTCTCGAGAGTATATCTTTGCAGCTGAATATCCCTTTAACGGACTTAGATTTTCAATGCGTAGTATTTAGGAACATGTCCCCCGCCCTTCGAGCCCATCTGTCTGGAGTAGAATTTCACTCAACCCGTGAGCTTGTTAAGCGCTGCTGTTTAGTGGAAGCAGAGTGGCGATTGTTAGGGTGGAATAGCGAGCGCAAGCTGATTCGTCGTACGCGTCCGGTGCACGAATTATACTTTGATTTAGATCGCTTTGATAATGGTCGGTCTAGTTCATCTACTTCTTCCACTCGTCATCCATTGTGGGACTACGAGTCAGGCACACAGAACGAGTTCAGGCAACAGAATAGGCAAACAGTGCAATTGGGTTGCCATGAAATACAATTGGATTATTACAACATACCTCAAGCCCCCAGTCGATCAGGTCAGTCATCTGAGAGACAATCCAGTTTTGAGGAAGAAACGCACAGGTATACAAACCATAAATCAACCCCAATTAGACATCCAGAAAAGTATGATGAATTTACACCATCTACGATTGCGCCAAGGCAGGAAATACATGCCGTGCAATCTAGTTCCAATGAATATATGACTAGAGGTCGCAGGATGGATGACAAAAATAATTTACGGGTATGTTGGAATTGTCACGATCTGGGTCATGGATTTATGGATTGCACTACTCCCATACAGCGTGTTTTCTGTTTTGGTTGTGGTCGTGATGGAATTTTAAAACCCAAATGTCCCAACTGTCAAGCGGGAAACTTGAACAGGAATGCGCTTCCCGCGGGGAGGTTGCGTATTCCTCCAGGCACACGTTCCTCCCGACCCGAGATGACAGACGCGGCCACCAATATCGACCCGGAATTTCGGCGAACTCGATAAATCCCTTAATTTTTCCTGCAAGCAAACCCCCTACCCTCCATTCCGAATGTGATTGTACTCTATCGGCCCGCAGGCGCTCGGTATCGCGCTTCCATCGAGCATGGAAGTATTTTGCCAATAGACGATGGCTACGTAAAGCGTGTGTCGACACCATTCTGACACCACAAGGAGAGAACCGACCTTTCGCCATAATATCCATAAAGGGACGGGAACTTCAAGGGTTGCTGGACAGTGGTGCAAGCATCACTATACTTGGAGCAGGAGCTTTGGACTTGATAGCGGAACTGAATCTATACATGCATACCATGGCATCAGATGTTCAGACAGCGTCAGGTCATAGAGCTTCTGTTCTGGGATATGTTGAGACTCTGGTGAAATTTAATTCGAAGTCACGTCTGTTTAAGTTCTTGGTCGTTCCATCGTTGACCAATCCAGTATACCTCGGAATGGACTTCTGGGACACGTTTAAAATTACACCGACTCAACAGGCGACGGTTGCATCCCTTTCTGAAATCCCGGCCCCGGCGTTTCACACTCTGTCTTCTGAGGAGCAGTCCCGATTACAGCGCATCATACATCAGTTTCCCTCGTATAACATCAATGGCTTGGGTAAGACTACTTTAGTCTCTCATCATATTGACACCGGGTCCGCCAAACCCATTAAACAGCGGCATTATTCGGTGTCCTCAGTCATTCAGAAACTGATGTATGATGAGCTAGATCGCATGCTGTCCTTAGGAGTCATCGAGGAAAGTAGAAGTGCTTGGAGTTCACCAGTCACGCTTGTACCGAAGCCCGGCAAAGTACGGCTTTGTTTGGATGCCAGACGACTGAATGAGGTAACCCTGAAAGATGCATATCCCTTACCTCTCATTGAAGGCTTATTGGCGCGTTTGCAGTCAACTAAATTTATTACGAGTTTGGACCTTAAGGATGCCTTTTGGCAAATACCGTTAGATGCAGAATCTAGGGAGAAGACCGCGTTTACCGTTCCTGGCCGCCCATTATATCATTTCACAGTGATGCCCTTTGGTCTATGTAACGCTCCTCAGACCATGTGCCGACTAATGCACAAAGTGATTCCTCACGAGCTGCATGACAAGGTGTTTGTATATCTCGACGATCTGCTCGTTACTAGCTCTTCTTTTGACGAACATTTGGATCTACTTTCCAAGGTGGCGCAGCTGCTTCACGCAGCTAAATTGACCATTAACGTCGAAAAGAGCAAGTTCGTACAGCGAGAGATCAAATACCTTGGATATGTTGTTAGTGATGGAATCCTCAAGGCGGATCCAGAGAAAATCTCCGGAATTGTAGGCTACCCTACACCTAAGTCGGCAAAGGAGGTCCGGCGATTTATGGGAATGGCGGGATGGTATCGGCGGTTTATCCCCAATTTTGCGGCAGTGTCATCAGCCCCGACGGATTTGCTGAAGGGTAAGCGCTCGTTTCAGTGGACAGACGCTGCTAATAATGCTTTCTCAGAGATTAAAAGACTGTTGATTTCGGCACCAGTGTTAGCTAATCCCAATTTCTCCCGTAGATTTTTCATCCAGTGTGATGCTAGTGCCACCGGAATCGGGAGTGTCCTGTTCCAAAAAGATGATGATGGTGGAGAGCACCCAATCGCTTTTATGTCTGTAAAGCTTAACGCTGCGCAGCGCAACTATAGTGTTACTGAATTGGAATGCTTGGCTGCGGTGCAAAGCGTTAAGAGATTTAGAGCATATATCGAAGGGTTGCCTTTCACCATTATCACTGACCATGCTAGCCTTAAATGGCTCATGGGACAGCAGGACCTCACTGGTAGATTGGCTCGCTGGAGCCTGAAACTGCAGTCTTTTGATTTTAACATCGAGCATCGTAAGGGAACTCACAACGTCGTTCCAGACGCATTATCGAGAGTTTGCGGGTCGATCAAAACAAGCCAAGTTCTCAGAGGTTATTTGCCTGAGCACTACAGGCTGGCTGAGGTAATCGCTGATACAGCATTCCGAGCTCCTGAGTATTTGGACCTCATCGCTCAAATAGAAAAGAGTCCTGGTGATTTTAAGAATGTGCATATTAGGGAAGGACGTGTGTTCATTACGACCGGAACACACCATGACTTGTGCACCAATATACCTCGAACAAAATTATGGGTCTCTGAGAGTGAACGAGAGTAGTTGATTATGCGGGCACATGATGATCCTAGGGGGTCTCATTGTGGGGTTCGAAAGACTTTGGAGCTGCTGCAAAGATATTATTACTGGCCGCAGTTGAGAAAACAGGTTAAAGATTACGTTTCTTCCTGCACCGTTTGCAAGCAGGTCAAGCCTTCGAATCATGCCATGAGGCCGCCAATGGGGAATCAGCGGGAAACAGGTAGGCCATTGCAAAGACTGTTTGTCGATTTCATGGGCCCATACCCTCGTTCGAAGGCAGGAAATACTCAGTTGCTCGTGGTGTTGGATCATTTCAGCAAGTTTGTATGGCTCAAGGCCATACCCAAAGCCCCATCGGAAGCAGTCGTGAAGTTCCTAAAGAACGATATATTTTTGCCGTATGGGGTACCGGAGTTCGTGCACTCGGACAACGGTGTACAATTTACCTCTAAATGTTTCAAAGCTTTTCTCCTTGAGTACGGAATCCAGCACATCACCACCCCCTTGTATTCACCGCAGGCTAATGCATCAGAGCGTGTCAACCGCTCTATACTTAGTGCCATTCGCGCCTACGTCGGTGATGATCACAGGAATTGGGATGAACTGCTGGTCGAATCATGTGCAGCATTTCGAAATGTTGTTCATGAGGCGACTGGTTGTTCACCTCATTTCTTGTTGTTCGGTTTTCACCGTATCCAGCATGGCGACGAATATAAATTACTCAGGCAAATGCAAGCATTAGATGATGGAGAGATAGAGCTGTCCCCACACAGACAGGATGCGGTGGATGCAGGATAGAGTGAAGGATAAATTGGCTGAAGCTCATGCTAGAGGAGTCCGGGTGTACGATCTCCGGAGTCGCGCAAAAACTTTTATCCCTGGTCAGATAGTTTTCGTACGGAACTTTGCACTTAGTAGCGCTGTGGATCGATTCGCAGCTAAACTTGCCCCTAAGTTCCTAAAGGCTGTGGTGCGAAGGAAGATAGGTGAAGTATCCTATGAGCTTGCTGATGGAAATGGAAAAATACTGGGTGTTTATCATGCCAAGGACATTAAACAGTGATGGACTAATGAAAGTTGCCCGGCATTGGAGGACTCTTCTCAGGGTAGGTCGGCCCCACGAGTGTTACAATGCTGCAAAGATTTCAATGCTTCCCAGTCGAGGTGCTTTATTTGAGGAATTAAACCTTATGGCTAAACCAGCTGGAAAAAAAAAATTTAATCTTCACAGTGATCATCAGCCTTGAAATAATTCCTTACATCCGCTTGTGGGAAAATTGTGCATGGTGCGTTGATTGCAGAGGTCTGATCCGGGCTCCCATTTAGGCATTTTGCCAACATAGATTGATTCAAATGTGATCTCCTTACTTGCTACATATTTCTCATAGGATTCGGGTTTGACGCAAATCCAATCTTCTCCTATAAGTATGTGTTCTTTCAGGAATATTTTTACTGTTTCTGCAGTCAGTTGGCTTCGCTTACGCCGAGCCTGCGACACCGTTGTTACCCACGTTTCTGCTGGATTTTGTATCTTTTGTACTTTGCATTTTACCGTTTGCAGATCAGATACAGCATCAGCGTCGGTTCTTTTGGCGTAACGATTTCGATTACTTTACACGGCACAAAGTCCATTTCTTTTTCAATATATATACCCCTTCGCCTAAGAATAGACGACTTTTGAGACATGTGAACACTTTCGATAAAGGTACCCGAAATGATGTTTGTTTGTGTTCATCGACAAGCATTAGTACTGGAGCCTTGAACCATTCTCCTAAATTTTCGCCAGTTTTACGTGCTTTTCGTTCACTTTGCAAGGCTTCGGCATAGATGAGATTTTGTTTTCCAGCTGCTACACATGACCAAATCGTGGAGTTTAAGAGCATAACACGTTGAAAGTAAGCCTCATAATCCCGAAATATCTCTTTAGTCAATTCACAGAAGAACACTTTCTCGTCGTCCTGAAAGCTTTCCCCAAGTTCCGTTTTTTTTTATCTAACCCCGATTAAATGTCAATCGGGCAGGAATTCTTCGCGGTCAGCAAGTGGCGCTGATTGGTTACTAAAGCATAGTACTGAGTTCGATTTCACGCGAAATTTTCATACAAAATTTCGCGCGAAATCTGTTTCGGCGAAAATTTCGCTTGAAAATAAGCAAGTTTGGTACTGTGTTCTTCGCATGAAAAGTTGCTTTGAAGTTGCTTTCGCTTCGAAAACATAGATGGCACTGAAACATGTCGCGAATCATTTCACGCCAATTTAGTTTGTGCAGTTCATTCTTTCGAGCGGAAAAGTGACATTTGGTGTTTCAATTTGAAAATGGAGCAGTGAAAATGTCTTTCCAATAAGAAAATCAATCGAAAAGTGAAATTCATGACATTTTATCCGTCAGAAATGAGCATTGTCTCTGCTTTTCTCAATTGTCAAAATTTTCGCTCGAAAGAATGAACAGATAATTGGGAAATGTCAAAGTTTCACGTGAACTCGAACTCAGTACCAGCCTTAATGCGTACTCCACTATCCGCGATTTTTTCCAGTTGGCCAGCCATGGATTCAGAATCTGAGTTATTAGGTGCACAATCCGATGTTTATATTTTAAAAAGTCATCACTGACATTTGAACGAATTCAGCTGTACAGCGAACCTGGTGCCGAATTGCCGTACCTTATGTTTTGGTGATGCCATAAAGCTAGAGTTACAATCAATGCAACCAACATTTGTTGCACGTCAAAATGAGTTTGAACCCATGAGAACGTATGAGAGCAGTTACAATGATGCAACACAACTTTGCTTGGCAGCAGAGTTTGCTCATATCTCAAACTTGGCATGGCAACAACATTTTTGAAAATATCCAATTCCACCTGTTCCTATGAGAGTCCGGGAAATGGGAAATGTCATATGTAAATGACAATCAGAATTTGTATTTTTTTGTCTCATTTTTGCTTTACATTATGCTCCGCAGCTTTTAGAGGATCAAATATTCACTGATATCTCTTTCCGAGACTTTAAAGGACCCAAATTATCGAACAGCAATTTCTTTAATATAGCCAGTGACAGATGACAGTAAATGTTGTGTTGCATTGATTGTAACTCGTTCCACCAACAAAACTTGGCAGCAAATGTTGGTTGCATTGATTGTAACTCAAGCATAATGATTCAGAATCACGTAGAGATCGCAGGATTGGAAAGAAACCGCTCTTACGGTGCTAGGAAAAAATTTTTTGGGGAGAGAAAAGAAAAAAGGTGATTTTGGTAGGAACGTTAGACGAGGAAAGTTCGAAAAAATTCTGATCTAGTGCAACAGTTGGTTGGTTCTTTTTTTTGAAGAAAAAAAAAGTGAAAAGTTCGTGTAAAAGCAAAGAAGAAAAGACAAGAGGACTAACGTTTGGGTTTTTGGTGAAAAGGCAGAAGCACGCTCATTGCGAAACTTGAGGAAAAAGAAATAGATGAGGCTTCTTTTTCTCATACAAGGAAAAAGTTTAAATGTTCTGAGACAGTGTAGCCATTTGCTGGGTTTTGGATCGAAATTGGGGAGTTTGTGAGCGCTGTTTCAAGCAAATAAGTCGCCAAGCGGCAGGTCGTGAAAGAAGAAAAAACTAGTGAAGCAAGGGAGTCTTTGCAAGGAGTGTTATTCGATACAGGATGGTTTTGGCTCCGGTAAATGAAGGGTTCCTCTGAAATACGTAATACTGTCTGAATCCTAAAATTGTCAATGACCGTTCAGGACCGAGCTCAGATGCTGTGTGAAGGAGAAAGGGTAAAGGAGTCAAGCAGGAAGGCGGATTGGACCGATTATTAAAGCTTTATCCGAATCGTCACTCACAAGATAATATCGCTTGCAAGATAAGGAACGTACAGCTGGACTAAATTCATGGTATTTATGATGGAACTTTATTTCAAAATTTTTGACTTTTAAAATTATGAACAAAAAACAAAAAAAGAAAAATATATCTTTTTTTTTAACGCAACATTATTCTTCACCATAATTCAGTTATATTTTTAATGAGATTGTATACGAATATATTACATATATGCCAATTAGCTTACATGTCAACGAAAGAGGGCAAATATTTTGTTTTGGTGTGGGTGATATGCGATCAATATTTTCTTTTTTTGCATACCTATTGTTTTTCTTTATTTTGATTTTTGGTTTTTTTTGCATGTAATTGATTTCTTGCCCATATATATTTCTTTTTTATTAAGTTGAATTAACATCTATATGAATTTTGGTATTATTATTTATGTTAAGATTGGTGTAAACCAATCCCGGCCGGGTTTGGGGTAGCATTTATTCAAATACCCACATCGATTTTATAATTTTTTGTGCTATTTTTGATTTGATTTAAATTATGAATTGATTTTTCTTTCTTTGATGTTCCTTATCGTTGATTTTTATTTTTATTTTTGTTAATTTATTGGTGAATTAATAAAATGGAATAACTTGTGCAAAATAAATAATGATTCTTGCATGGAGTCTTCCCTATCCATTCCGCTTCAGTGAGGTGTAATTGTGTTTGTTCCTTTGGCGTGCCGTAGCACGAAGGAATCATAGCCCAAATGCCCACGACCAGACTGAGCTAGTCGGCGGAGGGCCAAGGCACGCAGGGTAAGTTACTATGATTCCTTAATTTAAACATGCTGCATTGACGACGGCTCGGCAGAGCTTTGTCGGATGTAACAACATTTTGGACATTTTCGGGATCCCGAATTTTTTATCGGGACTCCCGAGATTTCGGGATTAATAAAATTCAACCCATTTTGGGAATTAGAAAGCAGAACTTAATACTAAAAGATATATTGTTTTATGAAAACGGAGGCTGAAGCCAGTTGTAATAATGAATTACAACTGGCGTATGATTATATGCTTAATATCCCACCAAAAAGTGTACCCGAAATATCTTTTTCAGCAGATGGATATATGTGCAGCAGAATCAGGTCTAGTTTAAATTTTGAAACTCTTGACGAATTATGTTTATTAAGATCATACTTTCAAAACGAATCAGCAGTTTGAACCAATCAATATTATTACTTATCACTTGTTTCATTGAAAAGCAATATTATTTTGTAATTGATATGTAAACAACTGAAGAATAATGTATTTATGTTATATTATCGTAGCATCCGTTATGCTGATTAAATTTCAATTCGTTTTTGACTAATTTTATAACTGACCAAATAAAGAGCTTTATTGGACAAGAAGATAAGAAGAAATTAGATCATACGATTAATTAAGATGCAATTGTAGATTAACGTCTTACTTGCTAGCACACATGTACATATGTGCATAAATTTAACATTATAATGAACTTAACTTCCGGTCTTATGCATATATATTTGAAACAAAGTTTTAATTGAGTACGAATAAGCCAATATATCTGTTTAAATTTCCTCCATATAGTTTTTTCATAAAATCCCAAAATCTCGGGACTGTCTCGGGATCCCGAAAATTCTAATCCCGAATTTCGGGATCGCCATTTCAATCTCGGGATTAATGCCCTAATTAGTGCAGGAGTATTTTATCCATTAATAGCTGCAGAGTATATTGCAAAGCAAATATGAGGCAAACAAAAACAAATTCTGCTTTCAATTTGCATATGAAATCTCCTATTTCCCGGACGCTCACACCAACAGATGGAATTGGATATTTGAAAAAATTTTGTTGCCATGCCTGGTTTGAGGTTTGAGCAAATTTCGCTGCGCAACACAGTTCTGTTGCATTGATTATGGCTTCAGCATTATAATAAACTTTCAGTGGTTCTGTAATTTATGCCACAGGCAGCGCACCTACAAATTCCATGTTTGCTTGGTAATTTGAGCAAACGTATTCGGCCCTAATAGAAAAGTAGTTTGTCATATACATGTTACCAAAAGTTTTTATAAACACTAAACATGCATGTAAATGATAAAACATACCAATTCAAATTCCACATAAATATTATGTTACATCCTTATCCCACAATTTACCAGCATCAATGTATTTCGCCATTTCACAATTATTTATACTTATACATTTGAAACAAATCACTTACCTTACACATTTTAAACAAATCAAATAACAATGAGGTAAAAATATTGGCTACAACTACGATTTCAATTAGAAAATACATATTTGCGTCACTCAATTTGCATATATATGCACTTATAACAGATATTTTGATTAATCAGTACTTATTTCGCCATATACGACATTCAAAAATATACGTTACATGTTAAACGTGCTGTCACGTGAGCTCAAAAATCTGAATCTGCAGATTATCAAAAACGTGAGCTCACGTGACAGCACATGAGTCCGGGTAACGTGATGTGACGTGCCACCAGTGTGTTTCTAAGCATACAAAATGGTACTGCAGATCTATGGCACGTGAGGTCAGCTGATGTGACGGCACGTGAGGTCACGTGACGTGACAGCAGTGTATTTCTACCTTAAGACAAGACAATAATTAGTTGAGTTTCAATACAATTCACTTAGCATAGACTGCATCTCTATTCCACTACAGCATTGTTGTGTGGAAGGCGTTTTGACTTGGTTTAAACATGCTCTATGTGGTTTGTGTATGTGATGTTTTAGTTTGATGTATGTTGTCTTGGCTTAGAGCATGGATGATATATGTAATGAAAACATATGAGTAATTAATCACTTGTAATTGTAATAATGAGCTAAATAACTTACTGTAAAAAAAAACAAAGTAAGCAGCCCATGTGAATTAGGTCATGAGCTTATGCATGCGAACTGATTGAATATTGGTTATGCATTATCGATAGGTAAGAATAGAGTAAGCAAAATTTTAGCATAAAAAGAGTGTTTAAATGATATGGAAAAGAAGTATCGTGGTCTTGGACAAATAAACATTGTTTAAAAATACCACAGTTAGTTTGTTTTTGAAACTAAACTATTGCCTTTCATTGGCAAATCGAAGTCTAGCCTTCCATCGGCTAATTAGTATACATATCAGCTGCCCGAGTCTTGCTCAGCGCCAAACATGCGGCAATCCACGGGTTACCTTAGGTATAATTAAATATGTTGATAATCTACAAAAATATCTAAGAATTAAAATACAAACTTTAGTAAACGCATATCTCTCGAGGATTATCGGAAGAGAATAATTCTTCTTAACGAACATCAAGCACCTTAACACCATCAATGTTATATTGCTTGTAACATAAACAGTCACATATCCCCCTAACAATACAATTCTTTTTTTAGTTACAATAAATATTAAGTTCAAAGGACGAGTCAGCTTTGTTCTCACCAAAACCAAACCTCCACCAAACCCCCCTCAACATATATTTTAATAATAGTAGGTCTGTTCCCGTACTACAATTAATTGCGATTAATTGCAATGAAGCGTACTAAAACGGTACGTTTTAGTACGTTTTAGTACGCTTCATTGCAATTAATTGCAATTAATCGTAGTACGGGAACAGACCTAGTAATTAGGGATTTGAACTCCACCGATCGCAAGTCTAACTTGTGATATGCCGGTCCCAAGTCCGGAGAAAGGAGGAGGGTTTGATGCAACGAGGTAACTCTACCCTCAGTAAAACTTGCATAGTTGCAGCCTGATGGCTTAATTACACCTAAGCGTCTCAGGTCATTAGGGAGGATTTGCCACGTTGTCAGACCTGTAACATAGTTGTGTGAACTTTGGCACGAGGCAAGTATCCTGAAGCAACGCAAACGCACAACGGATTATTTTTTCGGAACCTGGAATGTACGCTCACTGAACAAACTGGGGGCCGAAAAGGCCCTCCTTCATCACTTCGAACAGTACAAACTGAGCATTACTGTTTCCAGGCGGCCAAGGCCCGACGTCGGGCTGTTGTGCCACAGTGATGATGAATTAGTGCTTTGCGACTGCTAAGTGCACATCATGCACAGAATATCCACCATTGGATATTTTTAATAACGATAAAAAAGTTTTGGGAGAAATATATTCCGTTTTCATTGCGATATTGAACAGAATATATTTTCCTTCGCGCTCTCATTTGAATATATATGCATTTCAAAACCTCACGCCAAGCCCATCTTACTCGTTCGGCTGTATTTTTCTACAATTTGTTGCAAGAGGGGAAGCGATGATGTCAGCAAAATTTTGCTTGCAGCAAGAGTACAAAAACGACTTGCTCAGAATCTATTTTAATATATTATAATAGATTCAGGTACGCGAACAGACCTTATATTAGCCGTTTGATTCACTAATCCTAGGCATCTTTTTGAAACTTATGTTTTCTATCTGTTAAAGCTTTTGATCACATAATCCGGAGCTTTAACGTAACTAGATACATTACTTTCAAGTTTAGGGTTAGTTCAGTAGCGTCTGAGCTACTGAAAAATACTGAAAACTGTCGAACGGTTTTTGGCGTAATGTTATTATGAAGGACGAATATATTTGTGGCGATAATTTATCACCGCTTAGGATGACTTTATAATCACTATTGTTTTCCCAAAAACCAGTGAGGTAGTAGAAGTGGAGTTGACATCGACGGCATAACTTTCCACCATTAGCCCCTTTGATCCTCTCGCACACAAAGCATGTTAAAGCTGCCTTTCCGCCATTTCTCGCTAAATGTCAAATTGGAGGGGAACTACTTGGATTTGACCAGATTTGACATTTAGCGGACAAAAAATTACTACCATCCCTTTCAATGTAAATCTTATGGGCGTGTCCACTGCATTTCTACTACCTCACTGGCTATATGTTAGTCGAGTTATCTATATTATCATGAAATTCAAATGTATATAAACTGAATAATCATTCCCTATCCGACTACCTTAGCGTGAGGACGCTCCCTGTAAAGCTGTCTGGTATTGTGCAAGTTTTCAGAATTCGTGGTGACGCCATTTTGGCTTTGTGAAATTCTAGTTGTGAGGTGAATCTGTTGTGGTTTTTGGGAACCCATTATTTGGAATTCTGTAAGTTCTTTCATATTGTTGTGTTTCACCGTTAAAACACCTTTCGCGGATTCGATATTCTTCACATTTTTTAAATAAAACAGTTTTCTTTATCAACACTAATTACACTTTTATTAACACAAATAATTATAACCACTAAATCGTTTACACTTTACGATCGCACTATTATAATTTCGCGTTACAATTTAACACTTTTTCGCTTTTAATTAATCGCGCCCGGATACTTAATTCACTGTTTCGCTTTTCACAGTAATAGCCTTTTCACTGTATACGCTGTCTACTCACTGATTGCCAGCTCCTCTTGCGGCGTTATTGATAGTCGTGTCGCGTGTATTTCTCGGATTCGCGAGCCTCCTGATCAGGCTTCTGGAAGACTATTGGGAATTTCCGTCATCATGTGAGATATGACTCATGGTTTGGGTTCTGGAATGTTCTGCTTTTGCTTTCTAGAGGACTCTATTGCGTCTTTGAAAAGGCTGTTGTGAAGGTCTGTTCTGTTTTCACGGGACTGTGTCTGGGGTTCTTGGAAATTTTGCGTTACCATGTGAGATCTGATTCATGGTTTGAGTTCTGGAATGTTCCCTTTTTACTTTCTAGAGGGTTATTCTACGTTTTATCTATGGATTGTTTTTGTTGTTGAATACATGAATGAAATACATGTATGAAATACATGTATGAGATGTATGTCTGACAGAAGTGTCAAACGCTCGATGTCCTGAGCCAGCTGCTGCAAGGTCTCTCCCGGTTTCTGTGTGCGTGTCCTCAGCTGCGAACGATGAATTTCTTTTAAGTGGTCTTCGCCGTACCGCATATCCAAGGCACTCGCCAGGCTGCAATAACTGGAGTAATTGTCGACCGAAATGGTTTGCAGTACTTCCGCCGCGGATCCTCTCAAAGATACCATTAGTGTGGTTTCGCGTTCTTCATCGTTCCAGCGGTTAACTTTTGCAACAGCCTCAAAATGCTTCTTGTAGATGGTCCAAGAAGTTTGCCCAGCAAAAGTTGGTGCTTTAAGTGCCTTGATGCCACTTGATTCTGTTGGCACAATTCCTACGGCCTTCACGCGTTGAAGATCCAATTTCATCTGGTCCATTCCTTCTCCAATGCCAACCAACTTTTTGTCGAACTGTTGTTCCACTTCCGTTACTCTAATTTCTGTTTAACTTTTGAAACTTGCTGATGGAACTGTTGTCTGATTTCTACCAGCTGCTCCTGAATCTTCCTCGCATGTTCTTCTAGCCGTTCCTTAATGTCGAAGGCTTGCTGGTCGAGCTTCTGGGCTTGCTGGTCAAGTTTCTGGTCCAGGTTCGTGGCTTGTTGATCGAGTTTTTGATCTAGTTTATGATCCAGATTCATGGTTTGCTGCTCCAATTTCAAGGCTTGCTGCTTACTTTCTTCAATCTGCTGTTCAAGTTTCTGACCGATATCCAAGGACATCTTCAGCAGCAAATCCGTTTTTCTCCTCGCTGCTTTGTTCATCCTGAACACACTCTTGGCTGGTCCCCTCGTCCGAGAATTCAAAAGTTTCCGGATCGTTACCTTCCGTGCTCAAAACCTCCCTGAGACGAGCCAGTAACGCCGTCTTGTTCCCAGTGGTTGAAAGATCTCGTTTCCGGCACTCTTCTTTCAACTCTGCCAATGTCAGCTCGTTCACAAGTTTCGGCATTGTTCTTCAATTACGCAACTTCTTACGGTTTCACTTTTAGTCCACACAATTAGTTCGCACGAATTTTTACAAATTTCAACTAGTCCACACAACTTACGATGTTCACTGTCCGAAACGTTTAACTTTTTATTTAGTCCGCGTACTATTAATTTTCACGAATTCACTGTCCAGCACTTCACTAAAAGTCACTTTTTAAATCACGAAAGCGACAGAATTCCTTATTTCTGACACCAATTGTTGTGTTTTACCGTTAAAACAGCTTTCGCGGATTCGATATTCTTCACATTTTTTAAATAAAACAGTTTTCTTTATCAACACTACACTTTTATTAACACAAATAATTATAACCACTAAATCGTTTACACTTTACTTTCTAGAGGGTTATTCTACGTTTTATCTATGGATTGTTTTTGTTGTTGAATACATGTATGAAATACATGTATGAGATGTATGTCGAGTATTTCCTCGCCGTTTCTAGCTTTTTATGGTGCCGACACAACGTCGTAAACTTTGTTTGGCGTACATGCAACAATATATTGGTTGATTTGAGGTTTCAAAAATTGATTTAAACTTTGTAATCAAGAGTCTATATCTGTACCCTTGGGTGTTGGGTGGCGTTTTTTGTATCAAAGTTTCTCCTGCACGTGGTTTGCACTGATTACTGAACAAAAGGTTTAAGCAAAAACGCAGTAAGATGGGGTCGGAACCCCCAGACAAAAATGTTTTAGATCGTAGTTTAGACAGGAGTGCCATGAAGAGGAAAAAAGAAGCAAACTTGGAAGGTTTTAATTTGGTATCAAAAGGGACAAGAAAAGAAATGCCGAAAGAAGGTGAAATTAGTAATAAAGAAATAGATAGAGAAGAATTTGATATTACTCCAGGGCAGATAGGGAGAAATAGGAACGAAATAAATAAAGTGGAGAATAAAGCATAGTACTGACTTCGATTTCACGTGAAATTTTCATACAAAATTTCACGTGAAATCTGTTTCGGCGAAAATTTAGCTTGAAAATAAGCAAGTTTGGTACTGTGTTCTTAGCATGAAAAGTTGCTTTGAAGTTGCTTTCGCGTCGAAAACGTAGATGGCACTGAAACATGTTTCCAATCATTTCACGCCAATTTAGTTTGTGCAGTTCATTCTTTCGAGCGAAAAAGTGACATTTGGCGTTTCAATTTGAAAATGGAGCAGTGCAAATGTCTTTCCAATAAGAAAATCGATCGAAAAGTGAAATTCTTGACGTTTTATCCGTCAGAAATGAGCTGTGTCTCTGCTTTTCTCGATTGCCAAAATTTTCGCTCGAAAGAATGACCAGATAATGGAGACATGTTAAAATTTCACGTGAACTCGAACTCAGTACCAGCCTTAACTACAAAACAAATTCAAGAAAAAATTACCCGGTATTAATGATAGCAATGCCTTCTAGAAGTGCGGGCCGTCAGGCTACGTAATCGTTCTCACCATGACGTCATGAGTTTAGGAAATTTGACATTTCCACGAGGCAGTGCCGATGTACACGGAGATTTCACTTGCGGTTTTTTGGTTAAAATATGAATAAAACGTTAGTTTTTTGTGCGTGGACGCGTTATAATAATAATATTTAGTCATAACGTACACTTTATATCAATTAATTGTATCGCGACATTAAATCGACACGAACCATCACATAACCTAACACCAACCGATAAACATTTCGTAGCGAATTTTCTACATTACACCGCACGCACCGCATTAATTTATGTTTAAACTGTTCACTAGCACTGTTCTGCATAAACCACTTTAGTTTTAATTTCACTCACTTTAACACAACCCGTACAATTAACATTTTCCCGCGGACGCCCCATAAGACTACGTGTGTTTTTCGCGACATTTGTCCCGATGCTCTGACGTCATCATTCTGCATTACGGCCCGTACATCTAGAAGGCATTGATGATAGCCTAAAATGTAAATGAGAAGAGAGTAAAGGTAGAAATACACTGCTGTCACGTCACGTGACCTCACGTGCCGTCACATCAGCTGACCTCACGTGCCATAGATCTGCAGTACCATTTTGTATGCTTAGAAATACACTGGCGGCACGTCACCCGGACTCATGTGCTGTCAATCACGTTTCTGATAATCAGCAAATTCAGATTTTTGAGCTCACGTGACAGCACGTTTAACATGTAACGCATATTTTTGAACGTCGTATATGGCGAAATAAGAGGTCTGTTCCCGTACTACGATTAATTGCAATTAATTGCAATGAAGCGTACTAAAACAGAGTTTTTTAGTCCGTTTTAGTACGCTTCATTGCAATTAATTGCAATTAATCGTAGGACGGGAACAGACCTAAGTACTGATTAAACAAAATATCAGTTATAGGTGCATATATATGCAAATTGAGTGACGCAAATATGTATTTTCTGATTGAATTCGTAGTTTTAGCCAATATTTTTACCTCTTGGTATTTGATTTGTTTAAAATGTGTAAGGTAAGTGATTTGTTTCAAATGTATAAGTATAAATAATTGTGAAATGGCGAAATACATTGATGCTGGTAAATTGTGGGATAAAGATGCAACATAATTTTTACGTGGAATTTGAATTGGTATGTTTTATCATTATTGACATGCATTTTTAGTGTTTATAAAAACTTTTGGTAACATGTATATGACAAACTACTTTACTATTAGGGCCGAATACGTTTGCTCAAACTACCAAGCAAACATGGAATTTGTAGGTATGCCGCCTGAGGCATACATTACAGAACCACTGAAAGTTTATTATAATGCTGAAGCCATAATCAATGCAGCAGAACTGTGTTACGCAGCGAAATTTGCTCAACCCTCAAACCAGGCATGGCAACAAAATTTTTTCAAATATCCAATTCCATCTGTTTGTGTGAGCGTCCGGGAAATAGGAGATGTCATATGCAAATTGAAAACAGAATTTGATTTTGTTTGTCTCATTTTTGCTTGGCAATATACTCTGCAGCTATTAATGGATAAAATACTCCTGCACTAATGAATGGTATTCTCCAAACGTTTCCCTCGCACGATTAACCGGATGAACCCAAAATCTACGAACTGCACAAACAGCAACATTTTCCAAGTCTTCTTCAAAATCTGAAGAGCTTGTGGATGAATCTGTACTCTCACATTTTATATTATAATGAATTATTAATACAGTTACTTTATAAACAAAACACTTTTGAAAAACGCGAGATAAACTATTATCACACAACTGCAAATAGTAAACCGTCAACCATCGATCAGCAACTGCAACAACCGTGAGCTGCTGTCATGACACAAGTGTATTTCCAAGCGTGAGCTCATGCCTCCACACGCATGACGTGACGGCACGTGAGGTCACGTGACGTGACAGCAGTTTATTTCTACCTTAAGACTTGACCCGGTTATATTATATAAATTAAAAAAAGAACGTGTTATTAAAGGAATAATTGAGGTTAAAATTGTTGGGTACAATAAGTTGTTTTTTATAAAGCTGAAGAGGCAAATGAGTTCGTAGAAAAAGGGAAGTGTGAGTTGAAAGGATATATCATCTTTATTTTAAATAATTTGATATACAGGTTTGGAATTATAAGACAGATCCCTATATGTTTCAATGAAAATGATTTACTTGATGGATATTCGTGTAATAAGCAGCGTAATATTTTAGTAAATAGTAAAATAACGAACGTATACAGGATCACGAGAAAGGATAAGGAAAATAATGACAATCTAGCACCAACAACAACGATTAAGGTTACATTTGAGGGTGATGAGTTGCCAGATGGAATTAGGCTAGACTTTCTAAATATTAAGGTTGATTACTTTATACAGAGACCAAAACAGTGTTTTCATTGTGGTAGATTAGGGCATTTTGCGGCACAGTGCAAAAGCTCGAGTAAAAGATGTTTAAATGGCGCATCAGAGGAGTGTGACGGAATTTGTATTGAAACAAAATGCTTACTATGTAAAGCGGAGGATGCCCAAAATGGATTAAGGAAAAAGAGAATTTAGAAATGGCCTCGAAACTTAATTTATCAGTTCCGGAAGTGAGAAAAATACAGTTTGACAATAGTTTTGAGGGAGGTGAATATTAGTGATGAGGGAGTGTTCCCAATGCTGAACAGAACAAAGCATTCAAACAATAGAAACCAGCAGATGGATGCATTAATTAATAAATAAATTAGTAGAAGATTAATAAATAAATTAGTAGAAGCTATAAAGAAGGAACAAATTAGTACTAAGGGAATTGTAAATGATGAAATTGTACAAAATAATTGTAAATTAATTAATCATGATTGTATAACACATAATAGCGAGATTGAACAATATACAGTAGAAAATAATGAAACTAGTGAAACATAAAAAAGATTTTGTAAATGTTTATTTAAAGTTAATAAATGAGAATTATGCAATTTAATATACAAGGCTTAAGGAAGAATCTTGATAGTTTAATTATATTTCTTAATACAAATCAGATTGAATTTGCACTAATTGCTGAATCGTTGTTACCTTTAGAATATAATAAAGTGAACTTAATAAATGGATATAAAGGAATTTTCAAAAATAGATAAAATTGATTAGGAGTAGGAGTAGCAATGTTTATAAAAGATGATATCAAGTTCAAAGAAATCATTTTAGATGGTGAAATAGAATTTATATGTGTCAAGACCTTAAACTTAACGAGAAACATAATAATTGGATCAATTAAAATCCCACCAAATTTTAATAATGACGTTTTTGAAAATAATTTAAGAAATTTTTGAAGTAAGCTTGGTGGAAATTATGAATTTGTATTGGGGGTGACTGTAATGCGAAAAGTAAAAAATGGGGAGACCATTCCCAGAATACGAGAGGATGAAAATTAATGAAAATTATAAATGATCGTGAATTGAGAGTATTAAACAATGGAATGTTTACATATAACTGTAACATAAATGGGAGGAAAGGAAAATCGGTACCTGATATCACTATAACAAACATGGTGGATAGAATAAACTGGAAGTGTGAGGGAAATTGTCTTGGCCTTAGTGGTCATAAAATAATAACTATAGAAATAATATGCAGTAGGATTAGTTCCACAAGAAAAGTAAATCAAACAAAATTGATAAGTGAAATTAAAGAAGCTAGGATATCAAATGATTTGGATGAGATTATGAAAGAGTAGAAGGCTTTAGTGTAAGACAGCTAAAAAGTGTTTTAACAAAAAACAACAGGGAATCTGCTCCGGGAGTAGATAATATAACATATGAACTTGTCAAAACACTTAATTATGATAATATGGAAAGTTTAAATAAATCATTATAGGAAAATATCCGGATGCAAAACTGCTGAATATTAGCATTTCTCCGATTTTAAAACCTGGAAAGGATCCAAATAGTTTAGAAAGTTACAGACCTATCTCGCTGATAAATGTGTTCATTAAGAATCTCAATAATATAATTAAAGATAAACTCCTTAAAAATAATTGTTTATACAGTTATAAACCGAAAGATAGTCATGCATACTTGAGAGGAAGGGCTACGCAGACCTGTAACAATCATATTGAGCATGTTATAAGGGAAAAACTAATAAAGCATGAAAAAGTTATGGCAGTGAGTGTAGATGTTGCAAATGCTTATGAGCGAGTGTATGCTCAAATATTAAAGGATATTTTAATTGCATTAGAAATACCCTTTGATTACAGAAATTGGTTAATCTTTTTTCTTAATAATAGAACTCTAGTTTTGGGGAAGAATAATTATATGGTGAGGAATGGGTTACCGCAAGGGGACGTTTTGAGCCAACTACTTTTTAATATTGTTGTGTTCTACCGTTAAAACACCTTCCGTGAGTTCGATATTCTTCACATTCGTAAAATAAAACAGTTTCTTTGAAAACACTAATTACACTTTTATTATAAACACTATTAATTATTTACACTTTATATTCGCACTACTATAATCTCGCGTTACAATTTAACACTTTTTCAATTTAATTATCGCACTATAATTACTCGCACTTTATCGCTTTTAATTAATCGCGCCCGGATACACTAGAACCGCTGTATCGCTTTTCAAAGTAACAGCCTTTCGCTGTCTTTGCTATCTACTAAGTGATCCCAAGCACCTCTCGCGGCGGTATTTATACTCATATCTGATGAGATTAATCATTATTCTACATCTGGGCATTTCTAGAAATGTGTCTTGGGTTCTCGATCCATCTTCGAAATGACTAATGGGAAATTCCGTCGCCATGTGACATGGGAAATGGGTCCGTGTATTAGGTTCTCGAAGTTTCTCAAACTGCCTTCTAGAGAGTTATTTAAAGATCTTGACTGTGTGGAATGACTCATGGGAATTTCTGACTCATGGGTTTGAGGCTCTGGAATGCTCCCTTTTTACGTTCTAGACGATTATTCTACGTTTTATCCATAGATTGTTATTGTGTATTGGCTATTTATAGATTGGAATTGTTTTTTGCGGGATGATTAAAATTGAAAAAATTTTATTTATCTTGAAAATTTTATTTGACAAAGTGGTTTCGAAAGCATGCACTGTTTCTCATCAGACACCAGCACACAGTGCATACTTGACTGGTGTGACCACTTGCAGTTGGAAATCATTAATTGTTATTTACGCTGGTTGTGACAAATTTTAACATCTACGACTTATATCCACGGAAATAATTTACTCATAAAGGTTATTGATTTGTGATCACGGTTCCCTTCTTGTCTATAATCGCACAGACAACGTATATCGTCTCTAAAGCTTATCAAAGCAGAGAATAATTGATACGGGAAGCTCGATCGTTTTGCGGAATAAGCCTCCGAAAGCAGAATCAAATTGGAATTGTTTTTTGCGGGATGATTAAAATTGAAAAATTTTTATTTATCTTGAAAATTTTATTTGACAAAGTGGTTTCGAAAGCATGCACTGTTTCTCATCAGACACCAGCATACAGTGCATACTTGACTGGTGTGACCACTTGCAGTTGGAAATCATTAATTGTTATTTACGCTGGTTGTGACAAATTTTAACATCTCCGACTTATATCCACGGAAATAATTTACTCATAAAGGTTATTGATTTGTGATCACGGTTCCCTTCTTGTCTATAATCGCATAGACAACGTATATCGTCTCTAAAGCTTATCAAAGCAGAGAATAATTGATACGGGAAGCTCGATCGTTTTGCGGAATAAGCCTCCGAAAGCAGAATCAAATTGGAATTGTTTTTTGCGGGATGATCAAAATTGAAAAATTTTTATTTATCTTGAAAATTTTATTTGACAAAGTGGTTTCGAAAGCATGCACTGTTTCTCATCAGACACCAGCACACAGTGCATACTTGACTGGTGTGACCACTTGCAGTTGGAAATCATTAATTGTTATTTACGCTGGTTGTGACAAATTTTAACATCTCCGACTTATATCCACGGAAATAATTTACTCATAAAGGTTATTGATTTGTGATCACGGTTCCCTTCTTGTCTATACGCGGTTCCCTTCTTGCCGCTCCCTTGTTTGAGGCTCTGGAATGCTCCCTTTTTACGTTCTAGACGATTATTCTACGTTTTATCCATAGATTGTTATTGTGTATTGGCTATTTATAGATTGTTTACGGTTTTTGGCTATTTATAGATTGTTTCTATTCCAAGAACACATTATCAGACCGATAGTTTAACGGTTGTCGCTCTTTCGGCTGCCGACACGTCGAAACATGTTTGTTCGTGCATGCAACAATATTTATACGGCAGATTTACACAGTAGAAATAGACAGAATATAATTTTTTACCAGTATGCGGATGATTTTTTCACTGTTTCACATAATACAAATTAGTTGAGTTGTTTTGAGGAACTGCAAAGTGCTATGAATGAATTTATAAATAGGTGTAATAATAGGAATCTCTTCATTAATGAAAGCAAATGTAATGCCATATACTTCGGAAGGAACAGGAATTTACAACAAAATATTAGTATGAATAATAATGTAGTACAATGGGTAAACAAAATCAAATTCCTAGGCTATATTTATAATAAGAATTTAACAGTTTTAGATGGACTTTCAAACAAAGTAGAGAGGAATGAAATTTATGCAAGACCTTTTAAAATATTAACAGGTCTAAACAGAGGATTGGACGTTGAGAAGAGTTTATTAGCATATAAGGCATTCTATAGGTCTAAGATGGAAGCGCAGATCACTAGTTATTGTGGGGCGCTAAAGTATTTCTTTAAAAAAAATGGATGGAATGAAAAGTAAAATTTTGAACAAGTGTTAAGGAGTGCCACAGAACACGGCAAATATTATAACTTTTTCGTTAGCAAATGAATTACCAAGTTACTTTAGAGCGTTGAAATTGGCAGCTAAAGAAATCTTAAAACTAAGAACAGCGAATTTGAACAGATATGTAAATATAATTAATAATATTACCAAATCAAATCATAGTGTAGTGTAAAATAAATTTAAGGAGCAGTTTGATCAATTGAGGAATTTTAGTCCAGAAAGTAAACCTGAGAAACTTAAAACTATTTGTAAATGTGATGGTGGTTTTGTTAGTATAAATGTAAATAGTTATGAGGCTGTAAATTTAGAGATAGAGAACATTATTAATAGAAGTATATTGGAAAAGAGCACTGTTTTGTTATGTGATGGCGCTAAAAATATTTTAGGTGTAGGAGGGGCTGCTAGCACCTGGAACATGAGTTCAATTGTTCAATTTAAGCTAAGAAATACTTCGTCAGTAGTAAATTGTGAGCTTATAAGCATTGGGTAAGCAATTAAGTTAGGAGTAAGTTTAGGTTTCAAAAATTTAATTGTATTAACGGACTCAAATATAGACTGCTCGGAACTAGATAGTAACTTGAGTAAGAAAAATATTACAAGTAAGATCTATAAATATATCAAGGAGAATCAGGATCTAAAAGTAAAAGTTATATGGATTCCTGGGCATTCAGGACACAGAAAAACAAAAGAGATTGATGACTTAGCAAAATGTGCCTTTCTTGATGATAATGAAATAATTTATGAATATGAAGCTGATGAAATTTTGGATAACATAAATAAGAATATTTTGGACGAATGGAAAAATGAATTTTTAGTTAAAGTAAGAAACTTAAAACCGTGTATATGGGTAAATACTGATTTAGTGTTTAGGAATAAAGTGTGATTTAAAGAACTAAATTTAGGTAATAAGGCGGTAAAAATAATAACTAGATTAATGGTAAATAACGCACTAAATAATAACAATAGAGTCAGGTTAAAAATTTATGAAGATATTAACTGTGAAATATGTGGTGAGATTGATGATATGGATCTTGAAATTTTTAAATGCACCAAATATGTAAGGAACAGATTATGTTTTGAATTTTTTAAAGCGAATAAAACTGTAAATGAGTTATCAAACACAACAGAAATCACCTGAAGCAACTAAGTGAATTCCTCGTAAGGTATCGCATTAACATTTGATAAATGAATTAAGATAAAACAAAGCCTAGAATTAATGCAACCAGACCTCTTGAGCTCCTTTCCTTTCCTAATTCCCGATTAAGTATACGTAACCAAATAAGTTTTAGTCAAATAAGTTGAATTTAAATTAATATTAAATGAAAAAGAATTTATAACTAATCATGTAAATGTTGGCTGATGCCTGCTGGTCAGGAAGCCAAGACTTTTTCTGCTAAATGCAGAAAAAACCGGAGGAAAAAAAACTGAATAATAAAGGACACTATTTAGACACATGCTGACAGATTTATTTTTGGTATAAGCATAGGAATGAACCGGAAGTTTATCAAGAATTTTACATTCACTAATTAATCTGTCTTAAATGATTCTGTTGACGACTTTAACCATTACATTAAGTAACGAAATCGGTCTGAAGCTCACTAGATCGCTAGGACTTTTGCCAGGTTTTCCAGGTTTATATTTAAGGCTTCTGGAGGAATAGGACTGGAACTAGTTCCTTGAGTGCAATTAATAGGGAATTTAGACTTAAGTCACTCATGACATTCAAAATTTCATAGGTTATCATATCCGCACCTGGTGTTGATGTCTTTTTGTGGGCAACTAAAATGTTTTTTAGTTCATTAAATGTAATATCTATTTTCTGAGTGGAAATTTCAAGATTTAGACAACTAGGGTGGCTTTTATTTTTAATTAAGTTTATATATGCTGCATTCTCAGGATTCCAGAAAGAGGGAGTGTTATAAGAACCACTTTTTTTATATTCCTAGCAAAAACCCAAAACTCTTTAAAACTTCCTTTTGAGGCTATATCTGTTAGTTTATTTACCCAATTATTTCTTCTACTTTCTTTCACTTTATTTTCCCAAAATCATTTTGACCCTTAGATGCCCGTAGAAGTCTTCCTTTTTTTCTGGATGCTTTATATAATTTCAGTAGCATTTTTTCACATTCCATAATGTACCTAATTCTAAGCTCAACCAGCCGTAAGTCGAGTGTACTACGGCATGACTATTAATCTGATTTTTTTTAACAATTGCTTTTAACTTATTAGAGGTAGATTTAATATTTCCTGAGAAAGTACTTTGGTTGATTCCTAGATTTTTTTCGGACAACAAAGATTTTGCGGGTTTAGCCCAGAGTCTGGTCCTAAAGGTACAAGTGATTGTGGTGGGACCACTATTACTGATCAGATTAGTTCCAGCTAACTATCTGAAGTTAGTACGGATAAAATTATTAGAGTTGCGTCAGGCACAGATGTACCTTTTTCCCCCATTAGTAAAGCAATGTCTGGCATTGAGGTCTCCCCCAATGATAACGCTTCCAAAAGACATAGCTACTGTGATAATTTTCGGCTTAACTCAACTACGTGCCCCCATAGCCGTTAGACAATTTCACCGAGAGTGTTTTTTGTGGTTTTGATTTTGACGGTGTTTTTTATTATTTTTTTGTTTATCTTCAGTGTGTTCTCTTTTTTTACGTTTTTGCTAGTAATTCTAGCTAATTTACTATAGCTAATTTAGCTATAGCCTTAACATGTATGTATAACTGATGATGCAAATACTGTCTGGGTGTGGGGTGTGCGCACAGAGAAATAATTGATACAAATTCAAAAATCTATGGACTTAGCCAAATCACATCCACAATAATGGCAGAACTGACTGATATTTCTTAGGCTTTAATGTCTTGAAAAAATAGAAAGAAAAACAATGTCCTGATATTGGCAGATTCAAATTTGACCAGTATAGAACTCACAAAGAATCTCATATAAGCAAATAATAAATCAAACCTATAGTGTGCCACTCTGCCCCCAGGTGAATGTGAAAAGTTGTGGACTTAGCAGAAAATAGTGCTTAGAAATCAATAATCTTGGGAGTCGAATTTTCATCATAATGTGAGCCTGATTAAGCTATTCTAGAATATTCACTCTAACGAAGGAGTGAAAAAATCCGTTTATAATATTACAAGAAAGGTATATAATCTTAAACAGTTCACATAGCTTAATACATTTTGTGGTGTTTGGTGTTTCAAAAATGCAAAATTAAAAAGAAGAGTTTCAGTCAATAAATGCTGCAAGACTTTTTAGTATTAAGGTCTTAGACGACTCTAGATATCTATATTGCAACGAAACTGATGAAATGGCTCAAATGGTTCAATAATTTAAGACCTGACGTTCCGATATTCTAGCACTGTGAGTCTATAGAACTCAATGCCTTCACTAAATAACGCAGAAAACACCTCTCAAATGAAAGGGTTTCTTGATGCAGCTAAGTTAGATATTTGAAGCGTTATAAGTTAAGTGGGAGCTCTGAGGCATGTGAAATAGTCATTCTTTTTGAACATAACTAAGACTAGGTTGGATAACTAATATTATATTAAGTAAAACTATATTAACAATAAACTTATTAAGGCAGCTTAAGGATATTTTTACATATGACCAGACAGTTGCCATTACTTATAACTATAAGGAAGATAGTTTCAGTTGTAAATATATATGAAATAACATTCTATCAACTAAAAATCTCTAATATTAAATATATGACAACTAAGTAGCTATGATAACTTGAATTCGATCTCATAAATGTAAGATTTGATAAAAGATGGTCAGTCGGATATAAGTGTTAATATAAGATATATCTAAGTTTTGATTGATTTCCTTTTTCGTATTTATTGATGTGTTTAGCACCATTTCTTCATGTTTTGATCAATTTTATCTGATTAGAATCTTTTGGTTTTACAGTTAGTAGCTTGGCTAAGATTACAGTTAGAAGCTAAATAGCATTAATCCGAATAAATTGTAAGAGCTGAGGGGATTTAGTGATACGTGAAAATTGGTCAAACCATGATGTAGGCTTAAAAATTGTTTTCATCGAACATAACTTATGTATAAGCCATCGTGGCTTGTACCATGGCCTTCCTTCTACATATCGTGATTTTTTGTCAAAAAGAATGCAGTATTTATTAAAAAATATGACCAATTAGATATACACGCATCCCTGCAGTAAGCAAAATATAATTCAATTAAAGATCAAAGCAGATCATGCAACTGATTGCACTAAACAATACTCGGTCCATACGCTCAAGGTAACATAACAAATATGTCGTATTTTTCTTACTTTATTGAAGTAACTTCTCGCACTACGGAAAATCATTACATTTTTACAGATTGCTGTGCATACATAACGAGCAAATACAGTCAATTATATAGCTATTTTTGAACTCCGAATCTTTTATGATAATTTATTTTACACTTTTTCCGGAACAGTCTTTGAGATCCAATCCAAATAGGGAGCATTGCCATTTTCTATAGGAAGAGTTATAACTTCAGCAACACTATACGGGTGATTTTCTTTTACGAACTTCGTTAGTTCATCGACCCGACTAGTTCGAGTTTTAATCATCATGAGAAACTCATTGTCCTCGTTGATTTTTCCCTCCCACTCGTATATGGATGTTATTTGTGGAATTATGTTCACACATGCTGCCAATTTTTTCGACACCAAGCTGTGTGCAATTTTTTTAGCCGAGCCTTCGTCAGGAGTAGTCACGAACGCTATCGAACTTGTTCCTGCTTCGTACTCAGAACATGATATAGACTGCGATTTCTCCGCCATCCTGGAGTTAGACGTTGAACACTGCGAAGATTGAATTAATATCTTTTGTCCACAATATAGTGAAAGGTACGACACCCCAAACACTAATGTTCTTAGAAGCTGCATAAGGTCAAGACGACATAAGTTCTGATATTCTTATCGCATTTCGAGCTTCGTGCAGTTCACTTGAAAGACTCTAGAGCGCAGCGGAATATATAAATATTCGCTTATCAAGAAACAGGCTTATCTTCCAACGTTGAAAAGTTGTCGATGCGCCACTTTGCTGGTTCACAAATTTTGTTTTGACAGATCGAAGTGTTTTGAAATTTACTACGCTCGGTCATTGGTACGATATACTGCGGTCGGACCAAAAGTGACCTGACCTAAAGCGCGGACTAAATGAACTTAGTCCTCAGGTGTTTATACCAACCTGACCTAAAATTTGCTTAGGTCGAATTTAGTCCTCGTTCGTATATGACAGCTGTCATTTAGTTTAATTTTCGTTCATGCACTGTATCTGTATTTATCGTTTCATTTGTCTCTCAAACATGTTTATTTCAATGATTCTGTGTCAAAGGGAAATGTTATGAACTTATATTCAACATACATACATTATTAATAGTCGCGCAAAAATCAATGTTTAGGTCGCGTGTGTTTACAACGATTACAGTCCACGACCTATATTTAGGTCAGGTCGCTTGAAATCGTAGACCGACCTAAATTTAGGTCGGTCCATGAGTGTATACAGCACGTGGACTAAAAAATTTAGGTGGAATTTGGTGTTTAGTCCGCGGACTAAACGTCCGCTGTATACGATACTATTTATGTAGTTATTGAGTGAACTTGGATACTTGTCCCCGGTAAAACTGGACTTGGGTAAACTGGACTTGATGCCCCACACAGCTGTTACATGAATCTTGCCGATAGATGTCGGTCTAATATGTTTGTGTTTTTGTGGTTGTGCGTTTGCTTTTGGGGCTTCTTTTCTTTCTTTTTTTTCTTCTTCTTAATTGTTTTATCGGGTGAACTTGGATACTTGTCCCCTGGAGTAGTTCAATCTACTCACCGCAGAGTGCACACCGATATGTAAAGTGAATTTTGCAACACTTCTAAAGCTAGAGTTACAATCAATGCAACCAACATTTGTTGCACGTCAAAATGAGTTTGATCCCATGAGAACGTATGAGAGCAGTTACAATGATGCAACACAACTTTGCTTGGCAGCAGAGTTTGCTCATATCTCAAACTTGGCATGGCAACAACATTTTTGAAAATATCCAATTCCACATGTTCCTATGAGAGTCCGGGAAATGGGAAATGTCATATGCAAATGACAATCAGAATTTTTATTTTTTTGTCTAATTTTCGCTTTGTATTATGCTCCGCAGCTTTTAGAGGATAAAATATTCACTGATATCTCTTTCCGAGACTTTAAAGGATCCAAATTATCGAACAGCAATTTCTTTAATATAGCCAGTGACAGATGACAGTAAATGTTGTGTTGCATTGATTGTAACTCGTTCCACCAACAAAACTTGGCAGCAAATGTTGGTTGCATTGATTGTAACTCAAGCTTAAAGCACTCAAACTATGCGTTGTGTTGACAGTTGTTGTGGGAACGGGGGTAGGGGGTTTGAGGGTGTTCTTGAGATTTGTATTTGTGGCGCCAAATATATGGAACGATAACGAATAATGTTAAATGTGATAAGAGGTATATGAAAGTATACGAGTGAATAAAAATGAAGAGAAGAGCACAATGGCAGTACGAAGAAGTGCATAAAAAGAGTAAAAATATGTTTGAAATGCAATGAATCGATATGTGAATAAAAATGAATAGAAAAAGCAGAGTGGGAATATGCTTATGCTTAAGTGAATGGAAATGTGTAGAAGTGCAAAATGCTAATATTTAGAAAAGTAAAAAATATAAATATTAGAACAAGCAAACTTCGATGATGGATTGGAAATTATCTTAACCCAATGGGTCAATTTGTAAATATTCCATATTAGTAATATCGGTTAAGGTAAAAGCTTCCAATTGTGTTCTCGCCGATGAAGTGAAACTTGGAGAGCTGGGACCATATGAAATGCAAATAATATATTTTTATATTAAATGTATGTTATGTTAAATGTGGAGAACATTTTGAGTACAATGGTAAATGGAAATTGTTGTAACATATGCAGTACTTTAGATTCAAGTTATATCCGTTTTACTGTAATTAATGTAATTATTATGGAAATGCCTGTAAATAGATATCTATACTGGTTACAGTTTCCCGATATGCTAGGTAGTAGGCAAATGATTGTTTTAAGACTAATGAACAAGTTTTAGTGCTCTGAATATGATTGGTGGGTCTAACAAGGTAGGAGCAAAGACGTTGACTCGATTTCGCATGCGCTTTTGTGCTTAAAATTGAATGCAAATTAAGTAAACTTAGGGTAAATAATGCAGTTATTAATATTCGATGGGATATTTTTTGAGTCGATTGCGAGTGCAACAAATACTATTAAACGTGTAACAATAACGCATCACCAAAATAGAATAATTCATAGAATGTTTTTTTTACCGATTTACCGAATATCATCTTGCCTAAAACCTCATGTATATATATATATATATATATATATATATATATATATATATATATATATATATATATATATATATATATATATGTGTATATATATATATATATATATATATATATATATATATATATATATATATATATATATATATATATATATATATATATATATCAACAGTTTAAATTAGGATATTTTTAGAGTTTTCAGGTGCCCCTATAATCCTATGGGAAGACAAAATTCGGCAGTAAACAAGTATGAAAATTGATAATGTTTGTGAATTTTAGGGCTTAGGCAGCTGGTGAGTGCACGTGAAATAAAAAATAATTAAATTTTTAAATCACAAAAGTTTTGCTTGATAGCCTAATTAAATGTTATTCCTTCATTTTCGCGAACAACTGCTATTTTTTAAATCATTTTTCTTTATTCTCTGCAATGGATTAAGATTTTTGCTCAAGAATATTTCTGTTGAAGTTTCTGTTCGTACGTGGGTACTAGCTTCAGCATCAAGTAATAGGCTAGCAATTCTAATCAAATGATGGACCATATACGTATATGAAGTTTACCCTCTAGTTTGGAACTATTTGTACCCTGGCTTTACTTTTTAAATGAAAGTATTACTTCGCACAAACATGCTCATTTAAATGGATAGCTCATAGGGGAGCATAAGTCTTTCATTTACCTGAGGAGAATTTACCAAAATTATTCCGAAATTGACTTTATAATGAATTGTAGATTTTTTTCAAACATTTAATTATGATCATCTGAGCTGCCGACCTGGAAACAAAGAAGTAAACATTATGGTTTTCACAGAAATATAGACATCGGCCTGGGGTCATGCAAAGGAACTCTTCGGAGGAGGGACGAAAGTTTCAACGCAAACATAAATATTTTACATACTTTCACTTAGACAACTGCAATAAGCTAGAATACAAGTAAATTATTAGTGTTTTATTCATTCAACCTTTGAATTAGGAAATCTGCTATATACACAATCATTATCATATCATATTCTTGGGTCATATTCTTGGTCGTCGAGGCGAGCGGACGTGTTGCGCACACTGGGTTTTTATTAAATTTAAATTTATAGGTTGACCGTTGTGCCGATTATTTGTTTTATCGATATTACCTATAAACACTTAGCCATCACATTTCTTACTGCCTGCCCGTTTTGTGTGTGCAAGTGATACCAGTGACCCAATTAAAGAATTTAGAATTTAAAATTAAAGAATTTGAAATTAAATAAAATTGTGCATGTCCATCAAAATAACACTTTAGTGGGCCGATTATTGATTTATTGTTCGTGCCTATAAATACTTAGTCATCACATTTCTAGCCTATTTGTGCATGTGATACTTGTGACCCAATTAAAGTTAGTTGGCTATCGTGTATTTGTAGCAAAATAGTGATTGTCATTAATTATTAAATATAAACATCAATCCAATATTACCAACTCGAGTGTAGAATCTTTCATAAGACCTATTTTCGTGTCGTATGCCCATGTTTGCCTGCGCAAGTGAATAAAACATTTATACATATTCGCGTAACGATCTTATTTATGTTTTTATAAAACACACTAGTGATTTGTGCAAACGTATGTAAAAAAAAAAAAAAAAAATTTATTTTTTATAAATTAAATATCTACTATACTATCCAAATTTATTGACCTAATTAACCAACCGACGAGCACTGTGCCCAAACACTTACTCATACTCGTGTATTTTACAAACTGACTAGTGAGTTGTGCAAACCACAACTATGAATCACAAATGCTGTTTGGAAAATTGCACCGCTTACGATTACAAATCAAAGTCGGTTATTTGCAAGGGTTTTTGTCAGCGCAAACTGCATGGATCATGTATGGATGCACCAAGAGATTGGTATTCTAACTACCTCTCCGACCATTTTATATGCTCTGACTGCCAAGACACCAAAGGCTTACTAAGATGTATGTTCGACGACATCAGCAATCGTATTGCTAGCATCAATGCGGATAAAGATGACATCATAGCCAAACAGTTAGCGCAATCGAAAGCTACTGCTGAGAATTTTACGGAAATGGCAAGTTGTTTTGATGGGCTGGTGCACACAGTCACGAACTTCCACAACAAGCAGAGTATCGAAATGGCAATATCGACACTCGATAGAAAATTGACGACGATTATCTCAAATCAGAAGAAAGGTTGTGTAGATCCCCCTTCGCCCCGGAAACACGATACAATCCTAAATAAAGACAAAGATATCGTGGTTGAACTCCTGACAAAAATTTTTGAAAAATTAGATAGCCTCGACAGCGGCTTCAACTACCTTTCCGACAAGTGCAATAAGCTTGCCGAACTTGTGAAAGAAGCTCCCAATCCCAACTCAGCTCAACCGGAAACTTACTGTCCTAGGGAGCAGCGGTTAACATCATCAAACAGCACCTCCACACCAACAGTTTCGAAAGTGCCGGAGCGTCCTATTCTTAAATTTGGCACTACGTGGTCTCGTGAAGAGTGGGACAACAGGATCAAGAGGATTGAAAATGTTCAAAAATCCTACAATAGTAGCAGTGTAAATTATGAAAGAGCGAAAAGTGCTTACGTAGCAGACGTTTCCACAACAAGTTTTTTTGTTAAAGGTGCTCCTAGTTTCGCCGGCGAGGCCTGGCTTTCTAAGGTGTTGAAGAAAGGGCTCAAAATGAAAAATTGTACATGCAAAGAATTACCAGCCCGTTTACGTGGAAACAAGCAAAAATCATTTACTTGTTTCAAATTATCTGTACCAGCTCAATATGCTTCGATATTTCTCAACCACGAGCGTGATGGACATAACTTTTTTACATGGAAAGGAATGAAGTTCAGCCCATGGATTGAAAGAACCAACAAACGAGTCTCCTCCGGACGTCAAAAACCTGCTTTACAACGTAATAAAAATAAGAATACTTATTTAGGTAATTTCTCTATCCCTCCTTTACTTCCTCAATCCTTACCTTCTCCTAGCTTGCCTAAAATTGCAAAACAAAATATTCCTTCTTTCACTTCAACATCACTCGCATCTCTTTCTACGTCACACGACCCTCTCACTTCCCACACGATTTCGGGAAAATTCACTTTAAGCAGTAAAACTAAGTCCTCGTCCTCGTCTCCTACTAATTCAAAAGAAAGTCAGCCCTCCAGCAGTTCACAGGTAACTGAATCTCTCGGTGCAATCGATCCCGCGCCCAATACTGCTCATATGCAATTAAAACCTACCGAAGCCGTGTCGAAATCAATATATTCTAATTTTGTTCGTGGCGATGATCTGATACCATCTCAATCTGGTGCAATCATTATGCCAAAAACTTCTGTCAATCGACTATCTTCACCCAAATACCTCGATCCACTTGTACCACCTGTCTTAAAGCTGACTGCAACCTCTAAAGATGATCTAGAGAGCAGATACCTCTTGTCTCGTTTCAGAGATCATAAGATTTACGACAATGTCCGTCTTTTCCTTGCATACATGCATGATGCACATGAAACCACGTGGTTTGATGGGAAAACGAAGACTAAGCTCAAAGTTATGATTCAAGAGGAGGCGGTGTACTTATTGCGATTCGCAATATCCTCTCAAGTGAACTTGTTGTGACCAGTTCTTACAAACTTTTTGAACACAAATTCGTCAGAGTCTTATTCGACAAGCATTACCTCTATATTGGTATCGTTTATATCCCACCTCATTCTGATGAAACTACTTACATGGACGTTTGTGACTTGATATCTTCAGTAACAGCTTCCCTACATGACGATGACAAAATAATTGTTCTGGGGGACTTCAATCGTCCAAAAATCAGTTTCGTTCTCGACGAAAATGATGACCGCCTCCTTCCAATCAACCTTTCTGACTCCATTGACTTCAACCTTATAAGTACGTTCTATGGCAACGATTTACAGCAAATAATTCCTATCCCTAACCAAAATGGCAATTGGTTAGATCTTATTTTTACTAACTTTTATGACGAAGTGGTGGTTAGCCCAACTATTGACGCCGAGAATCTTTTCTCAAAAACACTCTCCATCACTCCGCTTTTACAGTTGAGCTTTCCGCTACAAATATTTCTTTCACCCAATCGTACAATAATGAAATTGTATATGATTTTCAAAATGCTGACTACTTAAGCATTAGAAACTATTTGGACACAGTAGACTGGACAATTTCTCTTTCGTTATTAGATTTAGATGAATCAGTGTCTTCCTTTTATAAAATAATTTTCAATGCCATTCACTTATTCGTACCGAAGCTGAAGAAAAAAAACAAACTCTCAGAGCCTTGGCTCGACAATAATTTAAGGCGTCTCAGAAACCGTAGAAATAAATTATATAAAGCAATTAAAAATGAAAGCTTGCTCAATGAGGGTCTAATCAGATTATACGATCAGCTATCCAACGAATTTTCCATCAAATCCCGCGAAGCGTATGAGTTCTATGTTAACTCAATGGGAGAAAAAATCATTAGTGATCCCAGGAAGTTTTACGATTTCGTTAACTTGAAACGTAAAACAACCGGCTATCCCTGTTCGATGTCCCGTGGTAACATGGTTTCTTCCTGCCCACAAGCCATTTGTAACTTTTTTGCTGATCACTTTCAAAATTCTTTTTGCTCGCCAATAACGTCCACTTCTACTATGTCTGCAAGAATCTCCACGAGACCTCTTATCGCCGGGTTTGTTCTTACGCAAGAGGCTATTATTGAAGCTATTCGTCAACTAAAGATCGGCAAAGGACCAGGCCCTGATTTGGTTTCTCCTTCCTTCGTCGTGCAATTTGCTGACCAATTGATCACACCTTTGCACATGATTTTCAATAAATCCCTCTCCATAGGTGTTTTTCCATCTCTCTGGAAATCTTCATACCTTACGCCTATTTTCAAAAGTGGTGATAAACGATCAGTCGATAACTATCGGGGGATTGCTATTCTATCTGTTATCCCCAAACTTTTTGAGAAGTTAGTTTGTGAAAAACTTACTCGCATAATCGACCCTCTTTTAAATGAGCAACAACATGGATTTCGTAAGGGTAGATCGACTTCTACCAATCTCATGATCCTTGTCTCTGATGTGCTCTGTGAAATGGAAAAAGGAAGTCAAATTGACGCAGTCTATACGGACTTTAGTAAGGCTTTCGACCGGGTTGACCATCAAACTCTAATATACAAGCTTCGCAACTTCGGTATATCAGGGTCTCTTCTTGATTGGCTCCAGTCTTATCTTCGCGATCGAACTCAGCTTGTTAAATTCCAGGGCCACTTATCTAAAAGAGTTTTCGCATTTTCTGGAGTACCGCAAGGCAGTCATCTAGGTCCCCTACTTTTTAACATCTTCATTTCTTATCTTTCTGAGACATTGCTTGGTATACCCCATCTCTTTTATGCAGACGATTTAAAAATTTACCACAGCGTAAACACGCAATCTGACGCAATTCTTCTACAATCAAAGCTTCAATCTCTCGAACAGTGGTGCAATGAGAATCATTTGAATCTTAACATTAACAAGTGTCATGTAATAAGCTTTTCCCGTAAGAATACGATCAAAAAGTATTCTTACTGCCTTAACAACACCATATTGAATAGGGTTGATCATATTATAGATCTCGGGGTAGTATTGCACAACAAGATGCGGTTCAATCTCCACTATGACAAAATCCTTGCCAGGGCTAATAGACAGCTCGGATTCATTAAGAGACGTGCTAAAGAGTTCAAGAATATATGGGTTACCAAGTCATTATATATCACTCTGGTGCGTCCTCTATTGGAGTATGCCTGCATAATATGGAACCCAGTTTTTGAGCTACATAGTGAGAGAGTAGAATCTGTTCAGAAACAGTTTTTACTTTTCGCTTTGAGGGACCTCTATGATCCAAAAGACTTCCAACATCTTCCTCCTTACAAAACCAGACTGAGCCTACTTAATTTAATGCCTCTCTCTTCTAGAAGAACACTGTTAAGTGCATGCCTAACCTTTGATATTATAAGTGGTGCAGTCAATGTTGAAGCTCTCTCCAACAAAATTATTTTCAATGACCAACCAAGACGCACTAGGTATGCAACTCTGCTCAAGGAGTTCAATCACCACACTAACTATGCATATAACGAGCCCATAAATAGGTGCTGTAGAATTTTCAACTCTATAAGCAGCAACTACGCTTCGGGGATCTCTAAACACACTTTTAGAACAAACTTATTAAAGACCCTATCAACATCCTAATCCCACTTAATTTGCCCATCAATTTAGCTAAAATCAAAATAAAATATATTAAAGTAAAGTAAAGTAACTAAAATAAAAAGTTGTGTTGTATTTTGTTTTCTAATGTGTTGGAAAAAATTTGTATGTAATTGTTATGTTGTTATATTGAATTGTTAATGTATGTTGCCTTGTTTGGTAAATAAATTAAATAAATTATGCTGATTTACAAATAAATCCATGACTCCTTCTTACCCCATTTTTAGCGAAAATGTTTCTTCGCTTTATCCTTATCACTTTTTACCTTTACCTTTCACATTACTATCGGATACTCCACGGCATCAATGTATTGTTGTGATAAGTACTCGGAAACCATATCAAATTTTAAAGCAAACTAACATCAAAAACCTAAAAAATTGAATATGGTATAGAAGTATTAATTATAATAGGTCCGTTTTATTTGCACACCCAAGCGGATCAAATTTTGTTAAGTATACTAAAATTCAAATCAAATTTTCTTAAGTATATTGAATAAAAAAAAAATCCTGCATATGTGCATGATTTTTTTGTTGAATTCATTCAATCATTTACTTAACAAAATTTGATTTGAATTTCGGTATACTTAACAAAATTTGATCTGCTCGGGTGTGCGAATAAACGCACCTGATACCTTAGACAACGTATGTTGGACCTAAAGCTTTTCCGAGCGTAGAATATTTGATGCGGGAATATGGATCATTTCGCGGATAAAACCTCCGAAAGCATTATCAAATAGAATTGTTTTTTGATTGCGAGACGATCTAGAATTCAACGAATTAGTTTCAAAAGTATGTACTGTTTCTTTAAAAATCAATAATCTCCCACTGCAAGTGATTACACCAGTCATGCATACACTATGAGCTGATATCTATTGAGAAACAGTGCATACTTTCGAAACGACTTAATTAAATTTGAATTTCTGATTTTGGAATAATTTACAGCACAATGTCTTAATTATTCTGTATTTTATTTATATATAAAATTATTTTGTCTTTATTGAAAGCCCCTGTACAATTACACGTTTTGATGGCATTAATACTGTATTTGAACCATATGGTGGACGGTTGGGATTATGCAGTGATTGCTTTGATAAAATGTCAATTACTTCTTTAAATATTTGCGTAGTTGGGTCATTAATGTCGTGATAAGGGGAGTAAGAAGTGCCAATATATATGAAAATTAATTTTTCTCTTTCAATATATTCACCTCCTACTCTGATACTTTTTTCGGATTTTTCAATTACTTTATTAGTCATCAATTAGTTTTCAAAAATGTTTTGTCTTTGTCTCTTTTTTTCATTGATAGCTTCTTTCAACCATTGTAAAATTGAAGCATCATATTCTCAGGATTTGGAGACGAATTTATTTTTAAAATATTTTAAAATACAACATCCGTTCTGGGTCCCAGAACGGCTGCCATGACTTTCTCTGCAGACACTTCAGTGGTGGTGTGCGTATTTGTGTCATTGCATAAAACCTTTTTTGGACTCAGGCTCATAATGATTAATCCAAGTTTTGTCTCCAGTAGCGATTCGACTCAAAACTCCACTCTCGTCTTCACTATACAGTTCCTTGCTGTGGCTCGTCTTCAAGTGAGCATGCAAACGGATGTCATTTTTTCCATTATAGTTTGAGCCGACTTTCATTGTTTGGCGAGGAACTTCATAACAGCGGGGTACTCGATTATATTTTACACTTTCATCTAGATTGAGTTGCTTGGTTGACGATAGTTCAAAAACTAATGGCTCAATTAAACTAAAACTTGTAATCGATACTTATAATGCATTTCTAAAGCCATTACGTTTCATTAAACTACCCCCTTTAATGATCTACCTACTCATTTCACGAGCTTAATGACCCACTCTAAAAATATTATACCGTTCAATCGTAAAAATCATTTTAAATGCAAATATGATTAAATGAATAATATGTTGACTAATGGCTTATGCCGCATGTATAGGGAGCATGATCCAGATTCTCGCCATCAGCCTGCAGTTCAATTCGGCATATCACACAGCTATTTTCTTCATTATATATTATATTTTACAGTTACTTTAGACCGTGCTCAAAATGCATACGCTAAATTTAGTTTAGTTTGATTTGAAATTTAAGTCGTTGCACTGAAGAAAATGCAAGTCATGTTTTTGGTAGTGTCAGTTAGATTAAGCCAAGCCTATCAGCTGCAAGAGTATCCAGAAGAATCAAATCAAATAATTCTAATATGGATGAAAACATTATTACCACAATAACAGACAAAAATCTAATTTAAAATTTAGTTTAAAAAACACAATTACCACAATAACAGACAAAAATTTAATTTTTAATTTTCATCCGCATCTGTTAGATAGTTTGTTGTGCATTAATTAAGGAAGAACCGTGCAAAATATTAACTAAACTCTAACACAACTTTGAGACAAGTGGCATTAGCTTTGAATAACTTTTCCTCATCTGCTTTCATCAAATTTACGTAAGTAAAGAGCTGGTGAGATTTTATAGAAATAATTTTCATTTGGGGGGCCAATATTTATTAAGGGGTTACCCCCACTTGTAACTTTGAAGTTTTTCGTTTTTTTTGTTGCATTTTTACTAATGTTCGAAGAACAATAGTATTAAACTCGTTTCGCCGAAAATTCATATTTCTTTATTTATATATATATATATATATCAGCAAATCGGTTAATAGAAGTAATCTCTGGAGTGGCCGATCCGATTGAGCTGAAATTTTCGGAGAACGTAGATGTATATAGTAGGTAGGTCCACAACTTTCTCAAATTCAGATACTCTAAACCTTTTGGCGGCGGCGAGCGTTTTAGTGAATTTTGAGGTACTCCTATATATCCAAGCAGTGTAAATTTTTGTTAAAGAAAAGTATTGGGAATGAAAACTAATTATGTTCGAAGCTCGTCTATGATAAAGAATTGGAAATTTGGAGCCGTGTGTGGGTGCAGGGTGCCTAAAAGTAGGCAAGGATTTTTTTTCAAATTTTGATTTGTCATTACTTCTAAGAAAAGCAATGGATCGTCGTGAAATTTGCAGAGCGTATTAATGTTGACTAAAATTTAGCACACGTTGATTTTCAAGATAGTGCGGGTAACACTGCAGCTACGGCAGGCTCTTGAAAAAAAAACCTTCAAATCATTGACCTTCCTGAAAAATTTTTGATTTTTGACAAAAAACTCAGATCACTGATAAATTTTAACCTTTGTCCATCATGTCAAATTGAAATTTTCAAAATTCCGATTTGCACAAGAACGGCAACCCATCACCAAATTACCTCTATTTTCAGCACTCGAAAGTTCTGTTCACGAGAACTGACGACCGGATTATCCGATCATAATGAAATTTACAGAACATGTTGGCATTAGCTAGGACCAGGTCTGATAGAAGTGATTTTGAAATGCGGGCAACCCTGTGCCAGTGGTACCATCTTGAAAAATCACTGAGAAAAAAAACCGGTTTTTGGACTGTAACTTCCGATTCAGCCATCAGATTTTGACAAGACTCATCCAGTACTTGGATCTTACTCTATATAACATTTGATGAAAATTTGGCTGAAAAATTAGAATAGAGTTGCCAGCTATGGTGATTTTTGTCTCCTAAATCTTGCAAATTTGCTCAGCAAAATAAAGCTTTTTTCCCTATAACTTCCGGTCCAGTGTAGAAATCAGAACGAAGTTCACGCAGTAAATGGACCTTAATGTAAAAAAAATGTCGTAGAAATTTCGTACCAAAATCATGAAAGAACTGCCAGCTATGACCATTTTTATAATTTTGTTTAGTTTCTTTACTGAGCGATTATGTCATTAGATTTCCAAATGGAAATGATCCTGCAATGAAAATTAACAAGAAATATTAACGTTTTAAAAATTTGATAAGTTTTGTGGGTGGTAACCCTAAAATTCTTTTCACCCGTAAAGCTTCCAGCGCAGTGATTCAATCGAAACGAAATTTACTGGTTGGATTTAACTTAACGTGAAGCAGATTTGGTATGTATTATGCTTTGCTGTTGACACAGGCTAACCAGCATTAGCCATTTCCGTAAATATTGCACCAACAGATGCTCCAAACAACGTTCTCATATGCAAAGCATTTGCAATAAAAATAAGGAATTCTTTTTTAAATTTTTCGAGTTTTGAACATTTTTTGGATGGCAGCCTCGAACAACGTTTAACCGCTGAGACTTTCGATGAAATCCTGCGAAGAGAACGAAATTCAAAGGATACGTTGATTTGAGTATGAGCTTGTTATGGTAAACTTATTGCTGCTTCGTTCGGAAAGTGTTGCCAGCACTGAATTATATGTGTTATAGTTGAGTTTTGTTGCTTTGGATAAAGAATGGTTGATATGATTCTAAAAAACAGTGTATTACGTCTTTCCACACTTTTTTGTCACTCAAAGACAATTTCTTCGAAAATTAGTTTTCTAGCGGTTCAGGTGCGCTAGAGTTTTTTTTAAGTATAACTACCTGAGAATACGTCCTTCAAATTTCAAGTCGATCCGAACATAATTAACCGAGATATGAGCGTTGAAAGAGAAGAAACTGTTGCTTATACAAGCGTTACTTATACTTATAAACGCGTTTTTCTCGAAATTACATCTTTGAAGTCGGTGACCAAAATTACTCGAAAACTACTGAACCGATCTTTTTGAAACTTAGTAGGCTTATTTAATACATAAAAATGTAGTGTTTGATCGTTCGATTTTTTTTTTAAATAAAAAATGGCCGTTTTATAGCCAAAAGACGACCATTTTTTTTAGTGAAAATCGAAATATTAGCTTTGACTGTCCGCCATTTTGTGAAAAATGGATATTGTTTTAAATCCTTCGATCAAACACTAGTTTACACTGTAATTTAACTAAGTTCATCGCTATTTTTTGTTTCAGATGATCCAGTTCGACACAATTTTGGTCACCGCAAAAGATGAAAATTAAAATTCCATTGTTTTGACGGCCATTTGTAATTAAATCATGTAATATTTTTCAATAAAAAAATTACTGAAAGGTGTTTAAAGTATGTACTTTAAGAATATATAACAGTCGTTTAAAAACATTTCATAGTTTTGTCAAAAAAAATTCATGAAAATGACCTATTTTATTGCGCTACAAGTGGGGGTAACCCCTTAAAAAACAAGGCTTTGATCGAATGATCAAATTTATGTTTAATTTTGGGGTACAATCAGCAATGGAAATGTGTATATCATGTGCAGCACCTTTGAATTCAAGTTAGGTTTGCATTTTACGTTAATTAGCACGAACATATGCATGCTGTTCGGATTGAAAATGTATTTAGATATCTTAGTAATTGAAATTTGCATACATATTGATTTTGTAATGTTGCGCCCTGCCTGTAATTACCCCATTATTTCGGCTTGTAATCAAATGGCTGTTTCAAAGCTAATGAAAAAGGTGCAATTTGGTATCAAATTTACAAGGTCGGGATAGGGAATTATAAATGATGTTGACTCGATGCGCACTCTAAATATGCGTATGCGCACGTATAAATGAATAGAAACTAAGTGAATTTGGAATAATAATGTAATTTCTTATATTCGATAGGATGTTTACACAACCTTTTCACTTTCGAGCATTAAACTAAAACAACCAGTCTTGCTTGCACATGTTTTCTGAGTTGAGGTTTTTGGATCTAAATTTCTTCCCAAATTAAAAATGTGACCATTTTCTCTGAAAACTCACGTTTTTTATTCGAACTGGCTAAGCGGATACTAAAAAAAAAGTATTTAGCGGGCCGTTATGCCATAAACCATCAATAGCTCAAAGGCTCAGGCAAGTACATGACTAAATATTAAAAGAGGAAATACTTTTTTGGTCTATCATATTGCTGCTTGTACGTTTTTACTACTCAATCACAAAGTTTAAAAATATTTTACATTTTTTTTCTATGGTTATTCCAAAGCTCAGAGGATTACGTTTTGAAGTGAATGCTTAGCTATGAAGGCAAGGAGACACATATGGGGAAAGCTGATATCAATTAGCCGATATCGATTCCATTATTCTTTTTTTAAGTGCCACATTATTTCTTATTTTCTGAAGCAATGGTATTACGCTGCCACGGATAAGGGGCCTTCCCAAAATTCATAAACCAGGAAAAGAAATGAGGGAGATAATTTCAGCGGAAAAATCACCAACGCATCGGATTGCAAAATGGTTGGTCAAGGAATTCCAGAGCATGGAGCATAAGTTTAGGTCATATTCGGTCAAAAACTCGAAAGAATTTTGTGAGCATCTTCAATCGATAAGAGATTTGGAAGAGGATGAAACTCTGATATCCTTCGACGTTAAAGCTCTTTTTCCGAGCATACCTATAAAGGAAGCAATTCTTATATTAGAGACCTGGTTGCTTCAGCAACAAAATGATGCACTTTGGAAGACGAAGGTCAAACAGTACATCAAACTAACGAAATTGTGTATGGAAGAAAATTATTTTACATTCAGGGAAGGGTATTACAAGCAGCTGAAAGGAGCTCCGATGGGCAACCCACTGTCACCGTTTATTAGCGAGATTTTTATGGCTAAGCTAGAAGCGGATCTGGAAGAAAAGGGCCTCATGCCGAAATTTTGGAGGAGATATGTGGACGACATCTGCGCGGTTGTAAAAAGAGAAGAAGTAGAAAATACCGTGGAAATCATCAATGGTTTGCATGGAAATATTGATTTCTCTTTTGAAATAGAGACGAATGGTCAGCTACCGTTTTTGGATCTATTGCTAAAGAGGAGGGAGAAACAATTAGAGCTGGAAGTATACAGGAAGCCAACAGACACAAATCGCGTCATCAGATACAACTCCAACCATGCGTACCAGCACAAGATGGCTGCATTCAACCACATGATCCATCGTATGTTGACCCTACCGTTATCGTCCGAGGGATTAAAGAAGGAAACATCCCACATTTTGAAAGTAGCTGAGAGCAATGGATACCCCACCAAACGGATAACAGGACTAATTGGAAAACGGATGAGGAACCTGGCACTTAAAAGTTTGACAAACCTGAAGGAGGACAAACCCCCACTGAGAAGGGTCGTGTTAGAATATAATCAGATTTCGTTGGGTTTGAAGCCCAAATTAAAGAAATGGGGCGTAGAGGTTGTATTCCAAAACAGAAGCAACCAACTGAAGACTCTACTTGGGTCAACAAAGGACCCAATAGAAAGATTGGAAAAAGCAGGGATATACTCGATCCAATGCGGGGATTGTGACCTAAAATATATAGGCCAAACGAAACGAAGTGCACTTACTCGCTTCAAGGAGCATCGAGGGAAGCAGAAACAGCAAGGAGGAAAAACATTAAGGAGTTCAAATCTAAAGTAGCGGAGCATATGGTTGGAGCAGACCACAACATCTCGGTGGAAAACCTCTCACTGATAAGCAACGTGGGAGATAGTAGAAAGCTAGATGTAGCGGAAAGTTTGGCGATATTCAAGGCTCCACGGGAGTGTCTCCTTAACAGGGATTTGGGAAACGGATATTCCCCACTGTTCAAATTGATTAGAAGAAGTACCGCAAGGGCAACCGGAGGTCATAATAACACGATAATTAACATCTCACCCACGAGCCAGGAAAGAAGGATTAACGAAGCAGTTAATGAGGCTGCTAATGAGGATTTAATTAGCGCCCCGCCTACCGACGATGGGGGAAATACCCAGACGGAAAGAAAACGCTTAAGGAGACTTAAAAGTTTATCTACAAATAGGACGATTAGGGACTATTTTCCTCAGTCGAAGAAACATCGCTGAAGAAGGCTATAAGTGATAGCCGAAATACTAGTATACGGATTTTTGAAAAATAAATTGGTAGAAATATAGGAAACGAGTTCGACTTTTCATTTTATTTAATGGTATTATGCCCAGTCGTCACAAAAGCTATGATATGACAATTAATGGAGCGCTGGTACTATGCCCAGCCACCCACTATTAAGACAACACAAGCCAAACAAATACAGCAATGAGCATACGGCGGGATTCGAAACCTCAGGTAGTAGATCGCTGCTTCCCGAGCTGGCACCTTGATATATCCCCCTCTCTCTTTATATGTGTTTAAAATGTCCCGGAAATTCAAATTTTCAATAGAACGGTTAAGCGGTTATGCAAACATTCATCGAAAGATAGTTGCAACGTATTCCTATATTATGACCCCTACCATTTTTCTCGTAAATTTTTCCACATACAGATTTTCTTTTTCAATTTCAAGACTGTTTATGTGTGATAATTTAGAACACGCGGAGGCTCGATGTTTTGAAAACAATTTTCACGTACCTGATCTAGATAAAATGTTGCCCAAATATTCATTTTAAATCAGGATTGTATATTTTTGATAGGCATAAATACTATCTATGAATTTCGTGATGATCCGATGTTTCTGCCAGGAGTTATGACAAATAATATCTTAGAAAAAAAAATGTTGTCTACTTTTAGACAATCAGCGCTCACATAGAATTAAAAATTACCAAACCGTTATCAATGCCAATCATAAAACGTTATCAGTTTTCATTCCCCATACTTACTTCTCACAATAATTGTCTTTCCTTAGAAATATGGAAAAAATCACTAAAATGCCCACTGCTGCCTTAACATGGACCGACCTAGAATTTCAGCTCGATCGCGTTACGCACATTATATAATCTCACTAAATCTTCTGATTTATATACACATGTAAAGAAAAGACAAGGCAAATTTAGTATTAATTATCTTTGAAAATTAATAAAAATATGCCGTGAATTATTTCATGTGGCACCAGTTTTACTCTTGGTTGTTTTTAAGTTTCCTCCGGTACCATTTTTAATTTGAAATTGTGTTACGATATTCAAATATTTATATTCATCAGGATCATTAATTGATGTGATTTGCCAAACCTTTACGTATAAAATCCATAGCCTCCAGCATTACATTACCACTCTAAATTTACTCAGTTTCTATTCATCCATCCGTGCGTACCAACATATTTCTTCAAAGATCAATAAAAATATAAAATATATTGAGACATATCGAGCAGTGAACAACATTACAATATCAATATGCATGATCTAATTACATTTCCGTTTCTAGCTTCATGCAAATGTTCGTACTAATTACCGTAAAAAGCGAACTTAACTCGAACCCAAAGTACTGCACATGATATACACATTTCCATTGTTGATTGTACCCAATTTGAAACATATAACCCACAGTTAAATGAAAGACGTTGTCAAAAATATATTGGCTGCATCTTTATATGAAGAGAGATTTTGGATAGTTGTCCCCGCAGCTATCGATTTTGCAAGGTAAATATCTGAGCTAAACTTTTCATTGGCACGCACCCACCAATACTACCAGCAAATGAATTTCCAGCTGTGTGAACACGTATGAGTTTTCTGAAATATGTTCTCATTACGCAGCACACGACCTTTATTTTTTGTTAAAGATTACTATAAAAGTAATATATCATTCATTCCAGGCATTTTTTCGATGCTAAATGTAAGTTTATTGTCGGTGAAATTGAAATTGCCGTTGTTTGACAACCTAGACAGCCGAAAATGACAACATAAACAGCCGTTTGAGTGCCACTGAATTTTACTGAATCTACCGCCGATTCTCCGTCTGGTGGCGAATAGCGCAACTAGGGGACAAGTATCCAAGTTTTACCGTTTTATATTCTTTTTTATTTTTATGCATAATTTTGTCTGTTTTTCTTCATTATTTCAGCCCTTCTACCACCTTTTCGCCCTCTGGTGGTGGGATTTCCCTGGTGTGGGGCATCAAGTCCAGTTTACCCCTTGTCCCCTGGAGTAGTTCAATCTACTCACCGCAGAGTGCACACCGATATGTAAAGTGAATTTTGCAACATTTCAAAAGCACTCAAACTGTGCGTTGTATTGACAGTTGTTGTGGGAACGAGGGGTAGGGGGTTTAAGGGTGTTCTTGAGATTTGTATTTGTGGCGCGCAAATAAATATATGGGAACGATAACGAATAATGTTAAATGTGATAAGAGATATATGAAAGTATACGAGTGAATAAAAATGAAGAGAAGAGCACAATGGCAGTACGAAGAAGTGCATAAAAAGAGTTAAAAAGTAAAAATATGTTTGAAATGCAATGAATCGATATGTGAATAAAAATGAATAGAAAAAGCAGAGTGGGAATATGCTTATGCTTAAGTGAATGGAAATGTGTAGAAGTGCAAAATGCTAATATTTAGAAAAGTAAAAAATGTACATATTAGAACAAGCAAACTTCGATGATGGATTGGAAATTATCTTAACCCAATGGGCCAATTTGTAAATATTCCATATTAGTAATATCGGTTAAGATAAAAGCTTCCAATTGTGTTCTCGCCGATGAAGCGAAACTTAAAGAACTGGGACCATATGAAATGCAAATAATATATTTTTATATTAAATGTATGTTATGTTAAATGTGGAGTAAATAAAAACATTTTGAGTACAATGGTAAATGGAAATTGGTGTAACATATGCAGTACTTTAGATTCAAGTTATATTCGTTTTACTGTAATTAATGTAATTATTATGGAAATGCCTGTAAATAGATATCTATACTGGTTACACTTTCCCGATATGTTAGGTAGTAGAAAAATGGTTGTTTTAAGACTAATGAACAAGTTGTAGTGCTATGAATATGATTGGTGGGTCTAACAGGGTAGGAGCAAAGACGTTGACTCGATTACGCATGCGCTTTTGTGCTTAAAATTGAATGCAAATTAAGTAAACTTGGGGTAATAATGCAGTTATTAATATTCGATGGGATATTTTGTGAGTCGATTGCGAGTGCAACAAATACTATTAAACGTGCAAGAATAACGCATCACCAAAATAGAATAATTCATAGAATGTTTTTTTTTACCGATTTACCGAATATCATCTTGCTTAAAACCTCATATATATATATATATATATATATATATATATATATATATATATATATATATATATATATATATATATATATATATATATATATATATATATCAGCAGAGTCAAGTTTAAATTAGGATATTTTTAGAGTTTTCAGGTGCCCCTATAATCCTATGGGAAGACAAAATTCGGCAGTAAACAAGTATGAAAATTGATAATGTTTGTGAATTTTAGGGCTTAGGCAGCTGGTGAGTGCATGTGAAATAAAAAATAATTAAATTTCTAAATCACAAAAGTTATGCTATGATAGCCTAATTAAATGTTATTCCTTCATTTTCGCGAACAACTGCTATTTTTTAAATCATTTTTCTTTATTCTCTGCAGAGGATTGAGATTTCTGTTCAAGAATATTTCTGTTGAAGTTTCTGTTCGTACGTGGGTACTAGCTTCAGCATCAAGTAATAGGCTAGCAATTCTAATCAAATGATGGACCATATACGTATATGAAGTTTACCCTCTAGTTTGGAACTATTTGTACCCTGGCTTTACTTTTTAAATGAAAGTATTACTTTGCACAAACATGCTCATTCAAATGGATAGCTCATAGGGGAGCATAAGTCTTTCATTTACCTGAGGAGAATTTACCAAAATTATTCCGAAATTGACTTTATAATGAATAGTAGATTTTTTTCAAACATTTAATTATGATCATCTGAGCTGCCGACCTGGAAACAAAAAACTTAACATTATGGTTTACACAGAAATATAGACCTCGGCCTGGGGTCATGCAAAGGAACTCTTCGGAGGAGGGACGAAAGTTTCAACGCAAACATAAATATTTAACATACTTTCACTTAGACAACTGCAATAAGCTAGAATACAAGTAAATTATTAGTATTTTATTCATTCAAGCTTTGAATTAGGAAATCTGCTATATACACAATCATTATGCTGATTTACAAATAAATCCATGACTCCTTCTTACCCCATTTTTAGCGAAAATGTTTCTTCGCTTTATCCTTATCACTTTTTACCTATATCTTTCATATTACTATCGGATACTCCACGGCATCAATGTATTGTTGTGATAAGTACTCGGAAACGATATCAAATTTTAAAGCAAACTAACATCAAAAACCTAAAAAATTGAATATGGTGTAGAAGTATTAATTATAATAGGTGCGTTTTATTTGCACACCCGAGCAGATCAAATTTTGTTAAGTTTACTAAAATTCAAATCAAATTTTCTTAAGTATATTGAATACAATCAAAAAATTCTGCCCATGTGCATGATTTTATACGGTGGGCACCGGTGCATAATTGTTGAATTCATTCAATATACTTAACAAAATTTGATTTGAATTTCGGTATACTTAACAAAATTTGATCTGCTCGGGTGTGCGAATAAATGCACCTGATACCTTAGACAACGTATGTTGGACCTAAAGATTTTCCGAGCGTAGAATATTTGATGCGGGAATATGGATCATTTCGCGGATAAAACCTCCGAAAGCATTATCAAATAGAATTGTTTTTTGATTGCGAGACGATCTAGAATTCAACGAATTAGTTTCAAAAGTATGTACTGTTTCTTTAAAAATCAATAATCTCCCACTGCAAGTGATTACACCAGTCATGCATACACTATGAGCTGATATCTATTGAGAAACAGTGCATACTTTCGAAACGACTTAATTAAATTTGAATTTTTGATTTTGGAATAATTTACAGTACAATAGGCGCGTTTTTTTGCTCCTCTATCCAGCGGAGAGTAGAATGAGAGTAGAGTAGACGCATTGAAAACAACAACAACACTCCTACACCAGTGAATTCACTGGTGTAGGAGTGTTGTTGTTTTCAATGCGTCTACTCTACTCTCATTCTACTCTCCGCTGGATAGAGGAGCAAAAAAACGCGCCTAATATTGTTGCATGCACGAACAAACATGTTTCGACGTGTCGGCGGCCGGAAGAGCGACAACCGTTAAAGTGTCTGCCTGATCATGTGTTCTTGGAATAGAAACAATCTATAAATAGCCAAAAACCGTAAACAATCTATAAATAGCCAATACACAATAACAATCTATGGATAAAACGTAGAATAATCCTCTAGAACGTAAAAAGGGAACATTCCAGAGCCTCAAACCCATGAGTCAGATCTCCCATGAGTCATCTTCGACACAGTCCATACCTTCAAATAGCCCATAGAGCCCTCTAGAAAGCAAAAGCGGAACATTCGAGAACCCAAGACACATGCGACATATGCAACACGACACGACTATAAATACCGCCACGAGAGGAGCTGGCAATCAGTTGATAGTGAGTTTTGGTACAATGCGATAGATTGTACTCAGTAGATGGCGAAGACAGCGACAAGTGTTACTGTGAAAAGCGATACAGCAGTTTAGTGTATCCGGGCGCGATTAATTAAAAGCGATAAAGTGCGAGTAATTATAGTGCGATGATTAAATTTTAACACGAAATTATAATAGTGTGATCAGTAAAGTGTACGGAATTTAGTGTAATAAATATTTGTGTGAATAAAAGTGTAATTAGTGTTTTAAAAGAAACTGTTTTATTTCACGAATGTGAAGAATATCGAACTCACGGAAGGTGTTTTAACGATAGAACACAACAACTGGTGTCAGAAATAAGGGATTCTGTCGCGTTCGTGGTTTAAAAAGTGACTTTTAGTGAAGTTCTGGACAGTGAACTTGTTTAAACAGTGAAAATTAATAGTGCGCGGACTAAATAAAAAGTTAAAAGTTTCGGACAGTGAGCATTGTAAATTGTGCGGACTAATTGAAATTTGTGAAAAATTTGAGTGGACTAAAGTGAAGTTGTGCAATTAAAAAACAATGCCAAAAGTGAATGAACTGACATTGGCAGAGTTAAACGTGGAGTGCGAGAAGCAAGAGCGGAAGCTGGCAGTGCTTAGAGAGGAAATGGATTTGCTGAAATCGGATCTGCAACGCGTGAGAGCGGTAGGAATTGTTGCAGCTGAATCAAGAACCGGCAAAGCACTCAAAGCACCAACTTTTGATGGGCAGACTTCTTGGACCATCTACAAGAAGCAGTTTGAGGCAGTTGCAGAGTTTAACAACTGGAGCGATCAAGAGCGAGCGCTACAACTGATAGTGTCATTGAGAGGAGCCGCAGCGGAAGCTCTTCTGACAATTCCAGAGGACGATAGCTTCAGCTATTCAAGCCTGACGAATGCATTGCATATGCGGTACGGCGAAGACCATCTAAAAGAAGTTCATCGATCACAGCTGAGAACAAGGATACAGAAACCAGGGGAGACGTTGCAGCAGTTGGCTCAGGACATTGAGCGTTTAACACTTCTGTCTTACCCCAGGTCAGATCCAGAGCACCGGGACGAAACGGCGAAAAATGCTTTCATCCAGGGAGTGCGTGATGAAGAGCTTCAAATAGCACTTCGTTTAGCTGGAAAACGTACACTGAAGGAGTCTTTGGCCTACGCTCTAATCTACGAATCGGCGAAGCTGGCGTCGCGGAGAAATGTAAGATTCGGTGAAGTACGCGAGGAATGCATGTGCAGAAAAACCAATATCTCCAGGGAACCAAGGAGAGGTGGAGCCCCTCAGTGTTGGAATTGCGGGAAAAAAGGTCACTTGAGGCGTGACTGTCGTAGAAACTGGAAATCGACATATTGTCCGGAATGTGTGCATAGCAAAGTTTCTCGATGCTGGAACTGCGGGAAGAGCGGACATCTAAGTCGTGACTGCTACAGGAAGTACCAAACTAGGTACTGTGAAGGATGCTTAGCAGCATTCGAGCGAAGCAATGAATCTGGACGGTCAAACAAAGCGACTTGCTCTTGGAGAACGGCTGCGGGACCCATAGGAAACAAGTTTGAAGTTCAGCGGTTGGACTGCAATACTGGTAAACCTGAAACAATCACCATTGCCAGGTTACATGTTCGTGCGAATAGCTTGAGCTTGCAAGGGAAAGCCAATAACGAAGCTTGTGAGATCATCATCGACACTGGAGCTGCTAGGTCGGTCCTGAAAGCGGATATGGCTAAGTCGTGGAAACATAGTAACGCTAAAAAGTATGTGCTTCAGACGGTAACGGGTGATTCGACCCGAGTTCTTGGAGAAATCGTTCTGCCGATACACTAAAGAAATAAGGTATTCGAGCATCAGTTCCTGGTAGCAGAGATAACAGACGAGTGCATACTTGGAATGGACTTCCTGGGCTCTCATGGTTTTAGTCTGGATTTGGGAGAGCGGAAAATCAAGTGGAGGAGCAACGAAGTATCATTAGCTCGTCGATCAGGATGGAAACATCGAACAGAAGAACAAGGGGACCACATATGCGTGGCTGCGAGACGAGTAGGCATTTTGGCGGAAAAAGAAGAAAAATCGTTAGAGGAATCGCAGGCCAGCAAGACAACGAAGAAATTTGCATCCGGATCTGAGCGGAAATGTGTAATGGGCAATATTTCAAGACGACTGCATATTGGATCGAAAACTAAGAAATCACCGGAAGACCACAAAACAACGACGAAGTGCGTTTCAAAGCGATGGCAACGTCAACGGCTAGACTCTATTCGCCAAGCAGTGAAGAAAGCGGAAACGAAGCTGTACAATTTGAGAGCGAGTTTGCTTCGATTTCCGAAAAACATTTTGGTCTGGAACGCACAACCGGAATGGGAAGGATCGTACGACGAACGGCGTGACGAGGGTGGCTGGCGGATGCATCGAAAGCATCGATCAAGAATGAAGGTTAAACATCTAGCTTACACAATGGTTGACGACGAATCTGTTCGGGACGAACAGGTCTAAGGAGGGGGTAGTGTTGCATGCACGAACAAACATGTTTCGACGTGTCGGCGGCCGGAAGAGCGACAACCGTTAAAGTGTCTGCCTGATCATGTGTTCTTGGAATAGAAACAATCTATAAATAGCCAAAAACCGTAAACAATCTATAAATAGCCAATACACAATAACAATCTATAGATAAAACGTAGAATAATCCTCTAGAACGTAAAAAGGGAACATTCCAGAGCCTCAAACCCATGAGTCAGATCTCCCATGAGTCATCTTCGACACAGTCCATACCTTCAAATAGCCCATAGAGCCCTCTAGAAAGCAAAAGCGGAACATTCGAGAACCCAAGACACATGCGACATATGCAACACGACACGACTATAAATACCGCCACGAGAGGAGCTGGCAATCAGTTGATAGTGATATCGTATACAGCGAACGTTTAGTCCGCGGACTAAACACCAAATTCCACCTAAATTTTTTAGTCCACCTGGTGTATACACTCGCGGACCGACCTAAATTTAGTTCGGTCCACGATTTCAAGCGACCTGACCTAAATATAAGTCGTGGACTATATCGCTGTAAACACACGCGACCTAAACATTGATTTTTGCGCGACTATTAATAATGTATGTATGTTGAATATAAGCTCATAACATTCCCCTTTGACACAAAATCGTTGAAATAAACATGTTTGATAGACAAATGAAACGATAAATACAGTGCATGAAGGAAAATTAAACTAAATGACAGCTGTCATATAAGAACGAGGACTAAATTCCACCTAAGCAAATTTTAGGTCAGATCGGTGTATACACTTGAGGACTAAGTTCATTTAGTCCGCGTTTTAGGTCAGGTCACTTTTGGTCCGACTGCTGTAAACCGCACTAGTGAGTTTTGGTACAATGCGATAGATTGTACTCAGTAGATGGCGAAGACAGCGACAAGTGTTACTGTGAAAAGCGATACAGCAGTTTAGTGTATCAGGGCGCGATTAATTAAAAGCGATAAAGTGCGAGTAATTATAGTGCGATGATTAAATTGTAACACGAAATTATAATAGTGTGATCAGTAAAGTGTACGGAATTTAGTGTAATAAATATTTGTGTGAATAAAAGTGTAATTAGTGTTTTAAAAGAAACTGTTTTATGTCACGAATGTGAAGAATATCGAACTCACGGAAGGTGTTTTAACGATAGAACACAACAATATCTTAATTATTTAGTGTTTTATTTGAATACAAAATTATTTTGTCTTTATTGAAAGCACCTGTACAATTACACGTTTTGATGGCATTAATACTGTATTTGAACCATATGGTGGACGGTTGGGATTATGCAGTGATTGTTTTGATAAAATGTCAATTACTTCTTTAAATATTTGCGTAGTTGGGTCATTAATGTCGTGATAAGGGGAGTAAGAAATGCCAATATATATGAAAATTAATTTTTCTTTCACCTCCTACTCTGATACTTTTTTCGGATTTTTCAATTAGTTTATACAAAACACCTTTTCAAAAATGTTTTGTCCTTGTCTCTTTTTTTCATTGATAGCTTCTTTCAACCACTGTAAAATTAAAGCATTATATTCTCAGGATTTGGAGACGAGTTTATTTTTAAAATGTTTTAAAATACAAGATCCGTTCTGGGTCCCAGAACGGCTGCCATGACTTTCTCAGCAGACTCTTCAGTGGTGGTGTGCGTATTTGTGTCATTGCATAAAACCTTTTTTTGGACTCAGGCTCATAATGATTAGTCCAAGTTTTGTCTCCAGTAGCGATTCGACTCAAAACTCCACCCTCGTCTTCACTATACAGTTCCTTGCTGTGGCTCGTCTTCAAGTGAGTCTTTTTCTAGTTTAAAAAGACGGATGCAAACGGATGTCATCGTTTCCATTGTAGTTTGAGCCGATTTTCATTGTTTGGCGAGGAACTTCATAACAGCGGGGTACTCTATTATATTTTACACTTTCATCCAGATTGAGTTGCTTGGTTGACGATAGTTCAAAAACTAATGGCTCAATTAAACTAAAACTTGTAATCGATACTTATAATGCATTTCTAAAGCCATTACGTTTCATTAAACTACCCCCTTTAATGATCTACCTACTCATTTCACGAACTTAATGACCCACTCTAAAAATATTGTACCGTTCAATCGTAAAAATCATTTTAAATGCAAATATGATTAAATGAATAATATGTTGACTAATGGCTTATGCAGCATGTGTAGGGCGCATGATCCAGATTCTCGCCATCAGCCTGCAGTTCAATTTGGCATATCACACAGCTATTTTCTTCATTATATATTATATTTTACAGTTACTTTAGACCGTGCTCAAAATGCATTCACTAAATTTAGTTTGTTTGTTTAAATTTAAGTCATTGCACTGAAGAAAATGCAAGTCTCCAGAAGTCTAAAATGCAATTTTACCAAAAAAACTCCTGAAATCTTCTTTATTTTCAACAATTTAGTATAATACACAGTGTATTTTATCGATCTCGCTCTACTACTCGATCCTTTGTTCGGCGCTGGTTGTCAGAAGACTGCTTCTATTATCAATCGGTGTTGCCCAGTGTACCTTTTTGCTGCTTGCCGCGGCTGCGTTCGGAATCTGTTTACAAATATCCACAGAGTACCGATTGTTGCCCATTCTCTCAGGCGATTGTAGTCCACGTTTACAACTCGGCCGACCTGACAACCGATCGACCTCGATCGGAATAGCATCGGAAGTTGCTTCTTCTCCAGTAACAGCGGTATGCAATTTAAATTCGTCCAAGTACTCCGCATCCCATTCTTCTTCGTCTAGCCATTCTTCGTTCGTATATCCCATCTCGGTGGAACCAGCATCATTTGGTGTCGTATTTTCTAATTCATTAGTTTTTAAAGTGTCTTGTTCAGTGTTCAAAGGATCTTGACCGGATACAGGAATAGCTTGCCATCTCCTCAATCTACCTGCCTCGACAATGCCATCATATGGGAGTTGGGATTGTTGACAATCCGGGATGTCTCTGACGACATATCTATCTTTGCCTAAACTTTTATTAATAACAAAGGGTCCGCGGAACTTGGGAATAAACTTCTTATTCTGACCTGGGGTAGTATCAACATTTCTCATAACCACATATTCCTCCAATTTGAACTGCCTAGCCGGCTTGTGACGTCGATTAAAGTATTCAGCGTTATAGGTTTGAGACTTCTGGATATTCTTAGCAGCGGACTCTCTAACTTGATCGATTTCATCACTCCTAACATCAAATTTGTTTCCCAGATATTCACCCAATTCGTCAATCTCACTACCTTGTTGGTCTACCCCAAAAAGTAGTCGACTCGGAGTATGTCCTGTAGTGGTATGAACGGTATTGTTGATAGCATATTCAACAGCGGACAATTTTAAAGACCAATCAGCGTGATTTATCTCTTCGGTCAGTTTTCCTAGCATATTTTTGAGAGTCCGGTTGACTCTTTCAACCTGGCCATTTGCCTGCGGGGATGCGGTGGCTACTTGCACATGTTTTATGTTGTTACGGCCCACAAATTCAGCAAACTCCAATGAGGTGAAACACGTACCGCGGTCTGAGATTATTCGATTAGGTCGACTGTAATAATTGAAATATTTACTGAGAGCTGCGGTGACTTCTTTGGTGCTTGTACTATTTGTCGGGTACAGCTTTACATACTTGGTAAAGGCATCGATTACCACCAGAATGTGCTTCCTTTTAGACTTCAAGGAGGGCAGCGGTCCAAAATGATCGATATGCAAGGTATCAAACGGCAATGACTTCTTAGGTATGTTATACAAATTCCGTTCGTTAGTACTCGCCGGAGAAGAATACATTATGCATGGTATGCAGTTTCTAATGAAGTTCTCGGTCTTGGCTCTACTTTTGGGGAACCAGTATCTAGTACAAATTTTCGAATAAGTTTTATCCACTCCTTGATGGCCGATGAGTTCGTGAACCATTCTAATAACATTCTCCTCCATTGCAGCGGGTACATATAATAAATAGTTTCCGTCATCTTTCTTGCGGAATATAACACCATTTAACAGTTCATAATTATCAATATTTTCAACTTGGAGTTTTTCTTTCAGCTGCTGAATCATCGCATCTTGTGCTTGAGCGACCTGTAATCTGTAATCAACATTCTCGTCAGTAACAGCGGCTATTATGGGATTTCGACTTAGAGCATCCACTTGGGGCATTCCCGTCCCTTTTCGGTGTTGGATAACATAGTCGAAATTTTCAAGCTCCAGGGCCCACTGGGCAATTCTTGGATTCACTTGCTTGCGGTTTAATGTTAGCGTCAATGAGTTGCAATCAGTTATTATGGTAAATTTAATTCCTTCTAGATAAACTCGGAACCGCTTTAGAGCATAGATGATGGCTAATGTTTCCAGCTCAAAGCTGTGGTACTTTGATTCGGCCGCTGAAGCAGTTTTTGAATAGTATGCTATCGGATGCAATCGTTTATCTGATTGCCTTTGCAGTAATACCGCACCAAAGCCTAATGAACTTGCATCAGTATGAAGTTCCGTTTCATTCCGCGGGTTATATATCGCCAAAACAGGCGCTTCGGTCAATAGTTCTTTGAGTTGCTTGAAGGCACAACCACAAGCCTCGGTAAAGTCATAACGAGCATCTTTACGCAATAGATCTTGTAAAGGTTTAGCTATTCTTGAAAAATTCGGCACAAATCTTCGGAAGTATGAAAATAGACCTAAGGTTGATTGAACTTCTCGAGCGTTCTTCGGCATCTGTAAATTCCGAATAGCTGTAAGATGGATTGACTAGGAGCAATACCACTCTTTGTTACCTGGTAACCTAGGAAGTCCACCTCAGAAAATCCTATCCTGCACTTAGCCATATTAAGCTTCAGACCGCGGAGATTTATTCGATCTAATACTTCCCTCAATAAGTTGCAATGTTCTTCAAAATTAACTTGAGGTCCAACACTGAAAATATTTGTTTTCCCTCCAAATATTCTAGACAGTCTTCTATCAAAGGCAGCGGATAATTATCTCTCACCGTCAACTTGTTTAAACCGCGATAATCAACGCACATTCTCATAGTTCCATTTCTTTTTTTAACTAAAACAATAGCAGACGCATATAGAGAACAGCTTGGCCTTATTACTCCTTCATTTAGTAGCTCATTAGTAATTTCCTTGACTTTCTGCTTTTCCATCACCGATAACCTTCGGGGTGAGCAGTGGAAGGGTACGTCGGAGGTCAGATGAATATTCATTTCAAAGTCCAAAGGTTCCGGAGTTATTTTTCTCTTTTGACTATTCATTATTGTTAATAACTTTTTATAACAATCAGGCGGTAATTTAAGATCTACATCTGGGCCTACTCTAACTTCATCAACTTCTATGTTAAAAATTTCGTTCATTAATTCAGACTCGGAGTTGGCAGATTGAGGTGGCAGCGTTAGTTCATCTTTTTCCTTCTTAACTAGGTCAAGTTTCTCTATTTTCCTTAAAACACTATTCTAAGCACGGAAACATAAGCATTTCTTCTTTTCAATATTCTCTTTTATTCTTAGCAACTTATTTTTGTCATAATGATAACATTGGATTTTAATTAAATGTATATTGCTGTGATTGAGGTAATCCCTCCCTAAGATCAACGGGAACAGCGTTTTTCTTTCCTGAATGACATATAACCTAACAGGTATATCTTCGACTTTTGCTTCAACACTTCCACATAAATTGATCAGGTTTCCGCCTAGGCCTCGGTACATCGGATTCTGCGGCTGAATGTTTATCTCGGGCGGTACTAGGGTCGAACTAATCAAACTGATTGGACTACCCGTATCAAGAAGAGAAATACATTTGATTGCTATTCTGTTTCCGTGCTCAACATTTTGAAACAAGACACTTACCATGTTAGTGATGTTGAGGCGGCTCATCCGTTCTTCGGCTTCATCGATTGCTGCAGCGGCCACCGGAACATTCGGGGTGGACGTCCTAGCTCGGCCAGTGTTCGCAACAGTAGGCGGGATTCTTCGGCGGTTGGGACATTCGTAATGGTCATGTCCCAGTTTCCAGCAATTGAAACAACTGCCAGGCGGTCTCTTCGGGTGGGGACATCGGTTCTGGAAATGCGCCATTTGGCAGCAGTTGTAACATTGGGTTTTCTCATTGTTCATTCTAGGCTGCGGGCTTCGGAAGATATTTGGACTTCGGGACACAGTCGGACTTCGTGAAATGTTTGGTCTTCGGAAAATATTCGAACTCGGACGATTTCTCATCGGGCTTCGGTTTCTTGATACATCTGATCTCGAACCTTGTAATGATGACGCTCGGAATCTTTCTTCTAATGGTTCACTGCTTACTTGCCGGTAATAGCGTATAGCCCTATACTTTAGTTCCTCCAGCGTTCCTGACCCAATCAGTACTGAAGGATCATAACCGCTACTTCTAACCAATCCTATGGCTATATCGACTAAATCATTCTCGGGTACGTCACCCAACTGAGCGATTCCATGGAGGTTTAAAATGAATCTGTGTAATGACTCAGTTTCTGGATTCCATCTCGCTTGACGTAATCTGGCGTATATTTCCTCTAGGCTGGTTGAGGCAGAAAACTCTCTTATGAGCAATTCTTTAAGCTCTTCATACGATCGAGCTTTCCCTGTTCGCAGGAAGGCTTTGGCAGTGCCAGTAAGAGACCTCCGCAAATAGATAAGCCTTTCCTCGCCTCGGACTCTAGCTAACCTCAGGACTTCCTCCAAGTCCTCAAAGAATCGAATGATGTGTTGGAAGCAGCCCCTGGACACGGACGGTATAACTTTCCACCATTAGCCCCTTCAATCCTCTCGCGCACAAAGCATGTTAAAGTTGCCTTTACGCCATTTCGACCTCATTGTCAAATTGGAGGGGAACTACTTGGATTTGACTCGATTTGACAATGAGTAGCTAAAAAATTACTACCATCCCCTTCAATGTAAATCTTATGGGCATGTCCACTCCATTTCTACTATCTCACTGGTTGGAAGGCGTTGTCTCCGGTACATTCAGGTAGAGCTGCCTGCAGCTCTAGAAAAGACATCTGTCCTCTTTCGGATATTGGTACTTCTCGTTGTTCGACCTCTGGCTGATGGACTTCGGCATCCCTTATCAGTGCAGCTATGACATCGGCTGGCATTGGCAATCCTTCTCTTCCTATCGGCTGCTGTCCAATTTCCAAATCGTTTTAATCCACGTTTACACTCCCTTCAAACATAGAGACTAGCATGAAAAAACTACTTACCAGTCGAAGAATTGATATAAGACGCGTTTTCTTGCTCCCCTTATCCATAACAGAGCAATGCGTCTGCAGTTGATAGCATTGTTCTGTTATAGATAAGAGGTCTGTTCCCGTACTTTCAGTAACTGAATTTTACTGAATTTTCCTGAATCATGTGGTGGGGAGTTTCATGAAAAGTACGGGAACGCTCTCATTGTATTTCCTGAAAATTGACAACCGAAAGTGTCAGTTTTCGGTTTTTGGGAGAACAATAGTGATTATAAAGTCATCCTAAGTGGTGATAAATTATCGCCACAAAAATATTCGACCTTCATAGCAAAATTACGCAAAAAATATGTTGCTTGCCGCGCACATTTGAAACTATTTACTCGCACTACACCATTTGACACTTTTCAGTATTTTTCAGTAGTTCAGACCATGGCCTTCATATAAAAGGCCTATCGCGACTTGCAATCTGACAGGTATTAAGCTACTTTTTGAAATTGTGTAGCCCTCTCGGGATTAAGATTTGTTGGCATTTGCTCGATGACAATTGCATTGACATTTCTTTGACATTTCTATGACATTTCTTTGACAATAAAGTGAATGGTGCTGTTCGGTGGGCTCGGTTCTATGCGTTTGGCTTAATTGCGAAGTAAAGTACGTGTTTATCCAATAGTTGATGAAATGATACAATTCCTTAAGACCTACGAGGGTTGCGAGCATGTTTGGTCTGTTCGATAGTCAAGGTAAATACTCTACTCTGCATTCAAAGTTATGTACGTCTGTAAATTTAGTTTGCTTTGGTAGACTTTTGAACAGTTCGAATATGACGGCTGCGATAATTGCGAAGAGTTTCTCTGAATGAAAAATAATGAAGATCAAGTGTACGACTGCACCAGCAATAAGTTCGATGGGTTAGTTGCGGTCACGAGCCCAGAAAATAGTTGGGTCACCAAATGGCAACGGATAAGTGAGCGACGGCGCATCTCATTTCCAACGGTGATACTAATGAGAATTTTACTTCTAGATCGATTTTGCTGGGGTATTTATGCGATTTCAGTGTGTGGACGGCTACCGAACGCTACGATTCGGGATATGAAAAGTCGAGGAATACCATATAGATCGAGAGACACAAGTCAACGTTAGAGTAATACTGCTAAAAGTTGGTTTTTAAAAAAGTCATTTAAAGCAGAAATGAAGATCAATTTGATTCAATCAAACGACATTTCGTCTGAGCATATGGAAACATTTATCTAATCACTCTACAGGAAGAATAAAGTTTATAAATTCTTATAAATATTATATTATAAATACTTTCGGGTTGCAGCTGATTTTTAATCCAAAAGTTTCTAGAGGGCCTATCATTTGCAAGTAAATTTAAACGTTTATAAATATATTAGGTATGTTCCCGTACTACAATTAATTGCGATTAATTGCATTGAAGCCGTTTTTTGTACTCTGTTTTAGTACGCTTCATTGCAATTAATTGCAATTAATCGTAGTACGGGAACAGACCTATTATAAATACTTTCGGGTCGCAGCTGATTTTTCATTTGAAAGCTTCTTGGGGACCTATCATTTGCAAGTAAATTTAAACGTTTAAAACTCGAATAACATATTAGAAAACTATGCTTATTTTATCCAGTTGTCTATTTTTCAATGTAACAATTATAAAACAAGAAAATTTTGAAACTTAGAATATCAGACGTAATGTACATGCACCGTTTGACAAAACGGAGCATTCGTAGAATCAGTGTGTACTACATTTTTCCAAGATATATCACAGGTATACTTGTGAAGAACTCCTGACAACAAACATCTTCAATAGTCACGAAACGCCTTCGAACTGTGGAACTTCAACTGGATTTGGAGAAAATTGAAATTGGTATTTTTCACGAAGCCCCGCTCGAGAATGATCGTTTATCTATGCTCCTAGTATGAAAAGATTATCCCGAACACCGACACAAACATTAAGCTACGCCAAAAAACTCAAAATGAATATGTAACATACAATAGCGGATTTGAAATAAATTCGGTCAAGTTGACCCGTATAATTTAAAAAATATAAAAATTTCCAATAATTGTTAACATTTACTACTTATTAGTAATAGGACGACATGCATCGTCTTATTACTAATAAGTAGTACTAAAAAAAATTAGGAGAAAAGTGATAATTGAATTTAATTGCGTATATAATTGAAAACTGATAGGAACAAAAATAATCTTTTTTTTTTATTTTCAAAGTGCGGAAAGAGAAGCTTTAGATTCAAATATTATTCCAATATATATTTGATTACCGCGGATGTGGCTTGGTAGTTTTCGTTGTTTCAGTTAAAAATTGTATAAACAGGAGGCTTTTTATCTATCGTTTTAAAATTTGAATGCATGAAAATCTGACATATGAGTTTCCTCATATCTCCTGTAGGTGGTTCTCGTGCATCTCTTAAACACCAGAGAAAAACATCACTGTGCGGACTGGTTGAGAAAAGTAGCTTAGGTCCGCCATCTTGTACGTTAATTGCTTTTGCGATAGGCCTTTTATATGAAGGCCATGTTCAGACCCTACTGAATTTTACTGAAAGAGGGGAAATTTTCAGTTTTCAGTAAAACGGAGTACGGGAGCGGCTTCATTGCAATTAATCGCGATTAAGGCCAAGGATTCAATAGGTCTGTTCCCGTACTATCAGTAACTGAATTTTACTGAATTTTCCTGAATCATGTAGTGGGGAATTTCATGAAAAGTACGGGAACGCTCTCATTGTATTTCCTGAAAATTGACAACCGAATGTGTCAGTTCGATTCGGTTCGGTTTTTGGGAGAACAATAGTGATTATAAAGTTATCCTAAGCGGTAATAAATTATCGCCACAACAATATTCGACCTTCATAGCAACATTAAGGCTGGTACTGAGTTCGAGTTCACGTGAAACTTTGACATTTCCCAATTATCTGTTCATTCTTTCGAGCGAAAATTTTGACAATTGAGAAAAGCAGAGACAATGCTCATTTCTGACGGATAAAATGTCATGAATTTCACTTTTCGATTGATTTTCTTATTGGAAAGACATTTTCACTGCTCCATTTTCAAATTGAAACACCAAATGTCACTTTTCCGCTCGAAAGAATGAACTGCACAAACTAAATTGGCGTGAAATGATTCGCGACATGTTTCAGTGCCATCTATGTTTTCGAAGCGAAAGCAACTTCAAAGCAACTTTTCATGCGAAGAACACAGTACCAAACTTGCTTATTTTCAAGCGAAATTTTCGCCGAAACAGATTTCGCGCGAAATTTTGTATGAAAATTTCGCGTGAAATCGAACTCAGTACTATGCTTTACGCAAAAAAATATGTTGCTTGGCGCACACATTTGAAAATATTTACTCCGTTTGACACTTCAGTATTTTTCAGTAGCTCAGACCCTGAGAGCATAAAAACCTTCGGAGGGGCGATGTCCATTTAAAATACATTGAAGAGAAACCGACCACTTTTCATGTATCTTCAATGTCAATTCCCCTCTTTGTATCCTTTCTGTCAATATGACAATTAAACTAATGTAAACAATTTGAGTCGGTACGGAAATAAAATCGTGTTTATTTTAAATACAGATTAATTTTGTGTAGATTCGACTAGTGCGGTTCACAAAAACGTTAGTGTAGAAGTGAAAATCGCGAGTTTTATTTGAAAAAAGTGTTTGAAAACTGTGCAATTGCATTAATCTTTGCAATGAAGTGAATTGTGCCGAATTGTGGCAATAGTTTGCAACGCCAGCCACTTGGAGCTTCTTATTACAAGTAAGGAATAAACAAACGATGTGTTTTGCAAAATTTTGTGAATTTCACAAACTTTTTATAAGCGAAAGTGCCTATTTGAACCCTTTTAAATATTGTCGACATATTGGCGCGAATTTTCTGGTAGCCATTTTAATTGCTGTCAAAAAAAACACAAAGCAGTAGAGCGCATAAACAGTTTCGGGGCAGAGCGGAAATAATATGATATAAAAATTTATTCGTATTGCATGCTGTGTGAAATATTGTTTTCCAGATTTCCAGAAAATGAGCAACACATATTCATTTGGACTTCTTCTCTTGGATTTCCTGAGCTGATCATCAAAAATACTTCCCGGGTCTATTCAAATCTTTCGACCGTGGTATATAGCAATTGATGATTGACAAGGGAATAAGTGTAATAGTTTCTTGTTTTTCTTACAGCTGCCGTCATAGTACGTTAGTTCTGAGCAAGCGAACAGGGGACCATATTTAGGGGAATAGAATCTTCGAGTGATGCTGTAAGTAAAGAAAATGTTCAGCACATTCTTCTCTTTAATTATCTTAATTCTATAGATATCTTTCGGCAACAATATTCAAGATGAGATAAACGATGGACAAGAAGAGCGAATTGCGATCTCATTAGGTGCTTAATGCTGATGTTGCGTTCATGATACACTTTTGAAAATTTTAATATTCAACAATATCATTTCAATTAGGCTACATAAACAGACCAAGTGGCTCCTATTACCGCAGTGCATTTAATCAAGCTGCAGGAAAAAATTGGAAGATACTCTGAAACGAAAAAATAGGATTATCCGAAATTTGCGTAAAAAACAGCGCAGGTAAAAGAAAACAGCTTCTATAGTTGAGTTGTTAGATAATCTCAAGGCCAATAACTGGATTAGCGAAGTAGGTCGAGAACGATTAGATAGTGTGAATATAATATAATAAATATCTTATTACCTATAAATATATTATCTCCAACCTATCATTAATACAAATAGTATAAGAAAAGTTGAGACTTCTTGGAACTATTAACTGTGAAGACTACTTATTTTTTTCAAAAAATCTTAAATAAAATTTGCCTTTTTCGAAATTTGAAGTTGTTTTTGATTTTGATGATTTTATTCATTGCAGTTGCTTTACACTCAATACTCAGTAAAAACTTTTTAGATGTTCTAAAAACGAAAATGATATTTTATATTATTCAATGTTTTCTCATCACCTACGGCAGTACTCGGCACTGCCAAGATTTGAGCCAGCATAAACACATCTAATTTTTAGGCCACTTTCTTATAAAACAATTTTTGTTTTATGGGTGAATAAATATTCAATTAGTATATTCTACAATTTTCATAGTTCGCATGCATTTGTGCTCTGTTTTCATTTTCTATCCTGGAAAAACAATTAATTCACCGCAAAGCAACGAATAATCCAGCCTGCTGTAGCTCATTTTTACTCCCTGGTTCGAGAATTTGTACGGTTATAATATGAAAGCTAAAAAATATTAAATAACTAAATATCTAACAATCATTCACTTACGATATTCAAAATTTGAATATTTGAAATTATTCACACATAATATGTCCCCATCAATTTGATAAATTAGGAATTACCTACGCCCCGAAAATTTCAATCTATCATCGGGGTCGCTGGTGACAATGCCTTCTAGATGTACGGGCCGTAATGCAGAATGATGACGTCAGAGCATCGGGACAAATGTCGCGAAAAACACACGTAGTCTTATGGGACGTCCGCGGGAAAATGTTAATTGTACGGGTTGTGTTAAAGTGAGTGAAATGAAAACTAACGTGGTATATGCGGAACAGTGCTAGTGAACAGCTAAAACACAAATTAATGCGGTGCGTGCGGTATAATGTGGAAAATTCGCTACGAAATGTTTATCGGTTGGTGTTAGGTTATGTGATGGTTCGGGTCGATTTACTGTCGCGATACAATTAATTGGTACAAAGTGTACGTTATGAATAAATATTATTATTATAACGCGTCCACGCACAAAAAACTAACGTTTTATTCATATTTTAACCAAAAAACCGCAAGTGAAATCTCCGTGTACATCGGCACTGCCTCGTGGAAATGTCAAATTTCCTAAACTCATGACGTCACGGCGAGAACGATTACGTAGCCTGACGGCCCGTACTTCTAGAAGGCATTGCTGGTGATGAGGAAAAATGGCCATGCATTCGGCCCCTCCGAATGTCTTTATGCTCTCAGCTCAGACCCTACTGAAATTTACTGAAAGAGGGGAAATTTTCAGTTTTCAGTAAAACGGAGTACAGGAACAGCTTCATTGCAATTAATCGCGATTAATCGCAATTAATCGTAGTACTGGAACAGACCTAATCAACGCGAATGCGAAATGCGAATCGCATTTTTTGACAGGAGCACGCAAACGAATCGCGGTAAAACTGGACTTGATGCCCCACACAGCTGTTGCATGAATCTCGCCGATAGATGTCGGGCTAATATGTTTGTGTTTTTGTGGTTGTGCGTTTGCTTTTGGGGCTTCTTTTCTTTCTTTTTTTTCTTTTTCTTAATTGTTTTATCTTCTTTTTTATTTTTTTGTATAATTTTGTCTGTTTTTCTTCATTTTTTCGGCCCTTCTACCACCTTTTCGCCCTCTGGTGGCGGGATTTCCCGGGTGTGGGGCATCAAGTCCACTTTACCCCGAATCGCATTTGAAGAACCAATCGGTGCGATTCGCATTCGCGTCAAAGCTGCCAACTGGAAATTATACAAGGTGAGTGAGGTATTTGAATTCGTTAGTGGTTGTAGGATACGGTGCGATTTCCGAATATTGTGCAATTAATTGAACTTACTTTGTTTTAAACCTGAAAATACTCTATTTGTTGCGAGTTGACATTGTTATGAGAAAAATACATGACATCTGTAAAACTTAAAAAATTCACTTCATGGACAAATAACACGTCTGATCGCCTGGACTGCTTCTTTATTAATCACCTTTCTCTCTATTCTAACAATTGTTCCTAACTACTTACTTATCCTTACGCCATCTAGTGGCAAGCTATCTAAACACCTTTGAATTTATATACAATTTATGATCTTACAGTTCGTCCAACCTGACAACTGGTCGACCACGACCAGCATCAGATCGGACATGTTGTAACCAAATCAATTGCCTCTAAATCTTGCAACGGCGACAGAGTAGCAGACGTTCTACTATCGCAATGTAGCATCGTCATCGGGGCAGCGGATATCAGCGGCATCTCCACATTATATGACGTCTGCACTGCGGGCATATAGGCGACGGACGTCTGGTCGGCGGGCATCTGGGCAGCGGACATCATGGCAGCGGACGTTTAAACAGCGGACATCAGCGGAATCGTTGCATTGACCGGCATCTAAACAGCGGACATCTTAGCAGCGGACCTCATGGCAGCGGACTTCATTGCAGCGGACAGCCCCTGGACATGGACGGTATAACTTTCCACCATTAGCCCCTTCAATCCCCTCGCGCACAAAGCATGTTAAAGCTGCCTTTACGCCATTTCGACTTCATTGTCAAATTGGAGGGGAACTACTTGGATTTGACTCGATTTGACAATGAGTAGCTAAAAAATTACTACCATCCCCTTCAATGTAAATCTTATGGGCATGTCCACTCCATTTCTACTATCTCACTGGCAGCGGACATCAGCGCAGCGGGCATTATTGCAGCAAATGATGAGCCAGCGGACAGCGGAGCAGCGGGTGACCAAGTGGACAGCGGGGCAGCACTTAATGATTCAGCAGGCAGCGGAACAGCAGATAAGGAAACAGCGGGCATCGAAACGGCATCCCTTATGGCAGCGGATAATTGTACAGCGGATAATTGGGCAGCGGCTAATTGGGCAGTGGCTAATTGGGCAGCGGGTATTATTGACTCTCCGCCTCGATACGACAACGGAAATGCGTCGTATGGCGGTGGCATCTGCATATCATACATCAATGGTCGCATCCTTGCGTTTATCAGCGGCATTCGGACACTACTCGGCGGCATCCCATCCATCGGCGGCATCTCATCCATCGGCAGCATTTGAACCTCCTTCGGCGGCGTCTGAATACTGTTAACCACGCACGCGGTGGCGTCTCAACAACGTATTACGGTAACAGCTTAACGTCCCGCGGTGGCGTCTGTTCTTTGTCTGGCGGTGGCGTCTCTTCCTTGTCTGGCGGCGGCGTCACATCAACTTCTGGTAAATGCGTATGGGAGACTCACGCTGATGGTATCTCATCAGCACCTGGCAGCGGAGTCTCATCAACATGCGGAGGCTGCATTCGGGCACTACATGGCAGCGGACTCTAGCCAACATATTTCAATGGTGCCTTGGCAGCAATGGCGTCTTGGCAGCAATCACTTCTTTCACACACTAAACTTTATCGTCAAGGCTCTTCATAGCGGCACTCTTTACCAAAAACTGCACTAACTCACATATTCTATGGTAAAACCTGGATACTTGTCCCCTAGTTGCGGTATTTGCCACCAGAGGGAGAATCGGCGGTAGATTTAGTAAAATTATGTGGCTCTCAAACGGCTGTTTATGCTGTCAATTTCGGTTGTCTACGTTGGTCAAAGAACGGCAATTTCATTTTCACCGACAATAAACTCACATTTAACATCGAAAACATGCCTGGAATGAATGATATATTACTTCTATAGTAATCTTTAATACAAAATAAAGGTCGCGTGCTGCGTAATGAGAACATATTTCAGAAAACTCATACGTGTTCCCACAGCTGGAAATTCATTTGCTGGTAGTATTGGTGGGTGCGTGCCAATGAAAAGTTTAGCTCATATACTTACCTTGCGAAATCGATAGCTGCGGGGACAACTATCCAAAATCTCTCTTCATATAAAGATGCAGCCAATATGTTTTTGACAACGTCTTTCATTTAACTGTGGGCTATATGTTTAATGTTGGGTACAATCAACAATAGAAATGTGTATATCATGTGCAGTACTTTGGATTCGAGTTAAGTTCGCTTTTTACGGTAATTAGCACGAACATTTGTATGAAGCTAGAAATGGAACTGTAATTAGATCATACATATTGATATTGTAATGTTGCTCACTGTTCGCTCTGTCTCAATATCTTTTATATTTTTATTGATATTTGAAGAAATATGTTGGTACGCACGGATGGATGACTTGAAACTGAGTAAATTTATAGTGATAATGTAATGCTGGAGGCTATGGATTTTATACGTAAAGATTTGGCAAATCACATCAATTAATGATCCTGATGAATATAAATATTTGAATATCGTAACACAATTTCGAATTAAAAATGGTACCGGAGGAAACTTAAAAAAAAACCAAGAGTAAAACTGGTGCCACATGAAATAATTCACGGCATATTTTTATTAATTTTCAAAGATAATTAATACTAAATTTGCCTTGTCTTTTCTTTACATGTGCATATAAATCAGAAAAAAGATTTAGTGAGATTATTTAATGTGCGTAACGCAATCGAGCTGAAATTCTAGGTGGGTCCATGTCAAGTTAAAATGAAAACATCTTTTACGCTTTGGCAGCAGTGGGCATTTTAGTGATTTTTTTTTTATATTTCTAAAGAAAGACAATTATTGTGAGAAGTAAGTATGGGAAATGTAAACTGATAACGTTTTATGATTGGCATTGATAAGGGTTTGGTAATTTTTAATTCTATGTGAGCGCTGATTGCCTAAAAGTTTCCTAAGATATTATTTGTCATAGCTCCTGGCAGAAACATCGGATCATCACGAAATTTACAGGAAGTATTTATGCCTATCAAAAATATACAATTCTGATTTAAAATGATTATTTGGGCAACATTTTAGCTAGAACAGGTACGTGAAAATTCGTTTCAAAACATCGAACCTCCGCGTGTTCTAAATTGCACACATAAGCAGTCTTGAAATTGAAAAAGAAAATCTGAATCTGTATGTGGAAAAATTTACGAGAAAAATGATAAGGATCATAATATAGGAATACGCTGCAACTATCTTTCAATGAATGTTTGCATAACCGCTTAACCGTTCTATTGAAAACTTGAATTTTCGGGACATTTTAAACATATAGAGAGAGAAAGAGGGATGTATCAAACCATCAAATTTAAAATACTTTTGGGTATGATAAGACTAGGTTACGAAAGGTTCAGGGTCAGGGTATGAGAGTTCCAGGACCAGGGTATGAGAGGTGCCGGGGAAGAAGGTGCCAGCTCGCGAAGTAGCAATCTACTACCTGAGGTTTCGAATCCCGCCGTATGCTCATGGCTGTATTTGTTTGGCTTGTGTTCAGTGCTGCCATTTATTTTTTTGGAATAATGCTAGATTCAATTTTATTTAATGCTAAATAGTGCTAGATCTTGTAAAATTATAATGCTATATAATGCTTTCTTGTTTAATTCAAATAAACATGGTCCAATATGAAAACAATATGCATATTTATATAAGAGTTGAACAATAAGTAATTATAATCGGTTATTTCCAGTTCGCATTGAATAAAAAGAAAAATTTTTTACTACTACATATACTCACTAAGTCAGCATGAAAAAAAACACATAAATAAGCCACGATTCATTTGAATACGAACAATTGAAGAGAGAGCATCAAAATGGGGAAAAACTAAATTAAAGCTGTCATTAAGTACCTCTGTTTGAAAAAACTGTCTACCAGAGGCATACACGGCGACATGGTGGAAACTTTAGGGGACTCTGCTCCTCCATACTCCACCGTTGCACGCTAGCCCAAGGAGTTTAAGCTGGCAAGAATATTCACTAAAGATGAACACATCCCTCACTGAAAACAACGTAAAAAAAAAGTCGAAGATGTCGTGTTGGCAGATCAAAGAGTGGCCCTTAGGCATGTAGCTGAGGTCACAGGGATCTCATATGGTAGTGTTCGAAAAATCGTTGCCAACACATTACATATGAGGAAGGTCTCTGCGTGTTGGGTACCGAGAATGTTAACGGACGAGGATAAGAAGAAGCGAGTCGAGATTTCAAGGATGAAATCGAAAAGTTCTAGGCAGATCAGGAGAATTTTTCGTCACATTTCGTGACCTAGATCCACCATTTTGATCCAGAAACCAAAATGCAATCGATGACCTGGGAGCGACCTTCTTCATCGACGCCGAAGAAATTCGATAGGAAAGGTTATGGCATCAGTTTTTTTGGGACGCTGAAGAAATTATTATGGTAGAATATTTAGAAAAGGAAGCCACTATATCAGGCTTTTACTAAACTGACCAAATAAGAAGATTGTGAGAGGCAATGCAGGAGAAAAGACACGGGAAACTGCGAGCCGGAGTTCTGTTTCTTCAAAATAGTGCAACGGCTCACAAGGCTGCAGTTGCGATGGATACAATTAAAGAAACAGGATTCGCACTGCTTGAACACCCGCTCTATTCGCCAGATCTAGCTCTCAGTGGCTCCTACCTCTTTCCTCGGCTGAAACCACACCTTCGGAATAAGAAATTTGAAGATGATAGTGAACTGATCGCAGCTGTTGGGGCATTTTGGGAGAGTCCAGATAAAGAATTTTTCCTAAGGGTGTTCTTGGTTTGGAAAAAAGATGGACTAAATGTATTAACTAGTTAGAAGACTAGGTTGGAAAATAAATATTTTTTTTAAGTTTAATCACCTTGGTTTACATTCGTTATCATTACTTATTGATCAAACCTCGTATGTATAACAAAAACAAATTAGAAGTTTAAAATTTATGTCTCAAAATGATTCTATATCTATTACAGACATATCAGTTATATCTAAATCTTCTTCTCTTGTGTAAAGCTTATTTCTACCAATATTTTTCAATACATCGTTTGGAATCTCACAATCAAAACAGCAACAATTATTAATTTTTAAGTGAAGAAAAAGTATTAGTGTCGGATAACGAAGATTTTTCTCCAGCGTTATCCGTGCGATTGCTTGCATTTGAAGCCCTAACAAAACAATTGATTCACAGTATTCAGGAAAAAAATATCTAGCTAGAACGCACATGCTTGTAGATGCCCGAAGCTCCTGGAAGTCTGAAGTGGATGGGACCCCATCACTGATTTTTAGCATCATCACTATTTAATTGAACATTAACATAATTAAAGCAATATAGATGACTTTACAATCTTTATATTTTAGACTTTATAATCACTATCATTATTTCAAAATCAGACAACTGTCACTTCTGGTTGTCACATCTAAGAAAATGCCATAAGCGCGTTTTTGTATTTTTCATGAAAATCCGCCACCACATGATTCAGGAAGCTTCCTTTTAAGCTTCCTTTAAAGTACACAAACAGAGCTATTATTGAGAAAAAATTGATGGGTGATATTGTAAATAGATGAGTGCCAGATTATTCCGAAATCTAAATTTAAATGCTAAAAATAATGCTAGATACCAACTCCGAATTTCGAATGCCGTTTTGGAAAAAATAATGCTAGATCTAGCATTCAAAATGCTAAAATGGCAGCACTGCTTGTGTTGTCTTAATAGCGGGTGGCTGGGCATAGTACCAGCGCTCCATTAATTGTCATATCATAGCTTTAGTGACGACTGGGCATAGATAGCACCAGTGCTTCAGAAAATAAGAAATAATGTGGCACTTAAAAAAAGAATAATGGAATCGATATCGCCTAATTGATATCAGCTTTCCCCATATGTGTCTCCTTGCCTTCATAGCTAGGCATTCACTTCAAAACGTAATCCTGAGCTTTGGAATTACCATAGAAAAAAAATGTAAAATATTTCAAACTTGGTGATTGAGCAGTAAAAACTTACAAGAAGCAATATGATTGAGCAAAAAAGTATTTCCTCTTTTAATATTTAGTCATGTACTTGCCTGAGCCTTTGAACTATTGATGGTTTATGGCATAACGGCCCGCTAAATACTTTTTGTCTTGTTACGTTGTAACAATGTCTAAGAATACGTGTATACGCTTTTACATTGGAAAATCATTTACATCAGGTACAAGAATTCTTGGTGCGACAGCGAAAGCGAACAGTGGATTAATTTTTGAAAATCATTTACATCAGGTACAAGAATTCTTGGTGCGACAGCGAAAGCGAACAGTGGATTAATTTTTCAAAATCATTTACATCAGGTACAAGGCTTCTTTGTGGAACGGCGAAAACGACCAGTAGAACATCTGGGCAAGTCAGACCCAGAACAAGGTACGAATAAGAAGATTTCTTTGTGCGACGGGGAAGGCGAACGGAGGAATGTTTTTGGGAGACTAAGACTCAGGTACGTCGAGGAACATCCTTGGTGTGTCGGTGGAGGTGGAAAAAAGGACTTCCGTTCAAATAAAAAAGTGGCTAATCGAAATCGGGTTCCGGCGGGATTCGAGCCCGCGATCCTGCGTGAGCCACTTCCTTTTTCCTACCCGGAAATCGGGCGATGCCTTGAACATTCGGGTCGCGACGGCGACGGCGTGAAGCGGAAGGTAGTTCGGGAGCGAAGGTGGTAGAAAAAAAAGGATTCCAGCCAAATAAAAACGTGCCGATTTGAACTACGATTCCGGCGGGGATCAAACCCGTGATCCACGTGACGCTCGAGACAGACGGCGAGAAGGTTAGTGCACATTTTAGAATAGTTGTAAGAATTTATTTTAGTTATCTTTCGCATCTAACGAAATCAAAGAAAAAGATAAACTAAACAGTCTTAGTATCCGCTTAGCCAGTTCGAACAAAAAACGTGAGTTGTCAGAGACAATGTCCACATTTTTAATTTGGGAAGAAATTTAGATCCAAAAACCTCAACTCAGAAAACATGTGCTGGTTGTTTTAGTTTAATGCTCGAAAGTGAAAAAGTTGTGTAAACATCCTATCGAATATAAGAAATTACATTATTACTCCAAATTCACTTAGTTTCTATTCATTCATACGAGCGAACATGCATATTTAGTGCGCATCGAGTCAACGTCGTTTATAATTCCCTATTCCGACCTCGTAAATTTGATGCCAAATTGCAACTTTTTTATTAGCCTTGAAACAGCCATTTGATTATAAGCCGACATAATGGGGAAATTGCAGGCAGTGCGCAACTTTAAAAAATCCAATATGTATGCAAAGTTCAATTACTAAGATATCTGAATACATTTTCAATCCGAACAGCATGTATATGTTCGTGCTAATTAACGTAAAATGCGAACCTAACTCGAATTCAAAGGTACTGCACATAATATACACATTTCCATTGGTGATTGTATCCCAAAATTAAACATACAACCCACATTAAAATTAAAGACATGGTAAAAAATATATTGTTTGCATCATATGAAGAGAGATTTTGGATAGATGTCCCCGCAGCTTGCATTGGTTTATGTTTTAATCTATGGCTAGATTTGTTAAGATTTAGTATCCTGAGTATCATTCCAGGCATTTTTTCGATGTTAAATGGGATATCGGTCAAATTGTTAACGACTTTCTCGTATCTTTTACGATTTTCGAAGTATCTTTAACGATTTTTGAAGCATCTGTTCAATGTTTTGTGCTGCGCTTGTTTTTGGGGGTTGTCTTTTTTAAACTAATTTAATTTAAAATTAAAAAAAAAATTTCTTCGATTCCTCCATTCTCGCCATTTTCGCACATAATTGGGTGGGCGCAGCTTACCCGTCGTGTGTCCCAGCTTCTTGGGTTTTTGGCTACGAAAAATCTGAAAAAACCCCGTGAAAAAAGATTATAGTCTCCGATTAGCAACAGCTTCTCAAAATGTGTCTAAAAATGGTTGAGTAAACGACGCGAATTACGAAAACGGAGATGAAGATTTGGCGATTAGCCAAATCATTCAGTTTTGAGTGGTTTTGGGAGTGTGCGATTTGGTACAAAGTACAAAGTTCTTTTACGATTTTTGAAGCAACTGTTCAATGCTTTGTGCTGCGCTTGTTTTTGGGGGTGTCGTTTTTTAAACTAATTAATTTAAAATTAAAAAAAAAAATTTTCTTCGATTCCTCCATTCTCGCCATTTTCGCCAATTATTGGCCAATCGATCCCTCCTTTTCGTAGGTTTTTGCATTTTTTTTTGCATTTTGCATTTTGCATTTTTATTTGCATTTTTTTGCATTTTTATGCTTTTTACAGTTTGAGTGCTACTGAAATGGAATTAACATAAGCAAATTTGATCATTCGATCAAAGCCTTGTTTTTTTAATAAATATTGGCCCCCCAAATGAAAATTACTTCTAGAAAATCTCACCAGCTCTTTACTTACGTAAATTTGATGAAAGCAGATGAGGAAAAGTTATTCAAAGCTAATGCCACTTGTCTCAAAGTTGTGTTCAGTTAATATTTTGCGCGGTTCTTCCTTAATTAATGCATAACAAACTATCTAACAGATGCGGATGTGAAATCTGACCACATTAGATTGTTGTCTGTTGTTGTGGTATTTGTGGTTTTTAAACTAAATTTTAAATTAGATTTTTGTCTGTTATTGTAGTAATAATGTTTTCACCCATATTAGAATTATTGTATTTGATTCTTCTGGATACTCTTGCAGCTGGTAGGCTTGACTTAATCTAACTGACACTACCAAAAACATGACTTGCGTTTTCTTCAGTGCAACGGCTTTAATTTCAAATCATCCTAAACTAAATTTAGTGTATGCATTTTGAACACGGTGTGTAAAATATAATATATATAATGAAAAAAAAAATTGTGTGATGTGCCGGAATTGAATTGCCTTATACTTACCCTAGACATGCTGATGTAAACATCCGTGTACATCCGTCTTTTTAAACCAGAAAAAGACTTTCTTGAAGACGAACCACAACGAGGACCTGTATAGTGAAGACGAGGGTGGAGTTTTGAGACAAATCGCTACTGGAGACAAAACTTGGATTGATCATTATGAGCCTGAGTCCAAAAAAGGCTCTATGCAATGACACAAATACACACATCACCACTGAAGAAGTTCAAGGTGTCCCAGTCTGCTGGGAAAATCATGGCAGCCGTTTTGGGACTCAGATTGGATCTTGTATTTTGAAACATTTTAAAAATAGAGTCGTCTCCAAAAACCTGAGAATATTACGCTTCATTTCTACAGTGGTTGAAAGAAGATATCAACAGCATCAAGGAACCAAAGACAAAACATTTTCGAAAAGGTGTATCAAAGCAATCACTGCATAACGCCAACCGTCCACCAACTACGACTGCGAGACCTTAAGATATGGCTCAAATACAGTATTAATGCCATCAAAACGTTAGTTATTGTACAGGGGCTTTCAATAAAGAACAATTTTGAACAATCATAACAATTTTGTATTTAAATAAAACACAGAATAATTATGATATTGGGCTGAAAATTATTCCAAAATCAAAAATTCAAATCTAATTCAGTGGCTTCAAAAGCATACACTGTTTCTCAATAAATATCAGCTCATAGTGTAAACATGACTGATGTAACCACTTGCAGTGGTAGATTATTGATTTTTAAAGAAACAGTACATACTTTCGAAACTAATTCGTTAAATTTTAATTTTGGATCGTCTCGCAATCAAAAAACAATTCTTTTTGATGTTGCTTTCTGAGGTTTTATCCGCGAAATAATCCACATTCCCACATCAAATATTCTACGCTCGGAAAAGCTTAGGGTCGACGTACGTTGTCTTTGGTATTAGGTGCGTTTATTACACATTAGGTGCGTTGCACAACCGAGCAGATCAAATTTTGTTAAGTATACTGAAATTCAAATCAAATTTTGTTAACTATATTGAATTCAACAACGATAAGTAATCGGCAACGATATCAAATTTTCTTGCAAATTAACATCAAAAACCTAAAAAACTGAATATGGTATGCTTCTTGTATTAAATTACAATCGTGTTTTCTGTTCTTATAATAGGTGCCTTGTTTTTTGCACACCCAAGTAGATCAAATTTTGTTAAGTATACTCAAATTCAAATCAATTTTGTTAACTATATTGAATTCAACAAAAAAATCCTGCATATGTGCAGGATTTTTTTATTATATTCAATATACTTAAGAAAATTTTATTTGAATTTCATTGGAAACACTAGTACAGAAATTATATTCCTCATTTGTAGTTCACGTGCTGAACTATAGAATGTGCTGATAGAAAAAAGGAAAGCTCATGAGAAGTTGTTTTTTTCGCTGTGAGGTGGCTTTGGGTTTTTCATGGTTATGTAAATAACCAAAGTAACCCAAGCTATATTTGCAATCTTCAGCATTTCTTTGCGAAACAGCATTATTTTTGAGTTACATTTAGCGTTAGTGATTTGCAGTAAGTTGTTCTTTGCATTGAAACAGCATTAGACTAGAAAAGTGTTGCTGTCGAACCTCGATGCAGGAAAAAAAATATGAAAAAGAATTGAATTGATTCAATTGATTCAATTCGAAGCGAAAATGGTGTAGAATCCGAAGAAACTGAAGTTGGGAAGTAGCTATCATTTTTGGTTATTTACTGCAAGTGGTTACTTTTTGCGCCAGAAGCCGACATATTAGAAGTGTGCCCGTTTGTACACGCTCCTGCGAAATGAACAGCGTTTTTCAGAAGTCGCCATGTAAAGAATTTCCCTGTATGGAAACGCCCTTACGAAATCAGCACCAATCAGCAGAAGCCGCGAGGGGAAATCTTCTGCACGAGCATGCTCGCACGATGTGAATAGGATAAGTCAGAATCTGCCATATTGGAAATCTGACTACACGGACGTGCTGACCGCGAAAAACACACATAGTCTTATGGGACGTCCGCGGGAAAATGTTAATTATACGGGTTGTGTTAAAGTGAGTAAAGTGAAAACAAAGTGAGATCCGGGGAACAGTGCTAGTGAACAGCTAAAACACAAATTAATGCGGTGCGCGCAGTATAATTAGAAAAATTCGCCACGAAATGTTTATCAGATGTTCTTAGGTTATGTGGTGTTTTGTGTCGATTCACTTTCGATACAATTGATGGACACAAAATGCAAGTTATAACTAAATATTAACACTACAACGCGTCCACGCACAAAAAACTAACGTTTTAATCATATTTTAGCTTAAAAACCGCAAGTGAAATCTCCGTGTGTGTCGGCACTGCCTCGTGGAAATGTCAACATGGCCTACTGCAATGACGTCACAGCGAGAACGATTACGTAGCCTGACAGCCCGTACATCTAGGAGGCATTGCTTCAGGGGACAAACAGGGGGAAAAAATATTCAGGGTTTTGTTTAGGGTATTCTGAAATTTGATAATGCATTTTTCCGGAACGTATGTTTCGATATATAATAATTTCGAAATACGTCATGTCCACCTTTTTCTGATGTAAGAAAATGTAAAATATCAATCTTCTATCATACTATTAAGCGGATATTGGTGATGCTGTTTCAAAACTGATATTCTTACCTTACCGATTGACGACAGAGGTTGCGATTGCCTTACCCTATATCTCTATCTATTCAGCTGAGTGACCGATTCACTTTTTCGTAGGTACTATTTGCAATACGCTGTCATCAAATCTATGTTGGGGTCATTTAACCGCCCTCGCTCTATCATTGCCCGTGTTCCATTATTACTATTTAGTACTCGCAAGTACTTCTGGCTACTTCCAACTACTCGCGCTCTCGTTCGCGAGTAGTTCATGAGTAGTTACGCCTTTTTTTGCCGTGAGGTGGCTATGTTAGTTGTCATTGGTAGTGTTAGTTGTCAATAGGTGGTTTTGGTTTTTTCTGGTTATGTTGAATGTTTTGGTAGTTAGGAAATTAGAAATAGCCCTCATAATGTGTGGAAAGTTAAAATATGTAATTTTCTGCTAGTTGTTTTTATATTCTTTATCGATTGTGGTAGTTTATACTCGTTGTTTTCTCCCTTTATTTTCAACTGTTTTACATTTGAAAACTGCATATAATTTGACAGGTCAGAATCAGCTGGAAAGAACGAAAATAGCGTTCCTTTTGTGCTCTACTCCCAAGTACTTGCAAGTACTAATTAGTAAAAATGGAACACGGCAATTGCATAGCTTAAGAACTATATATAGCTCGGAAAGTACGTGAATTGCAATTCAATTCCCCACTGATTGCGAGAAGTAAATAGCAATATTCAAGTCCAAGTTGGAAAAAGACACAAAATACCCCGCCAAGCAACTCTGCTACGATCAAATACGTTTCTCATTCCCACTAGGCAATATACATGTGCTTTGACAAAGAGACTATTTTAACGAATGGCGATTTATGCAATATTGCTTTTCTTAATACATTTTCTGAGTATTAAAATGGTAAGCGATAAGGTAGTTAACGCGGAATACTACTTTCGATACCATTTGGCGAGTAAAAGGAATATCTCCGACACTTTTATGCAACCCAATACAGAGAATTTCGTTTGTTGGCAGTGCATGTTCGCGGCGCTTACTGTTTCTTGATGGGATTATACGCACGCCAACACACTCTCACCTATCAGCTAACACGGATATATACATTCTCACCTGTCGTTTGACATTATATTTTCTCACTTTCGCATGTGATAAAGTGATCTTGTTTTGGGTTTATCTCTTTTTACGTGCCAGCTGATGGTAATTCCTTCACTCTTTTCCAATCTCTTCCATCAATAAATCACGTACTTTCAGGCTCCTGGCAATTGTTTGATGTGTATTGCATTTAACACGGGGATATCCCAAAATATCGGAATAAGTCATATTTGTTTGTGGCACGCACACAAAAAAATCCACTTCATCGTCAACTTTTTTTTCTCGTTGCGAAAATCATATCGATTTCGCTCCTACATCCATTCGATGCAGTGCATTCGCTTTTGGTGCGGCGTACGGTGGTTGGAGCTGAGCATGTTCATGCATCACGCGGTAATGTTCGGCTCTTGACCGCTGTATGACTGCATCGAAATCGAATGTTCCGGCCGGTCAGCGCTGCATGCAGCTGATAGCAATCAAAAAGTGATGCAACGGAGCTGATGGCGACAACGGCTTTTTGAGATGAGCGGTGAGTCTCTTCCACGACGGCAAGCGGAGAAGATAATCGGACTTGAGTGGGCATTCTATTCGGGGATTTTGATTTGAGCGTTGCGTGCGTCGCCTAGTTTGGATACGAGTTCAAATTTAAGTTTCAAATAAACAAATCTCCGCGCACCTCAGTAAAAAGAATTCAAGTCGAATAAGATTCAGTTCTTAAAATTAACGTGTTTAGGGTGAATTTGAAGTGATCATAAAACGAAACTATTCGGTTTGAAAATAGGTTTAGAAACACTAGCACGGCAGTTACTAAATTCAAGCTTAACTCTGAAGAAAACTTCAGTAGTCATGGAAGTGGATAATTATCGATTGTGCCGAGCAGATAGTTAGCAATGAATTGGAATTAATTCGACTTTTGTTGTTGTTATCTTTGCAATTGCAAGTGTGAGTTCTTGAGCAAGTAATTGTGCAGCCGTTTTCTTATTCTCCCATGTGAAGTAACTTAAGTGCACTGACTAAAATAAGCAATCGCTAGTGTATATCGCTGTGATAGCTCTTGAATCGGGAAAAAACCGCCACAAAAATATCAGTATAACATTGTTCGCTGTTGATAACGGAGCCAAGTACGGTTCGAAATTGACCGATCGTGAAATTCTTGTGAGGATCGACTGGGTTGTTGCGATATAAGCGGTCCGGTTCATAATATGACAATCACCTTATTCGAAAACTTTTGAAATAGTCCCTAGTTCTTGAATTCACAAACTCTACCGAATAATAAACAAAGTGATTTGAGTGTGCTGTTAAAATATTCCGTGGATTGCAAAATCAAGTCCATTTATAAATGATTGTTCTTCGAATCATAAACTCTACCAAATCAAATCATAAACTGAATTAGCGTTTGGTGATTATTTGGATATCACAGAAACAATTTGAAATCAACGTAAATAATAGATTGAAAGCGATCAGCAATACGGGAATGACATAAAAACTATTGGTTCGACGTTAAAAATCGTAAATTATGATCTATTTATTTGGCAAATTTAATATATAACGTTCAAATAAAACAAAAACAAAAAAACCAGTTATAACGTAAATTGCCGGAGATTACGAGAAGACTAACCGCATGTTAAGGAGGAATCTCACTTGTTCCGGATGAACCTAGAATAAATAAAAAAAAATAAAAAAAAGAAAATACCAGAAAAAAAAACAAAAGAATAAATAATAGAAACTTAAAAATTAAAATTTTCAGCCACCATATTCTAGAACAACGGTCGACCGTCGTCAGGAGCGGTGAGTTTTCTGTGTTGATTATTGTTTGAATTGATTTTTTATTCTTAGTAATTTTATTTTATTTATCTTGTTGGTTATATTCACCTTATTTATCTTAATATTTATATACATTATTTATCATTACATTAATTATTATTATAAATTGAATTTTTGAACCAATTTTTCGTCCTCTTGAATTTTGACTTTGTTATTATTGTTTTTTCTTGGAAATAACATGATTTGTAAATACTTGAATTCAGTCTTTTTGTTGTAATTCGATCATGGAGTAAAAGATAGGTGGACGAAAGGTCCATCCAGTCCGCCTTGACATCAAAGATGACGACCCTCTTGTTTCACCAATTCAGGTATTTGGAAAAGCTATTCTCGAAGTTAATTTGGGTCTTCGCCGTTCGTTCTTGTGGAAATTTTTAATAGCGGATGTTTCAGCTAATATAATTGGTGCCGATTTCATTAAGCATTTCGATCTCCTTATTGACTTAAAGCGAAGTCGTCTTATAGACAACATTACAAAGCTTGAGTCAGTATGTATTCTTACGTCGACGCCCATCACAGGCATTAAATCTATCAACAGTCTAAGACTAAAGACAGACGACACAAGTTAATGATCATTAACGTAATGATCATTAACGTAATGCTCATTGAACGCTAATGATCATTTGTTTTGAGCGTGACACACGGCCATTTTAATTACATTCTTCTGTCAGATGTGAGTTGTTTCAAATCTCAAAAATGAATATGAATACTGGACGTAATAAAACACCTGTCCAAGGAATGTTCAATGAAATGAAATAAATTCATCAGATCTTGTTGCACACGAGTAGTCGTAATTAGTATCTCATACCGACCATTAATAAAATCTTGTATCTTAGCCAAACATGGTTTTTTTCTTACGGAACACGTCCGCTCCCATAACTAGCGCAACTTGCATTTATAACAAATCAAAACCAGCCTGCACAAGGAATTCAAATTAGAAACATATTGGCCAAAAGCCTAGGTAGCTATTATTATCATCATTTACTTTCACCATATTCAATCTTATCACAAATTTATTTATATCAAAGTAACAAAAACATAAACCAATTATTGCAACTGTACTTGAACACTTATGTATGTAGTGAAACTATATTGAACTATGCAACTATAAAAACTATACTTAAAAACTAATCTTTCGCATTTGCATTTGCAAACTTTTTCTGCAGCTCCAAGCCCCTGTCCAAATAATTTTTTGTCATTTGGAACCAAAGCTTGTCCCTATTTTCCAAATCTTCAAAAATCCTTTTACAGTCTTTAGAATCTTCCTCAATTAAAATATTTGTTTTTTTACATCCTCTAAAATTTGGTGTTTCAATTATAGTTTCCTTTTTCTAACTCGAGACTTAGATGCTCCAGTAGATGAAGATGCCGGTGATGCAGGATTCGCTAACAATTCGTCGAACAATAACGAGCCCTCGGAGGATTTATTCCGCGATGAATTTGAGGAATCTATGTTTTCTAATTCTGAAACCTGAATAAAATAGAATAGTAAGAATTCACTGTCAAAATGACTTATACTTGTTTATGCTTTTGACAGCTGGAAATCATATGATTTTTTTTAATTTTTCCAATAAATTTTATATATTTCTCGCAAGATGGTTCGACATGCAGTAAGAGTTAATGAGGATTCATCACCAAATTGTCATTTGGAGAACTTCATTAATGATGATATTAATGAGCATTAGACATGACACACGTAATAGTTAATTATCATTAACATCGAAATTATCATTAACTTGTGTCGTCTGTCCAGACTCTAATGCCGTTGCAAACTTTTCTGAACGAATATGCGGGTATAACACAACTCTTGCAGCCTGGAACAGCCGTAACTTCAAATGTCGTACACCACATCATGACGAATGGTCATCCTGTCACAGCGCGATCTAGACGTCTCTCACCAGAAAAGCTCATTGCTGCTCGTCGGGAGTTTGAACATCTAATGCAGCTTGGAATTTGCCGGCCGTCAAGCAGCAGCTGGGCAAGCCCACTTCACATGGTTCAGAAAGCTGATGGATCATACAGACCATGTGGAGACTATCGAGCTCTCAATGCGAAAACCATTCCCGACAAGTACCCATTACCGTACCTACAGGACTTCACTGCGATTCTGCAAGGTAAGACAATATTTTCTAAAGTCGACTTACAGAAAGCATTTTATAAAGTCCCAGTGCATCCAAGTGACTTGCCAAAAACAGCTATAATAACGCCATTCGGCTTATTTGAATTTGTCTACTTGGTATTTGGCTTGCACCATGCCGCCCAAACATTTTAACGTTTGGTGCATCACGTTATACGTGGATTAGACATGGTGTTTGCGTATTTAGATGATTTATGCATTGCCTCCTCAATGCCTGAGGAACATCAATTCCATTTACGTTTGTTATTCGACAGACTTAAAAAATATAACTTAGCTATTAACGTAGCCAAATGTGAATTTGCTCGGAGTGAGATAACCTTTCTCGGCCATCATATATCTGCCGACGGTATTTGTCCACTTCCAGAGCGTGTAAGTGCCATTCAAAATTTTCAACACCCATCGAATGAAAAGGACTTAAAGAAATATCTGGCAATGGTAAATTTTTACAGGCGATTCATACCAAATGCAATCGAAGCTCAAGCACCATTACTCACTATGTGCACTGGGAACATTCGTAATGACAGTTCGCTGCTTAAGTGGACTCCGGAGACAACAACTGCTTACGAAAAATGTAAGCAGCAGTTGGCAAATAGAACTTTGCTAGCACATCCATCAAAAAATGTTGAATTGTCTCTTTGGGTTGACGCGTCGAGCATAGCAGCTGGGGCAGTGCTCCACCAAGTAAACGAAAAGAAAATCAAACCATTGGGCTTCTTTTCCAAAAAATTTGAATCAGCACAGTTACGATATAGCACGTACGGTCGCGAGCTTACGGCTGTTTATCTCGCAGTGCGTCATTTCAAGTTCATGTTAGAAGGCCGGACGTGCCACATCTACACCGACCATAGGCCTATTATATTTGCCTTCCGTCAAAAACAAGATAAAACTTCAGATCGTCAAGCTCGCCAACTGGATTACATCGGACAAATCACGACCGACATCAGATATGTAAATGGAAAACACAACGTTACAGCCGACTTGCTCTCTCGTATAGCATCCATCAACACCGTTCCATATATTTGCTATGATGAACTAGCAGATGATCCATTCACTGATGATGAACTTCAACAACTCTAGCAAAAAAGTAATTCAAATGGGTCGATCAAATTCAAACTTTTTAGTATTCCAGGTAGTACGAAGCAAATTTACTGCAATTATTCTACAAAAATAATTCGACTCTTCATCACAAAAAAGTTTCGGCGTGATTTTCTGCAGTCGACGCATACTTTATCGCACCCTGGAACAAGAGCTACAGTCAAGTTAATGACGCGAAGATTTATTTGGCCGGGCATCCGAAAATATAGTCGAGAATTTGCTAAGACGTGCATCGAGTGCCAGAAAGCAGAGGTGCAGCGTTACACACATTCACCTCTTGCGCGCTTCAGTGTGCCAGGCGCTCAATTTTCACATATAAACATCGACATTGTTGGACCCTTTCCACCAAGCAATGGTCACAGATATTGCCTCGCAATTATAGACAGATTAACGAGGTGGCCGCAGGCAATCCCTGTTCCGGACATGACCGCCACTTCTATTGCTCAAGCATTTCTTAGTGGATGGATTTCTCGATTCGGAGTGCCGACCCACATTTCGTCAGTTCAGGGACGACAGTTTGAATCAACGTTGTTCGTTTTTCGACCTCTGGTCGCAATGTGTCTGTGTAAAACAACAACAAATTTCATTCAGAAAAGTTGATGTATTTGGGAATTTGTGTCCATGTATTGTTTTCCCCGTTATCCCAACCACCCCGTGGATCGGATGGATTGAAATGAATGTTTACATAGAGAGTCTACCGCGCTGAGGGGTGGTGTGTGCGGCATTGAGGGGAAAGCTGTTTTACAGAGAGTAAAATTGCATGTGTAGTAAAATTGCTTCATTCACGTACGGGTTCATGCATTGTGATTGCGTGCCCATTCTTAATATGTCTATGTTGCCATTACTTGCCACGATACCGACCGATGGACTGAGCATTTGCCGATGATTCTTTTAAGTCTGCGAACAACATTCAAGGATGATATCAAAGCTTCGCCTGCCGAGTTGGTTTACGGTATGACTCTTCGTATTCCGGCAGAATTCTTCAGCGAAGATGTACGCAACCAGATGGAGACAGAAGTTGTAGCTGACCTGCGGAAATCAATGCGAAATTTACGCCCGCATGACACTAAATGGCATTCGAATCAAAAGATCTTTATTCAAAAGGATATCGAGACCTACAAACACGTTTTCTTGCGCAACGATTCTATTCGGCCAACCTCGTCTCAACCGTACCAAGGTCCATACGAAGTGCTGGAACGAAATGAGAAAATTTTCAAAATTAATATCAACGGTCGAATATCCAATGTGTCAATTGACAGGTTAAAACCTGCCTACATAATAAATCCTGCCTACAACGACCCGCCGACAGTAGAATCTGGATCTCATGACGAATTCACGCGCTCAGGACGCCGCCTCATCATTCCGCCCCGATTTTTCTGAATTGTTTCTTCCACGGGGGGATCACTGTAGCTGACCGGTTACGAATTTAGCATGGTTTTGCTTCACCGCTGTAAACAAATTAATAGTGCAAAGTGAGCCGCTGGAGTTGTTCGCCCGACGTGAGTCATCCATAGGTCTGTTTCCGTACTTGAATCTATTATAATATATTTAAATAGATTCGCAGCAAGTCGTTTCCGTACTTTTGCTGCAAGCCAAATGCAAGCCAAATTTTGCAGCAAAAAGAAGCCAGCTGCCAAATTCTGTTACTGCTGCAGTTTGCTGAAAGTACGGAAACAGACCTCATGTTGTTGATCATCATCATCAGGCGCTGCACGTGAACATATCTATCTTTTATGTATTTTGTGTGTATTATTAGTTTGCATTAAATAAACATTTAATAATAACCTAAATAACTCTTTTAATTCTTCAAAACAAATAACTACAAACGGTATCAAGACAAAAATTACTTTTGATACCAACATTCAACATAATCATCGCATAGGTTCATCAATAATAAGCAGACCACGTTCGTAGAGACCTTCCACAACCAACAGTTTCATATCGTTACTATCCGCTTCCAGTTCACTCGTGCAAATATACTCCGGATACTCGTGCAATAATTGTTGAACAATACACGCACCATCTTCATCAATTTCGATATAGTTTTCCTCGTAATCATAGTATTTCTTCGAATTATCAATAGAGCCTCAAAAAAAATGTGAAAATTGTTAAAATAACACTTTTTAACATTTTTTGTGGTTTTTCGAAAAAATAGCCTTTTTTCGCCTTTTTCTGACTTTTCATAAGAGATTTAACAATTGTCTGCCATTTTCACACTTAACCAGATTTGACATTTAGCGGACAAAAAATTACTAGCATCCCCTTCAATGTAAATTATATGGGCAGGTCTACTCCATTTCTACGACCCCTCTGCTACGCTGTGCCACTGCTATAATCAGTGAGGTAGTAGAAATGGAGTAGACATGCCCATAAGATTTACTTTGAAGGGGATGGTAGTAAATTTTTGTCCACTCAACGTCAAATCTGGTCAAATCAGTGAGATAGTAGAAATCTGAGAGCATAAAGACATTAGGAGGGGCGATGTCCATTTAAAATACATTGAAGAGAAACCGACCACTTTTCATGTATCTTCAATGTCAATTCCCCTCATTGTATCCTTGCTGTCAATAAGACAATTAAACTAATGTAAACAGTTTGAGTCGGTACGGAAATAAAATCGTGTTTATTTTAAATGCAGATTAGTTTTGTGTAGATTCGACTAGTGCGGTTCACAAAAACGTTAGTATAGAAGTGAAAATCGCGAGTTTTATTTGAAAAAAGTGTTTGAAAACTGTGCAATTCCATTAATCTTTGCAATGAAGTGAGTTGTGCCGAATTGTGGCACTAGTTTGCAACGCCGGCCACTTGGAGTTTCTTATCACAAGTAAGGAATAAACAACCGATGTGTTTTGAAAATTTTGTGAATTTCACAAACTTTTTATAAGCGAAAGTGCCTATTTGAGCCCTTTTAAATATTGTCGACATATTCGCGCGAATTTCCTGGTAGCCATTTTAATTGCTGTCAAAAAAAACACAAAGCTGTAGAGCGCATAAACAGTTTCGGGGCTGAGCGGAAATAAAATGATATAAAAATTTATTCGTATTGCATGCTGTGTGAAATATTGTTTTCCAGATTTCCAGAAAATGAGCAACACAAATTCATTTGGACTTCTTCTCATGGATTTCCTGAGCTGATCATCAAAAATACTTCCCGGGTCTATTCAAATCTTTCGGCCGTGGTATATAGCAATTGATGATTGACAAGGGAATAAGTGTAATAGTTTCTTGTTTTTCTTACAGCTGCCGTCATAGTACGTTAGTTCTGAGCAAGCGAACAGGGGACCATATTTAGTGGAATAGAATCTTTGAGTGATGCAGTAAGTAAAGAAAATGTTCAAAACATTCTTCTCTTTATTTATCTTAATTCTATAGACACCTTTCGGTAACAATATTCAAGATGAGATAAACGATGGACAAGAAGAGCGAATTGTGATCTCATTAGGTGCTTAATGCTGATGTTGCGTTCATGATGCACTTTTGAAAATTTTAATATTCAAAAATATCATTTCTATTAGGCTTCGTAAACAGACCAAGTGGCTCCTATTACCGCAGTGCATTTACTCAACCTGCAGGGAAAAATTGGAAGATACGCTGAAACGAAAAAATAGGATTATCCGAAATTTGCGTAAAAAACAGCGCAGGCAAAAGAAAACAGCTTCTATAGTTGAGTTGTTAGATAATCTCAAGGCCAATAACTGGATTAGCAAAGTAGGTCGAGAACGATTAGATAGTGTGAATATAATATAATAAATATCTTATTACTTAGAAATATATTATCTCCAACCTATCATTGCATGTAGTCTACTTTATAGTATAAGAAAAGTTGAGACTTTTTGGAACTATTAACTGTGAAGAGGACTTTTTTTTTCGAAAATAAAATTTGCCTTTTTCGGAATTTGAAATTGTTTTTTTACTTTATTGATTTTATTCTTTGCAGTTGCTTTACACACAATACTCAGTAAAAACTTTCTAGATGTTCTAAAAACGAAAATGATATTTTATATTATTCAATGTTTTCTCATCACCTACGGCAGTACTCGGCACTGCCAAGATTTGAGCCAGCATAAACACATCTAATTTTTAAGCCACTTTCTTATAAAACAATTTTTGTTTTATGGGTGAATAAATATTTGATTAGTATATTCTACAATTTTCATAGTTCGCATGCATTAGTGTTCTGTTTTAATTTTATATCCTGGAAAAACAATTAATTCACCGCAAAGCAACGAATAATCCAGCCTGCTGTGGCTTATTTTTACTCCCTGGTTCGAGAATTCGTACGGTTATAATATGAAAGCTAAAAAATATTAAATAACTAAATATATAACAATCATTCACTTACGATATTCAAAATTTGAATATTTGAAATTAATTTGATAAATTAGCAATTACCTACGCCCCGAAAATTTCAATCTATCATCGGGGTCGCTGGTGATGAGGAAAAATGGCCATGCCTTCGGCCCCTCCGAATGTCTTTAAGCTCTCAGGTAGAAATGGAGTGGACATGCCCATAAGATTTACATTGAAGGGGATGGTAGTAATTTTTTGTCTGCTCATTGTCAAATCGGGTTAAATCCAAGTAGTTCCCCTCCAATTTGACAATGAGAGTGAAATGGCGTAAAGGCAGCTTTAACATGCTTTGTGCGCGAGAGGATTGAAGGGGCTAATGGTAGAAAAATATACCGTCCGTGTCCTGGGGCTGGGTCAAATTCAAGTAGTTCCCCTCCAATTTGACAATCAGAGCGAAATGGCGGAAAGGCAGCTTTAACATGCCTTGTGCGCGAGAAGATTGAAGGGGCTAATGGTGGAAAGTTATACCGTCCGTGTCCACTCCGTTTCTACTATCTCACTGGCTATAATAACCAATAATAACAGAGCATTTGGCGGCAAAATCTGACAGGTGCCAAATGCTTAAAGAAGAGTGGGTTCATCGCAGATTTTGATCATAAAGATAATTTTGATGTTGAATTATTGAAAAAAGCGTGTGTTGCGTGAAAACTGCATGCCGAATTTGTTTTAAAAATAAAGTCCGAAAGCATTTATGTATTTGAAAGCAAAGCAGAGTACTATCAAACTTGTAAGTATTGTAGCTGAGCTTGGAAAACTTGATTGAAAGCAACGAGCAGAATTGTACTCTTAATGCTTAGGGGTGGAAACAGCTCGCCTTATTTTCAATGAGTTGGTGTAAACAGTAATTTTATATCAAAAACTATTAAAATGTATATATCTGTAAATCACTACTGATGCTATAGCATAACACTATTTTCGATAGTCAGCGTTTCAACGCAATCAATTCAAAAGATATCGCCTTACTGGTAATGCGAGGCTTATATTTAAATTCTTCTAAATTCTTTATTTAAAATTACGTGGCTACGCTCAAAATGTCCAATCATTTAGTAGATGAACGAGTGATCGAAGCGTTGTGACAATAGGTCTGTTCCCGTACTACGATTAATTGCAATTAATTGCAATGAAGCGTACTAAAACAGAGTTTTTTTTAGTCCGTTTTAGTACGCTTCATTGCAATTAATTGCAATTAATCGTAGTACGGGAACAGACCTAATATGTTTAAATAATGTATCCCAGCAATACGTCATGTGAATTTTGTCACATTCAAAAATTATAATACCAATTATTGTTCCATCATATGTTGCTATATTTTGGCGATCAAAAACGATTCAAATGAAAGCCGCAGTAGCCTCTATTTTCGCACAAGAAACCTCTATTAGATGTTTAAAGTTTTTCTTTTATCAGGGATGGAAGGAACTGTAGAAAGCCGTGCAAGGCGACGTTGCAGTGTTGCATCAAACTCAGATGGCTACTACACTGAGTACGATGATAAACTTAAGGAATCAAAAGGGCACAAAACTCCTGCAAAAGATGCCGCGCAAGTTGCAGAGGCCATAAATACACCACGTAGTCGTAGGTCCACACGGCATAGAACACCTCCTAAAAAATACGCGGAAGACTACGAAAAACCCTCCCAAATCACCAAAGAAATAACTCCGAGGAAAACTAGAATGAAATATATTAGCGACGAATCCGACGACGAAAGTGATGAACACTTGAGCAGTTCGGAAGCAAAAGCTGCGAAGGCAAAAAACTTATTCGACGATTCGATAGATATCGACGGGAAGCAAATTTATGGTTTTATGACCCCAAAAAAGCGTGATGGAATGGTAATAAAAGCAATGAATACACCCAAAACGCTTATATCGCAATGCGAAAGAATATCTAAAGCACATCAATCGCCTACCAGTAGTAAGAAAATTAAAGAAGCTATAGAACCTAAAACTCCACGTCATGTCAGAAGCAAAATTAAAGCTGGTAAGTGTTTATATTTTGTTGCAAAACTCTTGAGAACAATTTTTAAGTCGATAGGTTCATTGATATTCACATGTAGTTGGATTTGTTTTCCAGCTTCATTAATACTTTTGTTTAGCTTTGTATCGCTTTTGTATTATCTATCGTTGCCTTACAAAGTCAGTGAGAAGATAAATTTTGATAAGTCTGCTTCACACCAATGCGGTAAGCGGTCCGGTGACGGTACGATATTAAGAGGCAAAGCGCATCACGTGTTATTTAGATCATTGGTTTCCAACAATGCGATACATCCATGCCAGAGCGTATAGACTAATAAATAGCACGGAAAGCGTCTGATTTGCGATACAAATTACGACATTACCCCACAAATTGTGAAAAATAGATAGCAGTACCTGATTTTGAAAATTGAAATAAGACAAAAATACCCCGCCAGTGGTAATGCTACGATAAGATACGTTCTTTTGTTCCCACTAGGCAATATACATATACTTTGCAAAAACACATTTTCAACGATTGGCGTTTTACGCAATATTAATTTTCTTAAAACCTAGTATGTGTATTAAAATGGTCGGCAATAAAATAATTGACGCGGAATACTATTTCCGATACCATTTGGAGAATAAAAACAACATCCTCGATACGTTTATGCTATCCATTACAATGTTGTTTGTTGCCAGCGAATGTTCGCTGCGCTTACTATATCTTGATGGGATCATACGCACAACAGCACGTACTCACCTCTCATTGGTTGATGTATCAGGGCCGAGAATATGCTTCTTTCACTTTTGCAAATGGAAAAATGTACTTATTTAGCGCGGCGTCAGGGCCTCGTGGATCAGGCACCAGCTGATTCGTAAACCCTCCACATGACACCCTTCTCTCCTATCGGAAAATATCGCGCTTTCCATGCTATTTATTAGTCTATATGCTCTGGCCATGCGGTATGCGGTACGAGCTACGATTTTATTTTATAAAGCATCTGTCACAGTCCTCCCGTGTACCACATTGTGTTGTACAGCATGGATAAAGAAAATATGACCGAGATGTTGATAGAAAAAGTGCAAAACTATCAAATTTTATACGATCTCAGCAATGTGGAATATAAAAAAATAAACAAAAGTGTGGGATGAGAAGGCTTCGGAAATAGGGAATACAACCGGTAAAAAAATAAAAATATTCTAATAATTTTCGCAGTCTATATACATACATATATTAGATACATATTGTTTTTATTATTAGAAATATATTTTCATTATATCATTGGGTAATAAGATACTTCAAAAAGTTTTAACGAACTTGAAATGCATGATTGCATCTCCTTGGATTATTTTGAATTCTATTAAATGCTCTTAGTTCCACTTCAGGTTCCAAAATCTCCAAGAATATACTTTCTTGCTGCTTCGGTCGTAAAAAATTATGAAGAACACACGCTGTTCTAATTATTTTCTGGTAGTTTTCTGGGATTAGTTCCAATGATCTAAGGATTACTCTCTTTTTTTGTGATAGGATCCCAAAGGCGTTTTCAACGATACGTCTGGTTGCACTTAAACGATTATTGTATTTCTCCTTAAACGTATCATTGCGCGCTTGTTTGTGCGGAAAAGGACGTATTAAGTACGGCTTAAGAGGAAATCCTTCATCACCACGCAACATAACCGGAGTAGGTTCACTCTGACCTGGGAAACATTTTGGTGCAGGAAGATCGAAGAATTTTTTTTTTCAAGTTTTATGCCTGCACTGAGAAAAATACTTCAATTTTTTGAAGAAAAATGGACACATTATCAAAGAAAATTGGTAATGATTCTGCGCCAAAGAAATATTTACTCAATCCAAAGAAAGGAATATATTCATTTCAAAGAAGTAACATTGAATTTGAACTGAGTAAAATTTGATATAGTTTCAACGAAATGTTACCATAAATCAGAGACAATATTGTTTTGTTCATTGATATTTTTCTTCAAAACAAGCAAAAATTTTCTACGTGCCAAAGAAATATGGTTTGAACTGAGGTAAATATTGAACTTATCCTGAATAAAATTCATTTTGATTCAAGGAAATGATGACTGAAGTCATAAAAATTATTCATGTTTTCGTCGAAAATTTTCTTTGAATCAAGCAAATGTTTTCTATAATCCAAAGCAACAAGGATTGACTCCAAATAAATACTTGACTTGATTTTTATAAAATTTTCTTCGATTAAAAGAACATACTTACCCATTCAAAATAAATCTTTTTCTGTTAGATATAAATTTATTCGATTTAAAACACGTTTGGATAGTTGTAAGCAGAATGTATCTGACTTGTATTTCATTTATAAATTACAGTAAATAGTATATTACATTATTATTATAAAAGTATATTACAGTAAGAGTATACTTTTAGTACATTTATAAATTTCAGTTAAGAGTTCAGTAGGTGTATATATTTATTCAAAAAAATACTTTTGGCTTCAAAAATTGCTGATTACATAGTTTATATAAATGAACAGGTGGACATTTTATTTCATCTGCACTCAGTAACATATACAAGTTTGTTTCTCCTTCAATATTATACGACAAATAATGTTTATTGAAACACTTAACTTTTAATTGTTGGCATAACAGCAGCACTTTTCCACAAGAATGCAAAATTTCTTTGATTTTCAGTGCTTTAAAATTAGGATCATACAAATAAATTACAAAGACAATTTTATAGGAGGTGCCGTATTTTTCGAAACTTAAGTGGCATGTATAATGTATTAGTTCATTCATATCGATCTTTGCTTGCAATTCATTATAAGATTGTATACTCCATTCTTTAGAACTTAAAATATATGAGACTGCTTTAAAATTCAAAATGAATTCCGTAAACAATAAACAATACTTAAGAGATAAAGAAACTATAATATTTTTTCTAGATATAATGTTTTTCACGTATGATTTCAGTTCTCTATGTTTAGATACAAAAGGAAATGTCCACAAATACTTTAAGGGACCTGATTGCTTAATGATCCTACAATAGTGGTTTAAGAAATGATGCTTGGGTTTTAATGTATCAGAAAATAACTTCGTGTAATCTCTGTTATGAAACATTATATGCTCTTGCAGATTAGTAATGTCTAATTCGGTGTATTCAGATAAGAGTAGTAGGTCCAATAGTTCAATCAAGTTTAAGACAAAACACCACAGTTCATCGCCTTGCTGAATTATATCTCCAATTATTAATGGAAAAAAATGCATGAAAGTTAACATTTCTCTTGCAGTTAGCTTAGGATTAAATTTTTTTAAGATGACTCATTTCCAATGGGGGAGATAAATTTCCATTTTCTGTTACACCGTAGTTAAAATGTTGTTTTCGAGTATTCAATAGCTCCAAATCGAATGTTTTATTTTTTATATAAAGTAGTATTATGTGGCACATCATATTTCAAAACGCCTTCAAGCACGTCGTGGAGTATATCAACTGAAAAATTATCGAGAACATGAAAGTCATTTATTTTATTAAAAATAGAATTTTCCCGTACTCCTGTTCTGTTCGCGTCATTTATAATCAAATCTTCTTCATAATCATGTTTATTTCGTAATTTTGTATATTCATCTTGGAATGAAAAGTGGCATTCGACTTTAGCACTTTTGAAGAATCTACAGAAGAAGTTTGCGGAAAAAGAACGCGAAAACCCTAATATGTTATTTAAAGCCAAATTATCTCCTATTATTAATTCCAAAACAAAATAAACTGTTCTTTTACCGGTGCTTGTTGAAATTTCTGTTCCATTATTCGCTAGATCATTTAGAACTTCTATAAACTTGAAAAAACATCTAGAGTTTCCGTAAAATTTAACATCCTTTGATTTAAACAAAGCGGCTACAAATACATTTTGCAGTTTGTGATTAAGTGATATTGGAGAAGATGGAAATGAGTAGTAAATACCCAAAATTGAAGAATTATGTGGGCCAAGGGCGTTATTTATCTCAAAGTCATCAAAATATAGAAAATATGGGATGACAACTTTACCCACAAATTTCCTGCCATAGTTGACCATTAATAAAGTTACTAATATCTGTTTTTTTAGATAAAAATTCATTTTGTTGAATAAAGGCTTCAAGAACACCCTCAACCTCAAAATATTTTTTTATTTGAAACTTCATAGGTAGTAATGCACCTTTTGTAACGCTGGCATCAAGCGTGTTGATATTATTGAGAGTTAGATTTGATATCAAATTATCGATTTGAATAATTTGTGGCTTCCTATAAATACTATTTGCTTCTAATTTACTTATGAGCTTATATTCCGTATCAAATTCGTTGAAAGGGTTTTTTACAAAATTCCTTGATTTTCTCTAAGTTTTTATGAACTGCTTCCAAATTGTGGAATTTAAGAGATCTAATGTTTTTTGTATTTCGTTTTTTTATGTTTTGAGTAATCAAAGTCGTTACTTCTTTTTGTATTCGAAAAGCTTCCTTTCGTGCAAAATTTTTTTTTGCATAGAGGTTCAATGAAAACTCTAAAGATCCTTTTGCAAGATTATTCAAGTCCACATGATTTACACTTTCTAAATTAGTATGGCATACTTCAGTTAAAGCAGAACTGCATGCCTCTACATTTTTAATATTGCTGGGAATTGTATGTGATTTCTCAGATTGCTTTTGAGTGCTGTCAATTGTAACAAATGTATTTGGATTGAAGGACTGTTTATTTCTTTCATTTCTTGTATGTTTACAAAATGTTCGAAATGATTTAAATGTTTGCTCGCACGCAGCAATTCCACATTTATAAATTTGAGTTGGAGGAAGCCTGTGAAAGTATTTTAAGTGGCGAAATAAAGATTCACATTGTGCAAATTTTTTAGAACACACGAAACAAATAAGATCTTCCATTTGCAAGAGATTAATTTTAGTAAGCAAAAGGAAACTTTTAAATATTCTAATTTTTAACTTATCAGCTAAAACCGTGCAAATTAGAAATTTTTCTTTTTTGGCAAAACAGAATTTAGTTTCGAATGAAAGAGGTGCGATCATATAAACGCAGTTAAAAGTGAAAAATTATTATAACAATAGTGTTGAAAAAGTTTAATTTAATAACTTGAAATGTTATGGAAATTGTTTTGTTAAATTTTGAGCCTTCCAGTATATCTTTTCGTTTTTTTTTATGAAGTCTAATATTTTTTTAGAATTCCACTGAATATCGGTGAAATATATATTTATAGTAATAGGTTTGACTAATATAGTATATCATAGGTATATCAAACAATAGCAATGAAAATTACTTTAAAGTCACACGTCAGCAGTGTACCATAAATGCACCATATGCATGTATAAGCTTTAAAAATAATATCTAGAAACTTAGAATCAATCATTTAAAATAAGTACGAATAAAGAAATAAATGTCATTGTTATAAAAAAGCAGTTAAAGAATAGCCTGACGATTTGTCATATCGGTCAAAAGTGCAGCTAAAGAACTTGATGTTGAATCACAAGGTAACTTTATGTCATAAAAGAAATGTTGGATAAAAGTCCAAATCAATTCACATTCATCTGGATATTTCAAATCCAGGATAGTAAATGTTTTAAAGATAATATCAATACATTTGACAATGTTATCAAATTTATAATAAGTTTCAAAATAACAAACAAAATATCCCGTTACATCAAACGGATCGGCACCAATGGCACAAATCAGTGGTTGAATCGTACCTTCATGTTCGAAGTTATTGTCAACCAAATGTTTGACTTTAGATTTTAATTCGCTGTGTGTCGAACAAAATATGATGAAAGAATTCCTGGAATCAGCAATGGAATATTTTCTCAGTTTCCTTGATTTTGAACTGGTGTTGGCTGCAAGTTTACGCTTTGTTGGGATGAAAATGGAGTGCAGCAGTACACAAATCACAGCATCTCTTATACCTGAAAAGTTAAATGTGAAGTTTTACAGAATCTGCTTTTTTAAGTAGTAAAATGTGGTTAGTAAAAAAAAAAATTTTGTTGAAAAAAAATTTACTTGTGAAACCAAATGAGTACTTACTAGATCCAAAGTTTCCCTTTTGAAACTTTCGTAAAATCTCAAGACTATTGGCGTCTTTTATTCGCTCCTGCATTAGTTGGTAGATAGTTTCACAGAAACCTTCCCACTTTTTAAAGACGGAGTCTTCTTTTGTTGGGTAAATTTTTTTGAAATCATGATCTATCTACAACAAAAATAAAATTTGAAATGGTCAGAATCATACAATTGCTACTATATAATCTTTGCTTTAATTAAGAGAAGCACAAAGCGTTATGAAATATAATAAGTTAAAAGAATCATACCAAATTATAACCGAAAAATTGTCTATAGAGCGGCCAGTCTTCTAATATATCCTTAAGATTCTTAGATTCTTTTAAACATTTTTTCCTCAGATCGAAGCTCATATCCCATTTTTCCAAAATTTCATGCATTGGTTCGACATTATATTTTAGCCAATCTTTGCACTGTTTAACATTTTCATCTAAGAATTATAGCGCATAATTTTAGCACATAAGTACCTTAATTTATCCTACCTGGAAGATTATTTTCTATACATGGCAAAAATTTTCTTTTAATTGTTTGGTAGAGCTATTCGTTGCAACAATGCCGTCTACCCTCAATTTATGTAACGAACCATGATACTTTGAATATAAGTTTCCTCCAGGCCTTCTCCCTTTGTTATAAATGTAATAAATTTCCTAATGGATGATTCATTAGCTTAATCATAAAACACTGGTTGATGATGTCAAAAATAAACCTTGGTCTCAGAAGTAAAATATTCTACTATTTTGCTCGCAATTTTATCGAAAGTTATTGGGTTCGGTTTAATATTTTCAGTCAGTAGATATTGTGTTACGGAATCCGCAAGCTTTCTTCTGTACTGTGGGTTTAGGTATTTTTTGTCGGAGTAATATTTTAAGATTTGCCTTCCGGTGATTGTTTGTTTTAAAATGTTTTCAATGGATATCTAATAAGTTAAACTAAGTTACTGCTCATCATAAATAATTCTCATATTCTTACTTCATTGCTTATGATTTGTTCAGAACTTAGAGCCATTGAGAGCTCAGAACAAGGTGCTTTTGCAGGTGCTGGCGATTTCCCCTTTAAGTCAATTCCCTTTGCATTCAAACCAAAAATTAATTGATTCAAAAATCAGAACTGCTAATTTGAACACAAAACTACCTGTTGTGTCTGCCATCGTTCCAAACTCAAAAATCACTCTTGGCCCATACAATGATTTTGATAGTAGGCTATCCAGATGGTACGGTTTTAAAAATTTCAAGCTTTCTGTTGTAAATTTGTGGTCTAAAAATATTTTAGCTCAATTTAACACGAAACACTATACTTTCTGCTTGTACATTATCTCATTAAAGTTATATGTCAATCATATTGCTTAAAAATATTCCATCTCCAAATACAATGTATATTATAAGAAAAAATATATATAATACAAGGGGCATTTCAATGAAACGGACAAATATTATGAGCTATGGGCTTCTGAATAATTAACGAATTTGATAAAAGGTTTTTTTTAGAAACCGATTCTGAGATTCAAAAAAAATTCTAAAAAACATGAAACATACTGATTGGTTTTGAAAACAAAGCTGTTCTTTTTAATTTTGAAATTAAATTTGAAAAACAATTTTTTTTCCTGTGAGAAACCGGAAGTAGACACTTTAACTCGTAGTTTGCATAATTTAGGCCAGGTTAATTTTCAAGCTCGCGGTATCTCGCCCCAGGCGACTTCTATGTATTGAGATTCACCTACCTCCTAAACTACTGACCATCCCATTCTTAAACTTTGTTTATAAAATAAGTATATTTTAAGCTTTGTTTTGTTATAAAAATAAACAAAATTAAACTGGTCCAAATCATTCAAATTACGAGTTGAAGTGTCTACTTCCGGTTTCACACAGGAAAAAAAATTGTTTTTCAAATTTAATTTCAAAATTGAAAAGAACAGCTAATTTTCAATACCAATCAGTATGTTTCATGTTTTTTTAGATTTTTTTTTTTGAATCTCAGAATCGGTTTCCAAAAAAAACCTTTTATCAAATTCGTTAATTATTCAAAAGCCCATAACTCGGCAGGTAAACCTCATAGAAACGAAATCCAGACCGCGACTTTTTTCCGTTGTCCTCTTCACGTGAAATTCCCCTCTAACAAAAATATATAATACACGGAAAGTTGCAGACGCATGATATAAATTAATTGTGTGATTTAACATTCTTGACATGATTTTCGGTTAACCAGGCTCAAGGTGTAAAAACAAAACACATTCCGATTGTGCCGTCAAATACGTTTCACCCAGATAATTCCATTAAAGTAAAAAAACTCACCTTTCAATACACTGTAGAAAACTTCGCCTTTCAAACTTTGTAATACATTGTACAAATCTAGATCGAGGACATTTGTGGATATATTCGAATCTGACAAGAAATATTCACTGAAAATACAATTAGCTTGACTTTTTGCTAATTACCAATAGTATACTTATTGATTAATGATTCCTCCACAGTTTGACAATCAGCATCCATCATAATATCAGTGTGACCACAATAACTAAGGAAAAATCGACTAATATATTTTAGTACTATATAAAAGAAAATTATATTTGCGAAACGAAAAATACACAAAACAGCACAAAATAACGTAACTTTATAATAAAATCAACTCTACACTCACTTCACTTCACAAAACAATTCTATTAAAATTTACTGATCACAAACAAACTACACTGATCACATATATACCACTTCTTTTCAACGCGCAACTTCTTTTCAATTATGAAACACTTCTTTAGCGGCTCATCCTGAAATGAAACACTTGAGCTCTTTATCCGCACACCCAACAATCTAGTGCTGATACCTTTCTGTCCGCCATCAACCAGATGTCGTGGGAATTTCCCTCGAAGCAGAAAAGATCTAAGTAAAAGATCTAAGTCTTTTACCCGTCGTCAGGATTATCGTTCATGAGGACTATCAGTCAGCGGTCCTTTCGAAGAAATAAGTTTTGTTTTTATTCAATTTTTATGACCCCAAATCGGTAATTTCCTACGTTGAATAATCTTTAGGATTTTGTGTTCTACATATGAAAAAAATTTTGTTTTCTGCATATAAAAATGTGGGTGGGTTAACAGGGGTAGAATCCGTCGTACCTCACTTCATAGAGAATATGATTTTTTCCTCAATCATTAGTTTTTTTTATATGAAAAGTAGGGTTTCCAGAGAAGATCTAGTTTATGAAATCCGATGAAAAAATACGGGGACTGATTCAAATCGAGGTTCCAATTTTCTTTGCTTTTAGAAAAAATAAATCCCGTTCGAAAAAACCTCGATTAAGTTGCAAAATGCGTAAAACTTACATGAAGCGAAGAAATTATCCGCCCCAAAACCAAGTTTTTGTTCAATAAATCTATTCAAAAGTAGTACAGATTTCATCAATTTTAATAAGGGAGATGGTAGTATTTCTTAAAATCAAAAATTGTTGATGTTGAAGTATATAAAAGCATGTTAGCATTGTAGACATCATTTAAGAGATTTAAAGAAAATAACTTCCTTGAAATAAGGTAAAGTAAAAATTGTATGATGTTGAAAGAAAGAAATGTTTACACAGTATGTATACAAATTACTCACATCAAATGAAAGTTTACTTGATTTGTGAAGATTTCACTTCTCGGAAACAAGTAAATATTTTCTTTGATTTTCGGAAACATATTTTTCTGAGAGTATACTTGATTCCTGTAGTATGCCTGCATCACAATTTTTCCCATAACTACCCACATCAATACAAAGAAATGAGTAGTCATGTTCAACAATAGCAAGAAGCACTATAGAAGATTGTTTTAAGTAAGAATAGTATTGTGAACCGCTTCTTGCAGGACATTTTATGGTTTTTTATAATCTCCATCGCTCCTCGAATCCCTTCGGAGAATTATCCCATATCTGTTTATTAGGTTCAGGCAGGTAAATTGGCTGCAATTTGCCCAGATTACATCACAAGTCTCTTTCACAATGTTGCTGACGGTTGAAAACCCCACTCAAGTATGACCGATTGTTACATATGAGTCGCTAGTGGCTAAAAACCTAAAAGAAAAATAATTTTTAATAATAATTTTAACATTAAAACACTTGCATAAAATTTCAATTTTTATGCGTGATTTTCTGAGGCAAAGTGGAGAAATTTAAAGGATTCATACACAAAATGTGTAAGAAGCCAAAAAATTCCTACTGGGCAAGCGGTAAAAAGATATGAGAGTTGGGCATGGTCAAAGCAAATGGAATTCCTTCGGCCACATTTGAAAATTGCCTCCACTTCTTCAGATATAAACGAAGAAGCAGCTTTGGATGACGGATGCAACAGTGCTACAATATCGGAAGATACTGCCAAGGTGAATAGTGCTGATAAGCTTCTTCAGCCGAGAAAAAAATTGCAAGCTTGTGAGACGTCCCATTTTAAAACCAATTCATCACTCGTAGTGCATAAAGTAATTTCATTCTTCGAAAATTCAAAAACACCTTGTCAAATCAGGTAGAAAAATATGATGCGATTGAACATATGTTTCTTGGATATGCCAAGACCATCAAGACATTTTCACCTAATAGACAGTCTCAAATTAAATTGAACGCAACTCATGTTCGAGGAAGAAGTAAAGCAACAAGAAGAAGATGAAACAAGTTTGACTTTGTAGCGAATTATGTAGATGAGATGGTCTTAGCACAACTCAGAACCAGATCGAAGTCCAGAACCAAGAGTGCTAAGGTCGAAAAATAGAAAGGCTGTTGCCATTGCTGCTGCGGCTGGGGTGGGTTCATGAAAAACATGGAGTCGGTTGGCTCTCAGAAAACGGGATGCTACCTATAATTTCATCCGTCATCATAGAGTAGCCGCAAACGGGTATATAAATATACGTTAGGGAATAGGGGCTTTATTCCGTAAAGGAGTCCACCCATGGCTCTGCTGCATGGGCTGGCAACAGCGCTCCTGAAGACGCACGGAGCCAACAAGAAAATTTTAAGGAAAAAAGGGGGAAGAAATACTGCCTCTCCTGTCGTAGGAACCCGGGTGATGCAGACAGCCCCGGGCACCTGATGGTGGCGGAGCTTTAACCCCCGATGGTCTGGGGTCTTCCACCCACTGGCATTGGCCTGAATATAAAAAAACTCTAGCGCATCAGAACCGCTAGAAAACTAATTTTCGAAGAAATTGTCTTTGAGTGACAAAAAAATGTGGAAAGACGTAATACACTTTTTTGTAGAATCATATCAACCATTCCTTATCTCAAGCAACAAAACTCAACTATAACACAAATGATGAAAATGTTCAGTGCTGGCAACACTTTCTCAACGAAGCAGCAATAAGTTTACCATAACAAGCTCATACTTAAATCAACTTATCCTTTGAAATTCGTTCTCATCGGAGGATTTCATCGAAAGTTTCAGCGGTTAAACGTTGTTTGAGGCTGCCATCCGAAAAATGTTCAAAACTCGGTAAATTTAAAAATTGGTTTCTTATTTTTATCGCAAATGCTTTGCATATGAGTATGTAACTTCAAGCATCTGTTGGTGCAATATTTACGAAAATGGCTAATGCTGGTTACCCTGTGTCAGCAGCAGAGCAAAATATATACCAAATCTGCTTCACGTTAAGTTAAACCCAACCAGTAAATTTGCAGGATTATTCCCATTTGCAAATCTAATGACATAATCGCTCAGTAAAGAAATTCCACAAAATTACAAAAATAGTCATAGCTGGCAGCCCTTTCATGATTTTTGTGCGAAATTCCTACGACATTTATTTCACATTAAGGTCCATTTTCTGCATGAACTTCGTTTTGATTTCTGCACTGGACCGGAAGCTATAGGGAAAAAAGCTTTACTTTGCTGAGCAAATTTGCAAGATTTATGAGACAAAAATCACCATAGCTGGCAGCCCTATTCTAATTTTTCAACCAAATTTACACCAAATGTTACATAGAGTAAGATCCAAGTACTGTGTGAGTTTTGTTAAAATCTGATGGCTGAATCGGAAGTTATAGGCCAAAAAGCTGTTTTTTTTCTCAGTGATTTTTCAAGATGGTACCACTGCCACAGGGTTGCTCGCATTTCAAAATCACTTCTATCAGACTTGGTCCTAGCTAATACCAACATGTCTTGTGAATTTCATTATTTCAGGAACCTGCCGTGGCTAAAGGGTTACCTGCACTATCTTGAAAATCCATGTGTGTTTAATCTTAGTCATTGTCAATACGCTCTACGAATTTCACGGTGATCCAATGTTTTTGTCAGAAGTGATGACAAATCAAAATTTGAAAAAAAATCCTTGCCTACTTTTAGGCACTTAGCACCCACACACGGCTCAAAAATTTCAATTCTTTGTCATAGACAAGCTTAGAACATAATTAATTTTCATTCCCAATACTTTTTTTCAACAAAAATTTACACTGCTTGGAAATATAGGAGCACTTCAAAATTCACTAAAACGCCCGCCGCCGCCAAAAGGTTTACGATACCTGAATTTGAGAAAGTTGTGGACCTACCTACTATATATATCTACGTTCTCCGAAAATTTCAGCTTAATCGAATCGGCCACTCCAGAGATTATCTCGGAAAATAATTTTGCTGATATATATATATATATATATATATATATATATATATATATATAATATATACATATATATATATATATATATATATATAAAAATAATATATACATATATGTATATATATATATATATATATATATATATATATGTATATATATTATATATATATATATATGTATATATTATATATATATATATATATATATAATATATATATATATATATATATATATATAATATACATATATATATATATACATATATATATATATATATATATATATATATATATATATGTATATATATTATATATATATATATATATATATGTATATATTATATATATATATATATATATATAATATATATATATATATATATATATATATATATATATATATATATATATATATATATATAATATACATATATATATATATATATATATATATATATATATATATAATATGCATATATATATATATATAATATGCATATATATATATATATATATATATATATATATATATATATATATATATATATAATATATACATATATATATATATATATATATATATATATATATATATATATATATATATAAATAATATATACATATATGTATATATATATATATATATATATATATATATATATATATATATATGTATATATATTATATATATATATGTATATATATATATATATATATATATATATGTATATATTATATATATATATATATATATATATATATATATATATATATATATATATATGTATATATATATAATATACATGTATATATATATATATATATATATATATATATATATATATATATATATATATATATATATATATATATATATATAATATATACATATATATAGATATACATATATATATATATATATATATATATGTATATTTATATATATATATATATATATATATATATATATATATATATATATATATATATATTAATGTTCTTCGAACATTAGTAAAAAAACCGCAAAAATAGAATTAAGTAGTTTCGTATCTGAATTGATGTCACTTATGGTAGCAATAATGTTAAATCCAATTAAATGGTGCATTTTTTAGTGTGATTTTGAGTTATGTTCACACGGAAAACACGTTAAATTACAACCGACTTGAAAATTTTGCAACCTCTTGCGAGAATCCAGCGACTGTCTCGAGCTAAATTCATCTCCCGCAAAGCTTCTCTTTTCTCGTTTGTCGCCGACGGGCGAAATCATCTAGACCATTCGAGGGCTGTCCTGTATGGTTGTCGAAATTCGTTTTCTTTAGAATTATCGAATATACAGGACAGACAGAGTAGCATGCGTCATCAACTCTCAGGGAAAAGCAGCAAGCGCGTTTCCCATTAGGGAAACCCATAGGATGCTACAACTTACTATTCAATGACTCTCCTTTTGGTAATGTGAGCAATGACTCCCACTTTTGGTAATGTGAGCACTGACTATAACAATACACTACCTGTCGCATCTTCTGACTTAAGTGTACATGATCTTTATGAAGATGAAGAATCATCTATGCTAATAATATCAAGTGCCGACTAAAATTGAGAAACATGTATTTTGGTTCAATAAGTGTTATAAAAATTAAGCGATAATTGAATTCTCTTACCTTAATGTGATTGCCAAACGTTGTTCAGGAGAAATAGAAAGCCTATATTTCGTGTTCTGTTTTCTTATATCTTCTAGGATTATTTGCAACAGTTCGTCAAAGGAATTTTTCGTCACACGAAAATATTTGTAAAAATGTTCATTCTTTCGTAATATTATGAAACCAAACCATTCGTCTGTAAAATTAATTAATTACATTATATTTATTTCAATAATTGCCTTTACTCACCTCTTTCTGGAAACATCTTCACACAAGGCAAGTAATAAAAGAGCTCTCTTACGAACATTGAAACCAGTGCACATTTTTTCACTGTTTTTACAATTTTTTGTACCTTATATTTGGTCAGCAACTTTACTTCAAATGAACCGTACTGGTGTGCAAAGCATTTGCGAAATTTTCGCGGTATCAATTATCGCCGGTTTATCTACCGTTGCCGTACCGCATACCGCATTGGTGTGAATCAGTCTTTAGTGTGTGGCGGAATACCGGCACACGCTTTCGCTATTTATTTCTACACAGACATTTCCGTGTAGGGAAGTGTAGAATGTACATTTGCGTATATTGAAAATTCAAAATATTTTCAACTTGAAACCTTCATTTTTTTGCATACTGAATCCTGTTCGACGAGGATTAGATTGGGTTATCACGATACGTATCAGCCGCCGTTTTTCAATACCACCCTATTGTAGGTTTGACCGTCGAGCTAATGAGTACCGCTAGGAAACTTATTAACTAATGAGCTCTTACAATTTTTCGAATCTACTAGTTAATAGACTAAATTTAATGCAATCCCAATAAAATTATATGTTTAAGTGAGCAAGAGGCAGCAGTACAACTTATTAAGAATTATGAAACAGTAACATAGTCTTATATTTTCCATTTGTGATAATAAGTGCGTTTTTTGCACCCTTGAGCGGGGTAAGTTAAGGTAAGTACTAACCTAAATGTACTTACCTAAATTCACCTTAACTTACCCTGCTCTGTGCACTCCTAATGGTGAATTAAAACTATGTGCGCAAATCGAAACAATCTTGAATGCATAGAATGAAAAAGAAGAAACTAAAAGCTATGTACAACTAACAGGAAGGCTTATAGGCTATACTTACCTCTAGACTTTGACTTGAAAGAAAGGGGAGGGTCAACATTTTTTATTTAGTTTTTTTTTTATATCTTAAATATTTAATTTTGCTGCCTCTAAGAACTTCCCTAGATGTGTGACTACCACTCTTTACTATGCAGTGAGAGTATAGAATCAACCGTGTTGTAACGCTGGTAATTGCTTATGAAAATATTGAACTCCGGACATTGGAAAATTTGATGATCTAAGTCATCTAAAGCATCACAATAAAAGCATTTAGATTCATCAATGTCTTTAATCTGGAAAGTCTATGTTTATTAAAACATTTATTTGCAAACAACCTATTGATTTGTTTAAGACAGTTACTATTAAGGTTCATATCCTTGAACCAGACTTTCTCTCTAAAATTTACAAACGCCTTGAACCAGGTGCAAATTTTTAATATTCGTGACTTATTATTATAATAAGACTGCCAATCACTTTTTATAAGAGGCATCGTGTATTCCGTCTCTATAAACACCCTCACTTGCCTTACTATCAACTTGATTCATTTCTTATGCCCAGAGATTCACATAATTTTTATTGTTCTATGTGTCATCGACGCGCATACACTATATATCTTACTAATTACAGATTTATTCCCTGAATTCCAATCCAATTCTACACAGGCTTGATTGGAATCTGTAAGGACCAAAATATTATTTGTTTATTATTGTCTTATAATAAGTATTAAGTAAGACACGGTTGCAAAAAGAGTTTGTAAGAGTAGCCTCTTTTTTGTACTGAGCCAGTATTATGTCCCACTTCAAATGAGGTGTGGTGTTTCCTATGTACGCGGTACAAAAGAGGCGATAGTACAAAAGAGGTGATGGAACATTCCTGTTGTGCCCTCACGACTGTATGAAAATATGATTTAAAAAAAAAATCTGCATTGTGCAATTTAATGCCTCTCTCTGGTTATTTGTCGCTCAATTGACAAATAGCAAAGTGGAGAGTAACATGACAGCAATTTTGAAGTGCTACATTTCATGAATTTGAGCCGTCATTACAATTTTAGGTCATGTACGGGACAAATGTACTCGCTCTTCCTACTCAACACTAGTTCCAATATCACGAGCAAATGAAATGGCAAGTAAGATACCTGTAAGTTAAAAATTAACCTTCAAATTATCGAACTTCCTGAAAAATTTTTGATTTTTGAAAATGAATTCAAATAATTGATAAATTTTGACTTTTGTCCACCAAGTCAAATAAAAATTGTCTAAATTCCGCGGTAAACAAGAACGGCAACCCGTGATCAAATAACCTCTATTTTCAGCACTCAAAACTTCTGTTCACGAGAACTGACGATCGGATAATGCGATCAATATGAAAGGACATGTTGGTTTTAACTAGGACCAGGTCTGATAGAAGTGATTTTGAAATACGGGCAACACTGTGGTAGTGGTGCCATTTGGAAAAATCGCTGAGAAAAAAAAACTGGTTTTTGGCCTATAGCTTCCGATTTAGCCACCAGATTTTCACAAAATTCACGCAGTAGGTGAACCTTACTCTAAGATAGATCTCATAGAAATTTGGTTGAAAAATTAGTATAGGGTCGCCAGCTATGGCAATTTTTGTCTCCTAAATATTGTAAATTTGCTCAGGAAAATAAAGGTTTTTCCCCTATAACTTCCGATGCAATAACGAAATCAAAACGAAATTCATGTGATGAGTGGATCTTGTTGCGTTTCTAATTAAGTAGGAATTTCGTTGAAAAATCGTGAAAGGGTTGCCAGCTATGATGGATTTCGTAATTTATTGACATTTCTTTATCGAGCGATCTTGTCATAAAATTTCCAAATGGGAATGATCCTGCAATGACAATTAACAAAAAATATTTACGTTTCGAAAATTTAAAAAGTTTGGACGGTGGTAACCCTAAAATTATATTCACTCCTATAGCTTACAGCGCTGCTATTCAATCGAAACGAAACTCATAGGGTGGGTTTAATACAACGTGAAGTAGCTATGGTGCTAGCACATGATTGCCAGCACCAGGCAATTTCGTAAATATTGCACCAACAGATGCTTCCATTTTGTATTCATAAGCAAAGCATTTACAATAGTATAAGCAACCGATATTTAAATTTTCCGAGTTTTGTAAATTTTTCGGATGGCAACCCAGACATAGTTTAATCGCTGAAACATAATATAATGGATGGATAGGTTGATTAAGCACGTGCATGTTGTGGTAGATTTATTGCTGCTGTGTTGGACAAATGTTGCCAGCACTGAACATTTTCATCATTTGTGTTATAGGAAATGCTGTCAGGAAATGATATTTGTTCCTTTGATTAAGAAATTGATATGATACAACAAAGAAGGGTATAACTTCTTCACACATTTTTAAATCCCTCAAAGATAATTTCTTCGAAAATTAGTTTTCTAGCGGTTCTGATGCGCTAGACTTTTTTTTAACTTTAAGTGTACTTGTTCGAGTCTCCGCTAAGTCAAGTTTAATTTCAGTGCTCCCCACTTTTGTGGAATGTCGCTAAAATCGCAAAGTGAATATTGTTAATATGTTTTAACATTTTTGTGTTTTGACATTTTAGTATTCACAACAAACACCCGGGTAAACTGGACTTGATGCCCCACACCCGAGAAATCCCGCCACCAGAGGGCGAAAAGGTGGTAGAAGGGTTGAAAAAATGAAGAAAAACAGACAAAATTATACAAAACAATAAAAAAGAAGATAAAACAATTAACAAAAAGAAAAAAAAAGAAAGAAAAGAAGCCCCAAAAGCAAACGCACAACCACAAAAACACAAACATATTAGCCCGACATCTATCGGCGAGATTCATGCAACAGCTGTGTGGGGCATCAAGTCCAGTTTTACCCAAACAGCCTCCTCCTTTGGGGAAAAAAATTCTTTTCTGTAGAAAGAAAATTTTTTTGAACTCAGATCCATACTTTACAATTTTATTCAATAAAGTTTTTGTTTATGTGTATATATAGATAAATTTGGAATATTTAAGATTTGTAAGTGTTTAATTTTACATGTGAATCTGTATTCTTTTTGTAAAAAATTATAATTATAACTGATATTCACTCTTTGTGTTAATTCATGTAGACATGTCTGAAGGTTTTCATCACTTTTGTAGTATAACAATAAAATGCAATGCTTATATTTAAAGTGTTTTTGCTTTGTATTTTCATATTTATAGTGCATATGGCTTTAATAAATGATTGTGATATTTTTTTTTTGTTTTACATTATGTATTTGCTAGTATATTTGGCTAACACCATTTTTTTACTAACATTTTGTATGGTTTGTGGTATTTGTTTGTTTATGCTCTTATTTTTATTTCAAATTTGTTTTTTAACTAAAACTTCTTTAGACTTCAAATTCATATTACAACCTAATTTTTTTGAAATATATTACGGACTGAACTAATTCTACTTCTCAGCCTAATTTGTAGTTCGTTGTCATAATTAAATTTTACTAAGCATTCAATTATTCTTTTCGGGGTTTTATGTATAACTATCTTCAGGGACTCCCTATTCTCTGTTTGGATGTCATGTTGCATTTGATTGAACATAGATATAAATTTGTTAATACTCAATATGTTGGACAATTTGTATCTTTTGTTTCGGCATATTTTCGCTATTTTCTTCTCAGTTAATTGTGATGTTAGCTTCTCCAACGGCAAAACTAATTTCGATGGATTATCACTGCATCTAAGTGTAATTTTATTATTTTCCATTATTACTCTTCGAAAATTCTTTATATCAAATTTTGATTTCATCAAATTTTTTACCGCTTTTACTGCAAAGAAAAGCTTCTTGAGGCTTCGGCTTTGGTTTTATCGATCTTTTAATATCAATTGTCGAATTGCTGTTACATAAATCAGCATTTTTAGGTTTTCTATTGTGGGTTAGATTATGCGCTTGTTCAGATTTTGTTGTATTTTTGTACTGCCCGGTATTTTTTTGGTTTTTGGCTATTTGCCTTCTACATGTTAATACTTTGTTGTCATTGGTATCGTTTTTCTGTGTTGGTTTAATATTTGCCAATGCTTCTGAACTCAATTGATTCATTTCAATGCTTTTTATTGCATTTGTCACTATTCGTTTATCGTTGAAACTTTCGTTTATTGGTCTATCGACTTCGACTGATCGGTATTATTGTAATGGTTCAGTTTCTTTTTAACACTAAACCTACCGACAGTTCTTGTATACCTATTCCTACCACGCTCGGTCAAATTGACCGGTAATTAAAGTTTTTTCGATTTTGACATTTAACGTAGATAATGGTTGATTTATTACTGAATATAAACTAATATAAAGAATTTTGATGAAATTTCGTTTAAATTTATTTTTATATAATTCCATTTATAAACTTAAGAAACTAAAACTTCATTTTCCCACACAAGAAGCCAACCTAAATATTATTTCTATCCAAAATGATATATGTAAAACAAATAAAACTTTTATTCTTATCGATAAACATTTATCTTATTCGGCTTCACTGCATTTAATACATATTATTTTATTATGAAATGTACAGTTGCCGCACACGTATTTTTCACACTTTGAACAGATTTGTGTAGTTTTATTATCTTTACAAAATTTAATTTGGCAAGTTTTTCGTCCGAAAGAATTTGAGTTTGTGGACAGTGTTAGTGAAGTTTTTCCTTGTGATTTTTCATGTGAAGCGCTAAGCTCTGAAGCTAATTGGAATAAAAATTCCTGCCTCGAAATGTTTTCACCCGTAGTTTCTCTATACAAAACCCAGGCATTTATTCCAGCTAGATCCAAAATGTTGAAAAAAAAACCTGAACTGGCCACCTACAACTTTTCGACTTCACACTGTATTTCCTTGCCATCTGGTCCGCCCATCTACACCAAATTTTGTACCATTATAAAATCTAATTGTTTCCGGTATACTTTTGTAATTTTTTTTCGATTTCTATTGACTTATGCATGGAACTTAGGATAATAACTTTTTTTTTGGTTTACTTTTATACACTGTAAGAGTAATGTCATTTGATTTATACAATTTGCTTTAAAACCGAGTCATTTTATCTTTTCGTTCTTTGGCTAACTTTGGCAATTCTCTTTTGTTTCCACGGATTGTCCCAACAATTGTGGTCTTTTTTGTAAGTAGCTTTTTGGCTAATGGTACACTCGTGAAAAAATTATCTGTTGTTACGTTCCTTCCGCATCCTGTGAATGGTTCCATCAGCTTCAGAACCACGAACTCCCCAAGTGGAATTGAAGATTCTCTTCTTTCATCCTTTCCCAAATAAGGAAAACCATTTATTATATACTTGCTATTGATATCACATGCCAACCAGAATTTTATTCCACATTTATCTGGCTTGTTTGTCTTTGTCTTTGACGGAAACAACTGCGCATCAACTGTAATGCATGTACCAGGTTTATAGCAGTTTTGTGAATTCTCAATAAATCGATCCCATATTGCAGATATCATAGCAAATTTATCAGTTTGTAAACGCTGGCTTCTTTCGCTTTTCTTATCAAATCGTAAGAATCTCATTATTTCAGTAAAATCGTTTCTGCTCATTGTTTTTGCAAAAAAAAGCGGGTCCCCAATCTTTATTCCACAAATATGAGACATCCAAATTTTCGCCTCATATGCGCCGCGGGCATATAGCACAGCATTAAATGCATTTAGTTTTGTTGCATTTAGCTTCCACTTTGTCCCCAACATCCTAGATGCTTCTTCTTCTGTACTTTTTATAATATGTTGCATTATACGGTCATCTATGATAAAAGAAAATGCCGTCTTTAGTTTTCCTTTCATTATATGTCGTTTAGCATATCCTGTTGGACCTGACACATCCTTAAAAATATTATGCGCTGGTGTCCTTCCAGGTTTGAGACTTCCGGCTATTTCTTCCCAAATAGTTCCATCGGCCGCAGTTTCGATGCGTTGGTCTTCTATATCTGTCTCACTTCCGAATCTCGATAAAAATCTCGTTCTTTTCTGACCTGGACGCTTATTTATAATATTCCCCTCTTCATTTTCGCTGTTTGTCTCCAATTCACTTGTTGTAAATAGCGCTTTATCTGTTTCCATGTATTGATCAGTTCCGGAAATTTCTTGTTGATCGTACACTGAACACGCTTCTTCTATGTCCGTTATTTTTTCTAAGTACTTTGTAACTTTGAAACGCTTTGACATTTTGACGGAAAATATTCACAAAATATTATTATATATTATACCCAAGTTTGGATGCTTTCTTTTATTTTTTTTCACACACGCGATTGTAACCAAATCACATAAAAACGCATTAGAACTGCTCTAGTTGAGATTGTACTTGATACTTAAAGTATTTTCTCCAGCGGTCAAATTGACCGGCAGCGGTAGGTAGTGCACAAAACAAATTTTTCTTGGAAATAGGGAAATACAATTTGAAGCCAGTACTGCAGAATATATTATATGTATATTTTACGAAAAGTCATATAGTTTGATAACCATATTATAACGTTTAAATATGCGTAAATTTTACTAAAGTTTGCTACCGGTCAAATTGACCGGTGCTGGTAGGTTTAGTGTTAATATTATTGATCAATGCATCTACTTTATTTGTATTTAGTACTTCGATGTGATTTATGCTTTTTTCTTGTATTATTGAATGTTCTATGTAAGTTTAAGGTGCAATTTCTTTCTTAGTATTTCTATTTTCTGGTTTACAGTATTTTTCTCAATCCTTTCTGGATTATTGTTATTTCTATAATAATTTCTGCAATTATTGTTTTGGTTTGCTGTATTGTTTCGGGAATTATAGTTGTTTCCATTATTCTTGTTGTTATTTCTATAATTATTGCTTTGGTTTATAGATTACTATAACTATTATGGTTCCAATATGCGCTATAGTAGTTTTTTTTTGACAGTTGTTATTGCTTGGGCAGTTGCTATTGGGTTGTTCGGGAAGTAATTTCGTTGTTTCCCAACAGAGGACTTAGTTGTATTTTTCCACATCCAACTTCACACTTAAGCCGCATTGTCATTATATATTTTGACAGCTGATCTTGCAAGGTTTGCTTGTGAAAAAGTTTCATTGATTCTACGCAGTTGTTTTTTTTTTGTAACCTTTTAAATATGGAAAGTGAAAAGCGGCATTTTCGGCATATTTTACTTTTTTTATTATTTTTTTAATTTTATTATCAAGCAAGAAAAAAATTATCTGATGTGCATGGAGAAAATGCATTGTCAGAACGCCAGTGTCAAAACTGGTTTGCGAAATTTCGATCCGGCAATTTTGATATTGAAGATGCACCACGTTCTGGAAGGCCACTTAAAGCTGATGAAGACATAATAAAGGCATTAATTGATGCAAACCGGCGAATAACAACTCGTGAAATCGCTGAGAGATTGAATTTATCGAATTCGACTGTTCATGATCATTTGAAATGCCTAGGTTTAGTCTCAAAGCTCGACATATGGGTTCCTCATGTTCTTACGGAAAGAAATTTGTGTCAGCGCATTGACGTCTGTGATTTGCTTCTCAAACGTCAAGAAAATGATCCATTTTTGAAGCGCATCATCACTGGGGACGAGAAATGGGTTGTCTTCAACAATGTTACACGCAAGAGATCATGGAGTAAAAAAGATGAACCGGCTCAAAGCACCTCGAAAGCTGATATTCATCAAAAAAAGGTGATGCTATCTGTTTGGTGGGATTTCAAAGGAATCGTTTTTTTTAGATTCTGCTGGACAACACAACAATCAATTCTGAAGTGTACTGTCACCAGCTGGACAAATTGAATGATTCACTTAAACAGAAGAGACCAGAATTGATCAATAAAAAAGGTGTAGTGTTGCACCATGATAATGCGAGACCTCATACAAGTTTTTAAACTCGCCAAAAGCTTCTACAGATTGGATGGGATATACTGCCACACCCATCATATTCTCCAGATCTGGCACCTTCTGATTATTACTTGTTCCGGTCTCTGCAAATTTTTTTAGACGGTAAAACCTTTACTTCGGTGACGAGGTCAAAAATCACCTGGATCAGTTTTTTGCCAGCAAAAACAAAACATTTTACGAGCGCGGAATCATGCTACTACCAGAAAGATGGCAAAAGGTATTGGAGCAAAATGGAAGTATATAATTCAATAAAATATTTATTCGCTATAAAAAAACCGTCTTTCATTTTCATAAAAATAAACGAAATTACTTTCCGAACAACCCAATATAATTATTATTCAATTTTTGATGTATATTGTTTTTTTCTATTTACATGCATAATATTTGTTTGTTATATTTATGCTTGATTCTAATTCAACCGCTATTTGAATCGCTTCTGCAAATGTTTTGGGCTGTGTAGCAAAAATTGTAGGTTTGAGTGATTCGTCTAAACCATTTTTAAAAATAGTGAGTGCGTACGAGTCATTTGACTTTCGGATTGCTACTTTTTCTGCTAAAGATGGGTTCTGGCCTAAGCTACTAATTTGAATATTGCTCAATTCGTTAATGAGCTCAGATAATTTGTCGCAAAATTTCTCAACTGTTCCGCGCTGGCGTAATTATGGTTGTGTATAAATTTGATAGGGATAGTTGTGTATAAATTTGTTGTTGATTTTTCTTAATTTTATATATATTTGCTAGAGCTCTTTCTAGTTCCACGTAGCTATTTATACCCAATGATAACAGTTGTGTTTTAACTACTGTTCCTAATTTTACATTTTTCGTAAATTTTAGTAATTTGTTTTTCCCGTCTTCGTTAATGTTCTCATTTATTAAATTAACTATTGTTAGGGATGCTTCAAGTTCTTTAGGATTGCCAGTAAAAATTGGTATGCACTCTAACGCTATCTCAATATCTTGCTTGCTATCTTTTCAATTAACACAATTTTCAGAAAAAAATGACTAGTTTGTTTTATATTTTGATTAGAAATATTTTTCCTCTTGAGGTCTGCTGCTTAGACTCATTTAAAAACATATATATATATACATATATATATATATATATATATATATATATATATACATATACATATATATATACATATATATATATATATATATATATATATATATATATATATATATATATATATACATATACATATACATATATATATACATATATATATATATATATATATATATATATATATATATATATATATATATATACATATATATATATATATATATATATATATATATATACATATATATTACTTCCTCACATACTTGTTTCTCATACCAAAGACCATATGCACTTTTTTTCGTACCTCCATTATGCTTTTTGCCAACTAATTTAAATCAGTTTTTTTTTGTCTACGAGAAGCCACTTTATTATGTTCGTAAAATCTGTTTAATTTCATTTAATTTGCTTTCTATTGAAAACATATTGTTTGTAACTTTAACTTACAGTTTCTAATTTTTACATTATAGGTTTCATTACATGAATTTGTTTTCATTTGTACAATAATTTTATAGGCTTTTATTTATGTTATTGAATTTTAATTTTTAATACTCTTGAAAATGTTATTTTTATTTCTTGAAGTGTCTATTATGTTGTTTGCAAAACTTAATTTTCATGTTTGGTATTCGTAATACTTTCATAATATTTTTTTTGGCAAAGTATTGTTTTTCAAGCAATTTTACTTAATATTTTTTTTTTTGTAGTTAATTTGTAATGATTTTGTTGAAATAAAATAGTTTTTGATCTATAAATTGATTTTTCTTCATGTTCGAAGCTTATCAGATTTGAAATTCTCAATTACTCGAAGCTCGTAATATCCAAAATTCGTTGGTTCCAATATCTGTAGGTTCCGAAATTCGCAGGAAGTTGGTTCAGTTAATGTTTATCTATAATTTTAAATCAATTTTTAATTGATAATGTTTTTAGCTTTTGCAGTCGTCCAAGATTCGATTTCGTCTCAGCAGTTGAATTCTGCATCGCTCGAAATTTGCAGGATTGTCCATCCAATAATATCCACTTGAAAAATTTTTGTCGGCCTCCAATTTAGCAGGCGCTTGGAAAATTTAGGGACGTGACTCACAGGGTCGTAAGCGACTAGATCTCGATTCACAGGATCGTACTTTTGAGGATCGCCATGTAAAATTATAAAAATATATGTTACTTCCCTAACTGGTCACTATGCATGTGATACTTGCATGGCGAATCTAACCGCCTCTTTAGCAAGATCACGATACATTAGTGACCTTTCAAAATAAAACTAATTTGTTTAATTTTGAATTAGTCTGATTGGTTGCCGAGCGATTTGGCATCCCGAAACAGACTGACTTTATTGTGTCATATTCCGGTCTTAAATAGTAACATTTTTCGTTAAATTAGTAAATGAAAATTATGTGTACTAAAATGTATGGACATGATTTTCGATGTTATTTTTAACTTTAAGTGTACTTGTTCGAGTCTCCGCTAAGTCAAGTTTAAAATCGCAAAGTGAATATTGTTAATATGTTTTAACATTTTTGTGTTTTTACACTTTAGTATTCACAACAGTAGCAAGGCAGGTAGGCGTGCATTTGTGTGTACTTGATTACCTAGCATCCTTGTAAGTCTATTTACACTTACAACAATATTGCACTTACAAGAATATTTTTAAATTTAAATTAAAAAAATACTTTCTGCCACGGCTATATATATATATATATATATATATATATATATATATATATATATATATATATATATATATATATATATATATATATATATATATATATATATATATATATATATATATATATATATATATATATATATATATATATATATATATATATATATATATATATATATATATATATATATATATATATATATATATATATATATATATATATATATATATATATATATATATGTATATATAAATCCCCCTATCTATATAAAGATATATAATCTATATAAAGATATATAAATATATATATATATATATATATATATATATATATATATATATATCTATATAAAGATATATAAATATATATATGTATATATATATATATATATATATATATATATATATATATATATATATATATATATATATATATATATATATATCTATATAAAGATATATAAATATATATATATATATATATATATGTATATATATATATATATATATATATATATATATATATATATATATATATATATAATTATATATTTATATATATATATATAATTATATATTTATATATATATATATATATATATATATATATATATATATATAAATATATAAATATGAATATCATCATCATTTCCAGCTTATTCTACCACATATATATATATATGTTGGTACATATTTATTGTGGTGCAGCCTCCCCAACATATTGATTTCTCAAACTCCTCCATTCCGGCCTGTTTCTGGCTTGTTGCATCCAGTTTATGCCAGCTATTTCCCTGATGTAATGGTCCCATCTGAGGTTTGGTATTTTCCTCGGCCTCTTTGTGCCCCTGGGGTACCATTGGGTTAGTATCGTGGTCCATCTATTATCAGTTCTTCTTGCTACGTGTCCTGCCCATTGCCATTTCAAGGACTTAACCCTGTGGATTACGTCGATTACTTGGGTTTTTCCTCTTATCCAAGTCAAGGTTTTCCGATCTCTCCTGGTGATATCCATCATGCATCTCTCCATGGCTCTTTGTGCGACCTGAAGTTTCCTTGTCGCATCTGTAGATAGTATCCAGGTCTCGCATCCGTAAGTCATTGCTGGTAGAATGCATTGATCGAATAGCTTCTTCTTAAGTTGAAGACTAATTTTCTTTGATTTGAATACCATGTTGTTTCTTCCGAACGCGCTCCAGGCCAGTTTGATCCTTCTATTGATATCTGGTATTAGTAATCCCGATTTATGTATTAGTTGACCTAAGTACACGTATTCGTCAACGATCTCTAGTTTGGTGCCATCTATTACAATGTCCTCATGGCTTTCTATTTTGTCGTTCAGCATGACCTTGGTCTTATTCAAGTTCGTTCTGAGTCCCGCCATTCTACTGGCTAAGTTAAGCTCATTTAATCGGGCTTGTAGGTCTTCCTGACTACCGGCGATGATGACAATGTCATCCGCGAATCTTAAGTGGTGTAGGCGTCCACCATTTATGTTCAGGCCCCTTCCATCCCAGTTCAAATTCCTGAAGATGTTTTCTAGTGTTGGTGAGAACAGTTTGGGTTAAATTGCATCGCCCTGCCTAACTCCCTTTGTTGTGGGAAACTCTTCAGTGTCTTGGAAGATCCTGATTTTAGCTCTGGCGTTTCTGTAGATGTTGGCTAATGTTTCCACGTAAGGTGTTTCTACCCCCTGGTTTATTAGGGATTCTATTACTGCTTCCGGGTGTACCGAGTCGAAAGCTTTCTCGAAATCTATGAAGGCCAGTGCTAATGGGAGTTCGTATTCCTTTGTCCTACTCATCAGCTCCCTCAGTGAGTGGATATGGTCTATTGTGCTAAATCCACTCCTGAAACCCGCCTGTTCTCGTGGCTGGTTATCATCTAAGTTTTGTTGTATTCTGTTACTGATGATCTTTGTGAACAGGTTGTAGAACACTGGTAGCAGACTTATTGGCCTGTAGTTCTTAATGTCCTCCTTGCAGCCCTTTTTATGGATGAGTATTATATTGGCACTGTTCCATTGTTCGGGTATTTGCCTTCGTCTTATGCAGATGGTGTAAATGTCTGCTAGTTTTCCCCAGATTTTTTCTCCTGCATATTTTAGTAATTCCGTGGTTATGCCATCATTGCCAGCTGATTTCCCATTCTTCATATGCCTCAGCGCTAGTTCCACTTCTTCTGTTAGGACTGCTGGAGTGTCCTCTCCATTTAGAGTTCGTGGTGGTGTTGCGATGAGGTCTGGTAATAGCGGGGCTCTGTATAGGTCACTATAGAATTTTGTTATTATCTCTATTATTTCTTGCCTGTCGGTTACCCTTATATTTTTATGCTTAAGTGCTATTATTTGTTTTTTGCCGACTACAAGGGTTCCCCTGGTCTTTTTCAGGCTCTTGTTGCATTCTATAGCATTTTCTACCAATTTTTCATTGTATGTCCTAATGTCTTCGGATATCTTTTTCCTGACTAGTTTGCATAGTTCGGTGTATTCTATCTTTTGGATGTTTGTTGTGGCCTTCATTTCTCTTCTCTTCTTAAGTAGTTGTTTCGTTGAGCTCGAGAGTTTGTGGTGTCGGTTGTCTACTTATGGGCCTCCCGTTTCTGTTGCGCATTTTATTATGGCATTTGTGAGATGTGTAACTTCTTGGTCTTGGCTTTGACACTCTTCTTCTAGCAATGTCTGATATCTGGTGATATTGTTTCTAATATTTTCCGTATTGAAGCCTGGTCTTATTGGTTTCCTTATTAGTTTGAAGCGCTCCGATTTCAGATTTAGGTCGATTCTTGCTCTAACTAGACGGTGGTCACTACCCGCTCTGAATCTGTTAAGTACTGATACATCCTTTATCGTGTTAAGATTGCTTGAGAGTACTAGGTCGATTTCATTCCTCGTGGTTCTATTGGGGGCCTGCCATGTCCATTTCCTGCTAGGGTTTTTCTTGAAGAAGGAATTGGCTACATACAGGGTGCGCTGGTGGGCGAATTGTACCAGCCTTTCCCCTCTTTCGTTCCTCTGACCTAACCCGAATTCGCCTACCAGTTTTTCGTTGGTTTTCCTTTCACCTACTATGGCGTTCCAGTCGCCCAACACATACTTGAAGTGACTGTTGTTGCAACGAATCGGATCTTTTTTTTAATCGACAAAGCTAACACTTTGTTTACTGGCGCCCGAGCATTTAGGGAATCGTTGCGTACATAAAATACCGTGAATCGAAAAAATTGCGTTCTAGTTAAAGCAAAAAGTATTTTTGAGTACATAAAATACCGTGAATCGGGAAAATTTGCGTTTCTAGTTAAGGCAAAAAGTAGTTTCGGGTACATAAGTGTGTATGTGAGCGAGCCGCGTACAGCGAGTAGGTTGTGCAAATACGTGCGAATCAGTGAAAAAACCGTGAACGCTATAACCAAAAGGGAAGAATACGCCTTGTCCTACACCACCAACGACGGAAGTATTGAATCCAATACAGAACCCCCTTATCTGGCATCCGGTGTGAAAGGAAGAATGGAACTCAGAGGCAATTGCACAAGAAAGATGCTAGCCTCTTGTTTAATGTAAGTACAAGATTTTACTTACATTGAAAACATTTTTACTTGCCTTGTCAATATTTGAAGTAATTAAACAAATTTTTTGGCATTAATTGAATGAAATTTCAATGAAATATACGAATGATATAAGTGACATATATACGAATAAATGAATAAATGATATAAATAAAATATTTGAATAAAATATATGGTCAAATTCACACAAGTGATCGAAAATATATCTAAAGTGAAGTGATCCCAACAAGTGATCCCAATATAGTAGTTCTTATAGTGTTCTATAGAGAAAAAAGCGCAGAAGCATTTATTATTAGTGAACCGAGATTCCAGGAATACACTCGCGATTATTATTCGACATGGAACAACTACAGGATGTATTGACACAATTAGTTGGTGCCGTAAATGCTCAAATCGAGCTCGGTAAAAGAATGGAGAGGAAGCTCGACAGTCTTGGGAGTACGGAAGAGACTCGTGTACAGCCTACCACCAGCAGAATGACTGACATTCAGGAAGCTCCACTTCAAGCACCACAAAACGCGGAGGAGTTGAAAGAGATTGGAAGACTGCCAGATTGTGTGAAGGAGTTACAAGTCTTCGATGGAGATCCCTCGAAATACGTTTCCTGGATCCACAACGTAGAGAGTATTCTTAGAGATTGCGGAGTGGTTCGCGACAAGCCGATATACCGCGCTATTTTACAGAGTATACGACAAAAGGTGAGAGGGCCCGCAGACGTTGCTTTAATATCCTACAACATATTCGACGGTAATTGGAGTGCCATCAAAAAGTGCTTATCTCTTCACTACGCCGACAAGAGAGACATTCGGACGCTGGAACACCAACTCAGCACCATGACGCAGGGAGCTATGAGTGTAGATGAATTCTATGCAAATGTCAATCATCAATTCTCGCTTATTCTCAACAAATTGAAAACTGAGGATTACTCATTGGAAACTATGAATGTGTTAACAGAGACATATAGGCATCGAACTCTCGATGTTTTCATTAGAGGATTGAGAGGTGACTTATCGAGAATGTTGATCATCCAGAGGCCACCAACACTACCTGAAGCATACGCATCGTGCCTGGAGTTCCAGAATTTAAATTTTCGTAATGCTAATATACGAAATACTTCTACGCCAAATTCTGTAGCTGCACCAATGAATCAGTTCTTTTCACGTAACCTAAATCAACAACCACCTAAACCAGGCTCGCGAGCCCTACCCAGGACACTACCAATTAATCAAAAAAACGAGATTTATCGCGTCCAACATGAGCAGCGCCCACAACCACCCCCAAGGCCGCAGGCGCAGAAGCCACCTACCCCAATGGAGGTGGACCAATCGATTCAAACTAGGCAACTTGATTACATGAACCGGCCAGGATTTGGTAAACTTCCGAAGAGATACAATGAATCCGATAATTACCCCCGCAAGCAACAAAGAGTTAACGCTCTGGAAATAAGTGAAGAGCCAACATTGGAAGAAAATGACGAACTGGATCAAAACGACCAACAGGAAGAGGAATACGAGCAGGAAGATGAAATAAATTTTATGACACAAGCCTCTCTAGCGTTCCATACCTAGAGTACAGAACTAGAGACGGCAAAATTTTAAAATTTCTTATCGACACCGGTGCTAATAAGAACTTCGTGAAGACTGACTTAGCACCAAAAACCCATCCAGTCGATAAAGTCTTCAATATTCAGTCAGCAGGAGGAGACATAGAAATCAAAGAAAAAGTGTCAGGAAAATTTTTCAAAAGTATAGGGATTGATCTTATAATACATTTTTTCGTACTTCCGGGTCTTAAGTCCTTCGATGGCATCATCGGAGATGATACTCTTAAACAACTCGAAGCCATAATCGACAGAAAAAACAATTTACTCAAGTTAAAACCAGATGTAGAAATTCCTCTAAAAGGGAAAGAATCTATTCACGTCAACAACATCCAAATCCGGGATAGTCACCTTAAACCAGAAGTAAAGCAAAAGCTTAGCAGAATAATTGAGGCACATAAAAGACTCTTTGGTCCCGTCAATGACCACGAAATAGTTAACACCAGCGTTGAAGCAGAAATTAAGACAACAACCGACGCACCAATATATGCGAAATCTTATCCGTATCCTGCCAACATGAGGGAGGAAGTGGAAAAACAGATATCACAATTGTTAGAAGACGGAATAATAAGACCCTCAAAGAGCCCTTTCAATTCACCTATCTGGGTTGTTGCGAAGAAAGCAGATGCATCAGGTGAGAAGAAATATAGAATGGTCGTGGACTTTAAGAAACTAAACAACGTCACCATAGCAGACACTTACCCAATTCCTGACATTTCAAGCACACTAGCTAGTATTGGTAGCTCAAAATACTTTACAACTATCGATCTTACATCGGGCTTCCATCAGATAAAGATGAAGAAGAGAGACATACCTAAGACGGCATTTTCCACCATGAACGGCAAGTATGAATTTACTCGACTTCCTTTCGGCTTGAAAAACGCTCCTGCGATATTTCAAAGGATGATCGACGATGTCCTCAAGGAATACATCGGGAAGATATGCTATGTTTATGTTGATGATATCATCATACTCGGAGCAACGGAACAAGAGCATTTGGAAAACATAGCCAAAATATTCTCTAAATTAGAAAGCGCCAATCTTCGAGTCAATTTAAACAAAACCGAGTTTCTGAAAACCGAAACCGAATTTTTAGGGTACGTTATTACTCCCGAAGGCATAAAGCCAGACGCGAAGAAAGTCGCCGCAATTCAAAAAATAAAGCCACCTGAAAATTTAAAAGATTTAAAAAGCTTTTTAGGCCTAGCGTCGTACTATCGACGTTTTATAAAAGATTTTGCCAAAATCGCGAAACCATTGACAAATCTGACAAGAGGCGACAAGGGACAAATTAAATCCAGTCAATCGAAAAGGGTGAAAATATGCATGGGTGAAGATGAGTTAAAAGCATTTAATACCGTAAAACAGCTTCTAATCTCGCCAGAAATACTTATCTTCCCTGATTTCTCCAAACCGTTCATTCTGACCACGGATGCTTCCAACCAAGCGATTGGAGCAGTCCTTTCTCAGGGAGAAATTGGCAAAGATAGACCCATCACACATATATCCAGGTCCCTCAAACCATCTGAGGAAAACTACGCCGCCAATGAGAAGGAGATGTTGGCGATAGTTTGGGCTCTGGACAACTTGAGAAATTACTTGTATGGGGCAAAAAAAATTAAAATACTCACGGATCATCAGCCCTTAACATTCAGTTTGAGCAATAAGAACCATAATGCCAAATTGAAAAGATGGAAGGCTCGAATTGAGGAATACAACTACCGGCTGATCTACAAACCCGGAAAAACCAACCATGTTGCAGATGCTTTATCGAGATTGCAAGTGGAGGCTAACGTTCTCACTTCTTCGTCACAAACTATGCATAGTGCCGAAGAAGACAGCACCGATCTTATACCTCACACCGAGGCTCCAATAAACGTATTCAAAAATCAATTGATTATAACAGAGGGCAAAACGGTTTATGCTTACGAGGAACCACATCCGGGATATCGCAGACACTACATCAGAATTCAAAGCATAAACCGAGAGAATCTCATATGGGTATTGAAAGAAAGACTGAACCCAAACATCGTTAATGGCTTGAAAATTTCTGAGAATAACATACAACTATTACAGGAAGTTTATAAGGAAAATTTCGGTAAATTTAAAATTCGCCTGACGCAGAGAGTGGTCGAAGATATCACCAATGTTGAAAACCGCATGCGTATTATAGAAACAGAGCACCGAAGAGCACACCGAAACTTTGAAGAGAACAAGACGCAAATCTTGGAAAAATATTATTTTCCACACATGTCCAAGGAGATCAAGGACTACGTCAGAAATTGTGACACATGTAACAGCAACAAGTATGACCGACACCCTTCGAAGCCGCAACTACAAGAAACACCAACACCGACATACCCAACGGAGATACTACACATGGATATATTCGAGTTCCAAGGCGAAAAATTCATTTCTTGCGTAGATAAATTTTCGAAGTTCACCAAATTTTTCCGAATTAAAGACAAGTCCGTGCTCCATCTACGGGAAAAATTGATAAAAATATTACATTACTTCTCTGTGCCCAAAATGTTAGTGATCGATAATGAAAAAGGGCTTACCAGTCCAATCATATCCAATTACATCAAGAATTTGGGAGTTCAATTGTACCTAACTCCAACTCAAAGGAGTGAGGTAAACGGTACAATCGAAAGGGTCCATTCAACTATCATTGAAATCGCTCGGTGCCTACAAAAGGAATTACCGGATCTGTCTACAAGAGAACTTATAGAAATATCCGTTGATAGATACAACAATTCAGTACATTCGGTGATAAAAAGGAAACCCAGCGACATATATTTTGGCAGAGAGCAACGAATAAACTACCAGAACCTATTGAATTTCAGAGAGAAAATTAATATCGACCTTGCGGAGCAAATTAAAAATATTCAGAAGAAAAGATTAAAAATAGAAAATAAGAAGAGACAAAACGTTAAAACCTACAAACCTGGAGAAGCAATATTCACCGCTATTAAACAAATTAAAGGAAAAAATAAACCATTGTACAAAAAAGAAACTGTAGGAGAAGATAATAAAGTAACGGCTACTACGATGAGTGGAAGGCGAATCCACAAAGCTCACGTAAAAAACACCCTAAAATAAGTCATACTCTTTTATTTTCAGAATAAACTGGTTACAATTAACCATGGGTGCACTGGTATTCGAGTGTCAAGGACCATTGATATGTATCAACGCAAGTACTACAAGAATATTGACTGGTAGCTTCAAACTAGCTCATATAATTGACCTGGATAGCTACACCGAAATAATCAACAGAACAATGCCAATTTTCGCCCAAATGAAGCAGACAAGTATCCAGCGGCCTCAAATAGAACACCTAATTGAGCAGATACAACGATCTATCCAAAAACTTAAAGGGGAAAAATCGCGGAACACAAGATCAATAAATTGGATCGGATCTGCCTGGAAATGGGTAGCCGGTTCACCCGATGCTACAGACTGGGACAAAATAGTCAGAAGCCAAAACGACCTAGTTTCCAATAATAACAAACAGTATCGAATCAACAAAAAGATAATGGAATCAACAGACAAAATGTTACGAGAATATTATAAAATTGTTCAAAATTTAGACGACAGAATAGATGACAAATACGAACAAATGCTATTTAACAGGCTGAGCATTCTGAGAAATGAGATTTATGAGATCACGATGGCTGAACAATTGGCGAAAGGAGGTATAGTCAACATAAATCTCTTGGACAAAGAAGAAATAAATCATCTCATCACTGAAGTCGAAACACTCCCAAACGCAAACGAAGTCGAAGCTTTGGAATATGCAGAACCAGCGATAGTCATGAAAGGAGCTACGCTGTTATATACCCTCTCATTACCCAAAATGAGTAAGGACGTGTACAGTCACATCAACATCAAGGCAACAACAAGAAATTAAAAACGAGTGTATCTGGAATTTGACGAGTTGCTAACCAACCATACAGAATACTTCGGGATCAAAGGCAAGTGCAATATAATAAACAATGTCACAATATGTAAAGAACACCAACTACAAATACTACCACGAGACCACTGCATTAGCCAATTGATAAGGGGGATGAAAGCCGAGTGCCAATACGAGTACAACCGGGACGAGATAGTAGACTTGATCAACGACAACACTATCTTCCTCGATAATTTCCATGGGGAACTTCTCGAAACTAACTCCACGAAACAACTAAACGGGAGTTTTATCATTCATTTCGCTAATGAGACCATCCAGATCAACAATAGGACATTCGAAAACAAGCAGTTGACATCGGTCCAGGTCTTACCAACAGCACTTCAAATATCACCATCCGACGAGAAGATAAAACTAAACATACCTTATCTTCATAGCCTGCACTTGAAGAACAGACAGCAGTTAAAGGAAATACTTACCAAACGTTCATATTCGACCATAACCAATATAAGTTTAACCACAGTTCTAATTCTAATTCTCGCTATACTTACAGTCTTAAGATGCAAAAAACATAGGTCATCATTGCAAATACTTCATCCGACGATAACATCAACTTCCACAAGCCCCAGCATGCGCGACATTCAACCTATTAAGTTCAACCCATGACACACATTTAATCACTCGAATTCTGCGGGACGCAGAAATTTAAGGAGGGAGGAGTAAACGAGGCCAACTGTAGGTGACATGTGACCCGGTCAATACCACCAATAATTTCCGGCATGTGTCGCGACTGCAATAACTACATCAGCGATATTTTGTTAAACTCATTTTACTCAAATTCAATAATTGTTCATTTTTAAAACAGCAACCTTGTAAAACCATTCATTTTTAAAACAGCAACCTGTTAAAACCTGTTGAAAATAGTTTTCTTATTGTAATAAATTAGTTTCATTTGTACTTCACAACGAATCGGATCTTTTTTTTAATCGACAAAGCTAACACTTTGTTTACTTATATATTATATATTATATATATATATATATATATATATATATATACATATATATATATATATATATATATATATATATATATATATATATATATATATATATATATATATATATATATGTATATATATATATAGATATATATACATATATACAGTGGTGGCCACGAGTTTAGCACACTCGTTATCTGTGACTTTCAAGTGCAAATATTTTCTACTGTTTTACGTTTTTCATTCAATTTCTTCTTCTTTTGCTTTGCCCACGATGTGATGATTATTTCACGTTCATTTCGTTTGTTTCCTTTGTTCCGTTTCGTCTCGATTCTCATTTAATTGCAAGCGGTACGTGATCTAAGCTGGACACGAGTTTAGCACAACTTGAAATATCCCTAATTACGGTGTTTAGTTTCTGGTAAATCGAATTGATTGGTAAGATTTGCAATTTTTTAGTTCATTCATGATTCCTGTTCACATAAAATGTGTGTTTGGAAATGGCAAAAAGTACATGGTGCACAGAGGCTCAGCGGCAGGTAGCTCATCAAATGAAGAGCAGTGGAAGCACCGTTATGCAAATTGCAAGTGCTTTAAGATGTTCCCGAAAGATGGTTTACAACGCATTAAACCATATCCAACAATATGGGAACTCCAAAAATGTAAAACAGCGACCGAGAGCTCGAAAAACCACAATTAAAGAGGACTCTTTGATTTATAGAGCCGCAATCAAGAACCCTTTTAACAGTTCAACCGTTATAAAAAGGGATATTTCGTCGGATTTTGACATTTACCTATCATCAAGGACAATAAGACGACGGCTCAATGAAAAAAAATTGCGTGGATGCAAAGCGCAGCACAAGCCGCTTGTGTCAAAAAAAAAATCTAAAATCTTGAATTGCGTTTGCCCGTGAGCACTTGCCAAAACCGTTGATTTTTTGGAAAAATGTGCTTTGGAGTGACGAGTCAAAGTTTTGTCGGTTTGGATCTGACGGTAAGCGGTACGTATGGCGTCCTTCGAACATGCAGCACCATCGAAAGTACACTTTGAAGACCGTTAAGCACGGCGGTGGAAGTGTGATGGTGTGGGCTGCCTTCTCTTGGTACGACGTTGGCCCCATACATAAAATTGACACAAGAATGGATCAGCATGTTTTCAAAAACATCATTGTTAACACAATGATGCCATTTGCTGATGATAACATGCCCCTTAGATGGTGTTTTATGCATGACAATGACCCAAAACAAACTTCGCGCACAGTGAAGGGATGCTTGGAAGAGAACCGAATCGATGTTCTAAAGTGGCCAGCCCAATCACCTGATCTCAATCCCATTGAGAATTTGTGGAACGATGTCAAGGAATATATTCACATAGTAAAACCTCAGAATATGGCCGATTTGTGGACCGAAATTCAAAAAGCTTGGTACGCGATTCCGAGGGAAGGTTGTATGACCTTGGTCGAGAGCCTACCGAGGAGATCCGCTGCTGTCATCAAAAATCAAGGATATCCGACAAAGTACTACATTATTGCGTTTAAATTTGTTCTTTGTTATTTTTTTTTGCATTATAATAAACAGCTTACATTTTGTGCTAAATTCGTGTCCAGCTTTTTTCTCATCTTATTCACAACTAAACTCAAATAAAAAAAATCGGAAGACAATAACCACATGAAACCAACATGACATAGCCATCACATCGTGGGAAGAACTCAGGAAAAAAATAGAATGAATAACATATAACAGTAGAAAATATTTGCAGTCGAAAGTTACAGATACCAAGTGTGCTAAACTCGTGGCCACCACTGTATATATATATATACATATATACATATATATATATATATATATATATATATATATATATATATATATATATATATATGTATATATATATATATATATATATATATATATATATATATATATATATATATATATATATATATATATATATATATATATATATATATATATATATATATATATATATACATATATATATGTATATATACATATATATGTATATATATATATATATATATATATATATATATATATATATATATATATATATATATATATATATATATATATATACATATACATATATATGTATATATAAATATATATATATATATATATATATATATATATATATATATATATATATATATATGTATACATATATATATATATATATCTATATATATATATATATATATATATATATATATATATATATATATATATATATATATATATATATATATATATGTATATATATATACATATATACACATAAATAAATATATAAGGTATAAAAGGTATAAAAGTCTATGGGAAAAGGCTATGGGAAGGAACCCAGAATAATAAACCAACGATGGAAGTAAAGGAGCAGAAAATTCGAACGGGGATATACGTTCAAACGTCGGAAGGAACCGTGACTTCCGGCGAGCTATCTTCCAGCATAGCTGGAAGGGAGTCGCCAGCGGACCCTAACGTTAAAGGAGCGGGCAGCTTGGCTCCTTCAACGCTCAATACTACAGGCAAAACACCAGTGTGCAAATAGAGAATCCGTTTCAACGCATGGAAAACCCTTTCACTCGGAAATCGCTGCTGGCTCGAACACCACCAAGAAAAGCAACTGAACGAGGGAAAATTCCAGATGACTCCAGTAGCACGATGCAGCAAATGATTGTAGCACCAACGGAGCAAAAACTCGATGCCTTTGCCAAACTAGCCGAAATGATTAGAGCCCTAGCAGATTTTACGGAATCGCGAACCAATCTGCACCATGCGATTAAGGATCAGGTTAGGGCCATCCGAGCGGCCGATCATAAAGCTCGAGTAGAAAGGGGACAGCGCAAGCCTGGACGAATGGAAGTGGCAACGCAGGTCACACCAACATTAGTTACATGTGAAAATGCTGACCGGTGTAGACCAAGGGGCAGCGACGCAGCTGGCGAAACTCCAGGACCATCCGAGGTCAAAATGCAGAAGCGATACTGAGAAGTGGAAACCGAAGTACAAACCTTTGGACAGACCCCCAAAAAGAAGATGGTTAAGACGCCAACCAAAACCCCCGCGCAGAAGGAGTGCTTGCAAGAAAAGGCCCAGGACCCATGGATTAAGGTGACCAAGAAAGGGAAAAAGATGCCCCCTGTAAAGAGAAATCGTCCGGACGTCATGATTATTTCCACGAAAGGTGACGTGACATATGCAGACATCCTACGCCAGATGAAGGCTGATACGAGTCTGAAGGAAGTAGGCGAAAGTGTGACCCGCATCCGCAGAACGCAGAAGGGCGAATTGCTGCTACAGATGAGTTCATCTGTTCCAGACGTAGTGCTCAAACTCCAAAAGCAAATGGAGGAGGCATTAAACGGGAAAGCCGAAGTCAGATCCAGATGTGATATGACGAAGATTGACATCAGGGATCTGGATGAAATCACAACGAAAGCTGACATCTGCAAAGCTTTCCAGGAACATTTCAACCTGAATGGCCTGAAGGAAGAGTCGGTGCTTTCGCTAAGGAAGTCGCATGGTGGAACACAGGTGGCCACGATGAGCATTCCAGCAGCACAGGCTAAAATGGTTATTGCAGCTGGAAAGATACGAATCGGTTGGGTCGTTTGTCGGCTTAGAGAGCAAGTCCAGCTGAAAAGATGCTTCAAGTGCCTGGAATATGGGCACTTCGCTAGGGCATGTAAAGGTGACCAGGATAGGTCGGATATGTGTCGACGCTGCGGAGAAAAAGGCCATTTTGCAAAGGATTGCGTGAAAGTGCCAAAGTGTCTATTCTGCTCTCAGGCAAAGGGAGCCGACACAAATCATGCTGCTGGCAGCGCTAGATGTCCAGTGTTCAAAAGAGCTCTCAGCAACAGAAAATGAGATTTATCCAGTTGAATCTCAAACATTGTGTGGCAGCGCAAGATCTGCTCTCCCAAAACGTCTATGAGATGAAAATTGACATAGCGATATTGTGCGAGCAATATAGGAGACCGAACAAGGGCTCCTGGGTTGCCGACAAATCCAACAGAGCGGCAATATGGGCTTGCGGAAATATCCCATTGGAGAAGCCATGAAAGAGAGCGTAGACGGTTTCGTTTGGGCTAAAATAGGCGGCTGTTATGTGTACAGCTGTTACATCTCCCCAAACTCGACGAAGGATGAGTTTTCCCACTTTCTGGATAGGTTGGTTATGGATGCCAAACAGCACACTCCACACATCATAGCCGGCGACTTTAATGCGTGGTCCACGGAATGGGGCAGTAGGGAAACGAATGTACGAGGCCGCAGTCTTATGGAATCATTCTGCCAGCTGGATGTGGTTCTGTTAAACTCCGGAAATGTACCTACCTTCCGTAGCAGAGGGATGAGCTCTGTAATCGACCTGACATATGCTAGTACGAAGGTGGCGAGAGACATAACATGGTACGTGTCTGAGAATTACACCCATAGCGATCATCAAGCTATTATGTTTGAGACCCACTACAAGTTGGGCAGTCGATCAAAAAAACTAGCCAAGGAAAAAGTCGGCAAGGGCTGGTCAGCCCGGAAATTCGATGAAGGAGCCTTCGTTGAAACACTACGACAAGCTGAAATGCCTCGAGGAACCGCGGAGGAAAAGGCTGCACAGGTTGTGGAATTGATGCCACGGCGAAAACAATTACCGAATAGGAAACCAAATTACTGGTGGTCCGATGAACTAGCGAAGCTCCGGGCGCTATGTCTGAAAGCTAGAAGACAGTGCCAACGTGGTGTAAATCAGCCCAATCATGAGGAGCTGCAGCGATCATACCAGGAGGCGCGGAAAAAACTACAACTGGCTATTCGAAACAGCAAGAAGGCTTGCTTTAAAAAGCTGTGTGAGGAGGCGAGTATCGACCCATGGGGAGCTGCGTACCGAGCAGTCATGTCACGCATAAAGGGCCCATGCTCAACACAGGCCAGTTGTCCCGTACTACTCAGGAAGATAGTTGAAACGCTGTTTCCTCATCATCAGGATAGTGTCATCGTACCTGAAGCAGGGAATGCGGCGGAGGATGTGCACCCGGTCACCGAAGCAGAACTTTCGGAGGTGTGCAAGGGACTAAAGGACAAAAAGGTGCCTGGGCTAGATGGAATCACAAACAAGTGGCTTAAGATAGCCATCAAGTCGAGGCCGGAAATGTTTGTAAGGGTCTTCAACACATGCCTGAATGACCGAACTTTCCCAAGATGTTGGAAGAGGCAGAAGCTAGTGTTGTTGCCAAAGTCAAACAAACCGGTTGGAGAACCGGCATCTTATCGCCCCATCTGCCTGCTGGACGTCCTAGGCAAAACACTGGAGCGGATCATCTACAACAGGCTTCTACCGGCGGTGGAAGACAATGGAGGACTATCTGATCGCCAATACGGTTTTCGCAAAGCACGTTCGACGGTTGACGCTATCAGTGTGATAATCGAGCTAGCCAAGCCCGCGCTTGAAGCGCGTAGAGCAGAAACTACTGTGCTCTTATCACGCTCGACATCAACAACGCGTTCAACTCGGCAAATTGGAACCGAATAGTAACTAAGTTACTCAAGCTGAAAGTCCCTTACTACCTGACGGAGTTAATCGCTGACTATTTTCGGAACCGAGTCTTATGGTATGACTCCGATGACGGGCCGAAACGTCACTGCGTTACAGCAGGTGTCCCACAGGGATCTGTCTTGGGGCCTCTACTCTGAAACATTATGTACAACGACGTGCTTACCCTAAAACTACCAAGAGGGGTAACAATAATCGGATTCGCGGACGATATAGGTGTGTTGGTATCTGCTGCAAATCTGGATGGAATTGAACTGCTGGCGGACGAGGCGGTGTACCAAGTCAGGGAATGGCTAGAAAGTGCTGGTCTAGAGCTCGCAGGGCACAAGACTGAGGCGGTATTGATAAGCAGCCGGCGAAAAACCGAGTGCTTCGAAGTCACCGTCGGAGACCAGAGAATCAAATCCAAGGCTTCAATCAGGTACTTGGGCGTCATGATTGACTCAAGGTTGAGCTTCAAAGCCCACGTTGAGCAGGTGTGCAACAAAGCCGCAAACGTAAGCGTAGCACTATCGAAGATGCTACCGAATATCGGCGGCCCCCGTCAAAGTAGCAGAATTTTAATATCCAGAGTCGTGAGCTCTATCCTTCTCTACGCGGCGCCAATATGGACACACAAGCTGACAGCAAAAGCGAATAAGAAGAAAATGTGCTCGACATATCGATTAAGTGCTCTGAGATTGATTCGCGCCTACAGAACAACACCAGGGTAAGCGGCATATGTGATAGCGGGCATGATTCCGATAGAAATCCTAGCAGATGAGATGCAAAGGCTCTACAAAAATAACAGGGCGGATTCAAAGGCAGAGAGGCAAGTCTCTGTAGGAATATGGCAAAGGAGATGGGATCAATGCGCAACCGGTAGATGGACCTATAAGCTTATCCCCGATATTGCTAAATGCACCCAGCGGAAGCACGGAGAAACCACCCACGAACTTACGCAGTTCTTAACTGGGCATGGCGTATACCGGAAATATCTGCATCGGTTTGGCCTGGACGACTCCCCCAACTGCCCGATATGCGGAATAGACGAGGACCCGGAGCACATACTGTTTGAGTGTCCACGATTTGCGCGACACCGAGCTAAGCTGCAAACTTCTACCAACCTGCTCTTATCGACAGAAAACGTGGTGGAGATGATACTGGCATCAGAGGAAGCTTGGAAAGCACTGACGGGAGCACTAGCGCAAATTCACGCCGTTCTTCGGAAAGAGCATGCCAAGAGAGCGAGCACTAGGCGGCAGCCCGTGAACAGCTAAAGCTGACCCCACCCCACGAAGTAATACCTGTCGGCAGTCCCGTGGGGCGGTGGAGGATAAGGAGGTGGTTTTTAGTCGGTTAGCGCCCGACATAACCTTCGATTAGGTATCCATGCGGATTTTCCCCTCCAAGATAATAAAAAAAAATATATATATATATATACATATATATATATACATATATACATATATATATATATATATATATATATATATATATATATATATATATATATATATATATATATATATATATATATATATACATATATACACATAAATATATACATATATATACATATATACATATATATATATATATATATATACCAGGTGTATAAGCTTAAATCCGCTGTTTGCTCATAGATGACGTTAGTGAGCGTATTACAGGCTACTATGGAAATGTCTTACTGTTTTTGTATAAGCTTGACATCTGTTCACATCAATCAGTGCACATCATAAGCGATTTCATTCAACAACATACATTTTTCTTTGTGTAATCATGTCTAGTTTTGTGCCAAAAAAAGAGCATATGCGGGAAGCTCTGCTTTTCTGCTTCAATTTAAAGAAATCAGCTGCCAAATCACATCGAATGCTTGTGGAATCACATCGAATGCTTGGTATGGTGACAATACTTTATCGGAAACAACTTGCAGAGACTGGTTTCGTCGGTTTAAGGACGGCCATTTTGATTTGAGTGACAAGGAGCGTGAAAATCGGCCCAGAAAAATCGAGGACCATGAATTACAGGCTCTTTTGGACGAGGACGATACCCAATCGCAAAAAATGCTTGCCGAGCAGTAGGGTGTCACTCAACCAACTGATCACCACCAACAGCTGATCAAATTGAACCGTGCTTTACGTGAAAAAAGGCCTGGATATCAACAAAGACATGATAAACTGATTTTCCTCCATGATAACGCACCATCGCACACGTCGAAATTGGTCCGAAATTACCTGGAAACACTCAACTGGGAGGTGTTACCCCACCCCGCTTATTCACCAGACCTGGCTCCTTCTGACTATCACCTGTTTTCGTCGATGGGCCACTCACTCGCAGAACAGCACATCGATTCTTACGAAGACGTGCGAAAATGGCTGGACGAGTGGTTTGCCTCGAAAGAAAAGGAATTCTTTTGGCGTGGTATTCACAAATTGCTCGAGAGATGGGAAAAATGTATTGCTAGCGAGGGAAAGTACTTTGAATAAAATTCTTTTTTGCTTTTTATACAAAACAAATGTGTTTTTATTACTAAAAAACAGCGGATTTAAGCTTATACACCTGGTATATATATATATATATATATATATATATACAAATAAACATATATATATATATATATATATATATATATATATATATACATATAAACATATATATATATATATATATATATATATATATATATATATATATATATATATATATATATATACATATAAACATATATATATATATATATATATATATATATATATATAAATATATATATATATAAATATATATATATATATATATATATATATATATATATATATATATATATATATATAAATATATATATATATATATATATATATATATATATATATATATATATATATATATATATATATACATATATATAATCCTATAAAGGCGAAAATGAATCTGTCGGTGTGTATGTGGCAGTGATGGAGCGTCTCTTCTCTCGTCTCAAACGAAGCTGCTCGGAAGAGGAGAAATTCAGGATTCTTATCTATACCAATAGCAACTGAGTTTGACGACGATATCGTCGATAGCCGAACGCCTACCCCTTGCCCTATATCTCCACGACACTGGACAGATTGCGGAACGCCTAGTATCTATCAACACTGGACGTCAAGTCCGCCTATTGGCAGGTGCCAATGGCGGCGGATTCACTGCAATATACCGCGTTCACCGTGCCGGGGAGGAGCCTGTTCCATTTCCTAAAGATGCCTTTTGGCCTACATAACTCGGGTGCGACGTGGCGACGCCTAATCGACACGATACTAGGTCCTGCGATGGAACCATATGTCTTCACTTATCTCGATGACATAATTGTGGTAACGCAAACGTTCGATCAGCACGTAGGAATCTTGCGTGAGGTTTTCTGTCGACTGCGGGAGACGGTGAAGCAGGTCAGGCAGCTTCTAGGCATGGTATCCTGGTACCGAACGTTTATCCCAGATCAAGCAACGATGGTGGCACCCCTAAGTGACCTTTTGAAAAAGGGGCGAAGGTACGAGTGGTCAGACGCGTGTGAGCGAGCGTTCACTTTGTGCAAATTGAAATTAACCACAGCGCGATATTAGCTTGTCCGGATTTTAGCCTCCCATTTAAGATCCAGACTGATGCTTCGGATGTGGGTATTGGGGCTGTTCTGAGCCAAGCGCACCCGTCGGGTGAGACAGTAGTATGTTATCTCAGCCGTGCGTTGTCGAAGCACGAAAGAAAGTACTCGACAACCGAAAAAGAGTGCCTAGGAGTGTTATGGGCAATTGAGAAATTACGGCCGTACGTTGAGGGTACGCATTTTGTTGTTATTACTGACCACCATTCGCTGGTATGGTTAAATAACCTGAAAGATCCTACGGGCAGGCTAGCCAGGTGGGCGGTAAGACTACAACAATTTGATTTCGAAGTAGTGCACCGTAAAGGGAAGGAGCATCTAGTGCCAGATGCGCTCTCACGGGCAATCGACAAGGTGCATAGCCTATCTACCTCGCTGAGATCGGAGCAGTGGTACGAGAAGATGGTGGAGGTTGTGCAAAAGAATCCGGAGAAGTACGCAAACTGGAAGGTTGTGGACAGCGCCCTGTGGAAGCAGACAACAGGCAATAGTTTAGATGGGATAGGCCAGGCAATCTTGAAGAGAGTCGTGCTGAAAATGGAGAGGGAAGGTAGCTTCAAAAGGTGTCATGACGACCCTACAGCAGGTCACATGGGAGTAGACCGAACGTTGTCATGAGTTACTCAAACCTACTATTGGCCGCGAATGAGATCGGATATTCGGCAGTATGTAAAGAAATGCAAGGTCTGCCAGGCATGCAAGATAGAGAGGAAAGCACCGATTGGGTTGATGTCTACTAGGGTGGGTGAGGCTAAAGATCCCTGGGAGATGATCTGCATAGATCTCGTGGGACCACTGCCTAGGTCAAAGCGGGGTCATGCTTTTATTTTGACGATATTGGACTATGTCACGAAGTTCTCTGTTCTGCTACCCGTGCCAACAGCGACGGCCTCAAGTGACTTCCGGCTACTAGAAGAGAATGTTTTCTTAGTTTACGGGGTCCCTAAAGTTGTGATGTGTGGTAATGGCGTACAGTTCCGTGCCAAACAATTTAAAGGACCAGTAGAGGGATATGGGGTACAAATTCAGCACACTGCGCTATACCATCCCCAAGCCAATCCGGCCGAAAGAGGCAATCAAGACGTCAAGTGCATGTTACGATGCTATACATTAGATAACCAACGCATGTGGGACGACTAACTAGCGAAGATTGCGTGCGCTTTGCGGACGTACCAACATGAGGTCACAAAGTTCTCTTCATATTTTGCAAATTTTGGCCGGGAAATGATCAGTTTTCGGGAAGAAACAGAGGCCCCCGGGAGCGGGGATAGGGATTTTTCCCTTCTACGTAACGCAAAAGCTCTGGAAGAAATTCACCAAGAAGTGGTCCGGAGATTGAGGGGGGTCGCGTCGGCAAGTAAAGAACGCTACGGCCTTCGACGAAGAACGGAGAACTTCCAAATAGGTGATAAAGTATGGAGAAGGAATAACGTACTGTTGGACGCCAGCCAAATTTTTTCGGCTAAACTGGCCCCTGCGTATGTCAGTCCTTTCTTGTTGAGGAGATGACATCAGTGGACGTTCGAATTGGCCGACGCACAGGGTAAAGCGGCGGGGACGTGGCACGCAAAGGATCTTAAGCGATATGTGAAGATCAATCGAGTGATTATCGCAGATAGTATAGAGAGTATGGCAGGAAAGTTGAATGGAAAGCGGGAATAATATTTGTAGAATAATGTTGATTGATATTTATATTTAGATAATATCTTTGGAACTAGCGTCGGCGAAGGGCCTTATGCTTAAGTTCTTTAGCCAGAATAAGTTAAGTTACTGTGGTGGTGAGATTTATTTTCAATGAGTGAATTCATGAAGTGTTCGTAGTAAGTAGGGTTAGAAGTAAGTTCTTTAGCCAGGATAAGTTAAGTTACTGTGGTGGTGGGATCTGTTTTCAATGAATGAATTCATGAAGTGTTCATAGTAAGTAGGATTAAAAGTAAGTTCTATTGGTGGTGGGGGCTCTCGGGTGGTTAGAGTCAATATCGGATTAGTTTTATATTTAGTGATATATTTTAGGGTTACTGTATGAGTATTAATGAGTGATTAGAATTGATATGAATATGAAAGAAATACCGATAGCTTGGTGGTGGTTCCAGCTAAGCTTTTGTTTTCTTCGGGTCTTTTTTTTTTTGCTTTTCTCTTCTGGTGCCTTGCGTATTAATTTCGTATTTTTTTACATTTATTTTTCCTTCTGCATTTTTTGTAGCGTATCCTAAAACCAAGTTCGAAGGGCATTAGAATTTTAGATGAGAAAGGTAAAAGTACCCGCACCAGGCAAAACTAGAACATGCAATATATAAACATGTAGGGAAAATGATGGTTAGAAGAATAGAGCCATGTACGCAAAGAGTATGCTTGAGTGTCGAAGCGGGAATGAGTGTTGTGTGATATTGTGACAAGAAATTCAGAATTCAAGTACCAAGTGATGTGGACGAACATTTGAGTTGGCTTTCGGATATCGCATGCCAAATGAGAATTTTAAATCGCGGTAAATGGAACGGAAATGGTCGAGAATTTCCATGAAATTCTCTGAAGCGAGGGGGTGTCACGGTTCGTGAACTTTGGCTTTTATTCTCAGCATAAAAAGAAAAAAACATAATCTCCACCGTCCTCTAATAGAGAGAACAATGGAGATCGGGCCGCAAAAGCAATGCACGGATCACCAACTACTACGTTTTGTGTTAGTTTTAATGTTAAGTTAGACTAAATTTGTAGTTAGGCACAGGCGATAGGAAGTTAACAACAAGACAACTTGAACGAGCATCGCACTAATGCGGCGACGCAGACGAACACAAAAAAAAACACAATAGGTCATGCAAGCAACATCACAATTATCACGACGGACCACATCCACACGACACAGCAGCGTATGGACCGTGATGCTCGGATCGACGAACCCAAACCCAGGCCAACAATTGACCCAATTACAACTGACTTGTGACAGCCGCCACAGATAGAGGTTATGTTCGCGACCTACGAGCAGACCTGACGGCGGTGGCAAAGATTACCAAAGTTCGCTCGCTGCAGTAGTTTCTATTGCAATGGATCAACAAACAAATCGACAAAGCCCACCATAATGGGAAACCATCATAACACGAAAAAAAGGCCAGCAGAACGCAGCAACGACGACGATGATTTCTTCTTCAGCGCACAAATTTTATCTGCAAATGGTACGAATTTCCCCAGGAAAACATGAAAGCACCACGCGAGATCAGTCTTAAATTATTTGGGCACAATAGAACATTCAGCTAATAACCATGTCATATGCGAATGAATTACGAAAATGATAGAATATCATTAATTTTAATTGAAAACTTGATGTTTAGTTACATTAACTCCATCGTCGAAAAGTCGAATTGTATGTTGACTTTGAGAAACGTCATGAGTGTCAGCTGACAGACGGAATGGTGGTGAATTCGGGCTGTCCCAAAGTGGATCTCATGGTGAAAACGGAATCCGACACCCTGTTAGGTGAGATTGAACGCGGTTGAGTGCGATCAACGGGTTTGAGAATCCCGCTGCCACCAAAAATTTTCCTGGGCACCGGGAAGGGCAAAATCGGCCTCTTTTATTAGTAAGTGGACGGACGTCCAAGGAGGTAGCTGCAGAATTTTAAAGGTGAACCTTTGTTTTCTTTTTGGTGCTGTTGGAGCTTGCCGAAAGTTTGAACAAGGCAACAGGATGGCTGGCAGTGAAGAAGACTTGGAGCTAAGATTTTGAATCGAATGGCGGATTAATAACTTCAAACGGCTGGGTAGAAACTCGGCAGCCGGATTGGTGCGCGACAACAGGCCAAGGAGGCGAGATTAACGATAGTAGCAGGGAATTCGACGCAAGGGCCCCAACGAAACAGCAAAGCAGTTAAAAGTCGAGGTAGTGTGCACACTTTTTTTTTACTTTAGAATTTTATTAGGCTATTTTAAATGCATGACATTGCTTTCGAGAGTGTTTCTTTAAACCGTAGATATTAAGATAGGAGAATTTTTTGTAATAAAGTTAGCGGAATCATCAAAAAGAATTATTGCGTTCGTAAATTTATACTATTTTCTGTGAGTGGATTGTACATCGCGTCAGTAGTGTTAATATACGGCTTTTTGATATAGTTTTTCCGCGGAATCATTATCAGGGGGAACAGTATAGCTTCCCAACCGCCGTTCTCTTCTCGCTTCAGAGCGGTGGATCGATAGTCAGCAGTTTCGGTGTCTAGTGAAGCGAGTGGCGCACCGGACTCACCCTTCTCATGTGTGCATAGCCAACCGAAACTGCCTCCTTTAACTTCGATCGTGAATAGAAGGGGTAAAATCGCGTGCTGTGAAAATTACGGTAACAACTCCTGTGGCTCAACATGCTAAAATTTTCCTGCTTTAGAAATAAAAATAACTCTAGTTTCCCGTCAGCTAATAGGAACACGATAATCGCAAACAGGCTGTATATATAACCCCCAGCCATAGTATCGATACTTCTATAGGCTGCTGGATGTCAGCCGGATAACGCCACGAGGGCCCGGAGATATAAACGGCTAAAAGGAGTCTATGACCCACTTTCATTTGAAGGCGTCATTAAAATGATGGATTACTCCGTTTGATGCGCAGCGTCTAATAGGAATCCATGATTTTACGAAAAATAGGAGTCCGTGATAACGGTTAATGTGTACGTGCTCGAACTATTCCGAATACCATCATGTTTTATGATGAGTGCCATACCCTTCGGTGTTGAGCTTAAAATTTTACGAAGGCGTTTTGCTTCACCAAGACCCTCCATGATAGCCCTTTTCCCTTGAATGGCCTTGATGGCCCCTTTCCCTTAAAAACCTTAAACTTGGTTTCATACAGTGACTATTTTTTCGACCTGTTAGCGGTGTTATGATTGTTTAATACCAGTAAACCTACTTGAGACTTCTGATTTTCATGATTTGCAACAGTTAGTTCCGACTCCCAACCAAAATGGTAATTAGTTAGACTTAATTTTTACAAATGTTTATGGCGTAGTAGTGATTAGCCCATCTAATAACGCAAAGAACCTCTTTTCTAATAGCACCATTCTGCTCTTACAGTTAAACTCACTGCAGATACTAACCTGTTTAGAACTTACGATTGTATACGATTTCCATAATGCTCCCTATGATAGCATTCACAATTTCCGTGACAATGTCCATTGGACAAATTCTTTTATATACCATTCCCTTGATTATTATGTAGCCTTGGTTTATGGAATAGTGTTTGACGCGGTCAAAAAGTTTGTAACTAAGATAAGGAAAAAATATGTATCTAAGATAAGAAAATAAGGAAAACAGGTTTAAAAAAAGTCTAGCGCATCAGAACCGCTAGAAAACTAATTTTCGAAGAAATTATCTAACCAGTTAATTTAATACAAGTATCTTTAAGTTAATTTAATACAAGTAAATTATATCGATGGATATAAGTCGGAGATGCTAAAATTTGTCGCAACTAGCGTAAATAAAAATTAATGATTGAAAGTGGTCACATCAGTCAAGTATGCACTGTGAGCTGGTGTTTGATGAGAATCAGTGCATACTTCCTAAACCACTTTGTCAAATTAAAATTTTCAATGTGAATAAAAATTTTTCAATTTTAATCATCCCGCAAAAACAATTCCAATTTGATTCTGCTTCGGAGGCTTATTCCGCAAAACGATCGAGTTTCCCGTATCAATTATTCTCTGCTTTGAAAAGCTTTAGAGACGATATACGTTGTCCATGCTGATTTGTAGACAAGAAGGGAACCATGATCACAATTCAATAATCCAAGGTCTTGTTTATAAGAGAGTCCACGTTAAGTCTGTCATCTTGGGGCTCTTCCTTTTAATATTTTTATATTAGACCTATCGAAGGTTTTATCTGACATTTCTCATTTACTATATGCCTCAAAGTTTACCATGTCATCAGGTCACCATCTGACGCTTCATTTTTTCAGTCTCTAGAACATTGTTGCTTCGTGAACAAGCTCCCTCTTAATATTGCTTATTGTCACGCAATTAGCTTCTCGCAAAATTTCACGCGTTCATTATAAAAAAACTCCGCTTCAATCTACATTACGATGGAGTGGTTTCCCGAGCAAATAAACGACTTAACTAGCGACGAGCCAAAGATTTTCAGAATCTCTGATTTTCTAAATCCTTATATATTTCACTCGTGCGTCCTCTTCTCGAATATGGATGCACTAACTGGAACCCGGCTTTGGAAATTCACAGCCAAAAATTTTAGTCTGTTCAGAAGCAGTTTTTGCTCTTTGCTCTGAGAGATCTTTTCAACGCTTATGATTTCAGCAATCTACCACCATACGAATATTGCCTTAAATGTACTAACTTATTATCCCTTGCAAAGAGAAGATTATCTGCCTGCTTCAGCTTCGATGTCATCAGATACGTGATTAGTTTTGACTACTTACAGAACAAGTTTCTGCTCAATAAGCCCTCGACAGTCACAAGATTCCGACGATTGCTTATTGAATACCAGCACAACATATGCAGCAAAGGACCAATAAATAGGTGCTCCAAGTTATTCAATAGCATGAGCCAGAACTTCATCCTACTATGCCTAAAACAACTTTTAAAAATAACATTATCAAGGCTCTCTCATCATAGTCATCCCCCTTCTCCCATCACACAAATATACGTGCATTGTATATTTACATTTATACTTCTAATAACATTAAATTTGTGTTATTGTTTGTATTTTATTACAAAAAGTTTATTTTGCTAGTTTGTTTGTATTCTTATTTTTGTTTGTATTCTCATTTAACTTGATTGACATTATCACAATTTAATTTAACTTGATTGACATTTTATTTAATTATTATTTTATCTTATTGTTATTATTTTATGAACCTTGTTTGGTGATTGTAAATAAATAAATAAACTCGTTCCTGCACACTTTGCGCAAGATGGTGATTTCCAAATTTTACCCTGAAGACTTGGGATGCCCTCTGGCTGTGGGTTGTTTACACTCTACCATAGCTGCAGAATTTAAAAAAGTAGTAAGGGTGTCAACCGCCTAATCCAAATCATGGCATGAATTAGAGTTGGGCGTTATTTAAAGTAACGCGTTAAATAACATAGTTCCCAATCTGTAACACGTTCCCAACGGAACAAGTTACTGAAAACTACCTGTTATTTTTGGAACGACTTACTTATGTCAAACACGAGTAACGCTTAACGACACGCTTGAAAAATCATAAGCGGCTTCAAGGGCCCGCGCGAAAAAAAACACCACAATAGTTTCGGTAATCGGCCTCTCCGTTATTGTACTTGTTCGCCAGCTCACAACAGCAAAGGAAAAAGAAAATTCATATATTCAGTTCTATGAGCTTTCAGTTTCGCTGGCGACAATTTGATCAGGAACGCAGAAATACACCGACGTAGAGTAAACTCGATAGACCGTTTGGAACGCTCTGCAACGTATTAAACCGAGCCGTGTGTGCTTATAGTGCGTTATATTGAAACGCGCAACGTGTATTATAATACAAGTTGCGCGTTGCAATATAACTCACGGAAAGAACATCGTTCCAAAAATAACATGTAACTGGAACATGGTACTCGTCGGAAAATGTAACGCTAGAACGTGTTACTTATGTTTATCGCTATTTCCCTAGCATGAATTCATGTTCACCGGTAGAATTTCTAGTGAGGACCGGGTCAGCAATAGAAATACCTTCCAGTTCGTCATTTTTCAGCTAAGTAAGGCTACCTGCTCAGTCGAGCTTCGGTGAGCCACGTTGAAAGATAGGTAATTGTAATCAGAGCAAGAAATTTCCTGCAAAACTCTCCAGTCATGGAGAAGATGCATGTTTCTTCCACTGACAAGGGCAACGTCAAGAACCTGCGTACTATTTGAGGTAAGGAAGATTGGTTCACTGCCAGCTTTGTAGTCAAAACATACCTCTCCTCGGTCATTCAATTTGGATCTGCCCAACAGTTCATGATGAACGTTAGAGTTAGCTCTCAGAATAAGAGGCTTCAATCTTTGGAATAAAACGTGCGACAACACTCCACGCGCTGTTGTTTTTTAGATGGCGTGAGCATTCTCGACACCCACTTTGTGCCGACCATATTTATGCCAAGATGTTCGTGAAGAATATTTAAAATAGTTGCATCTGCTACTCCAACCACTTACTTCTTTAGTCTAGCAACTTCCAATATAACTTTAACGCTTTTTTGAACATTTTCCGCAGTGGTCACTTCGATAGGCCGTCCTAGTCATGGCCCATTTTTAAGTGAAGCCCTTCCTTGTTTTTTCCTGGACAAGAGTCCCTTTAAACGGATGCCATCTCTTCTATTATGGTTTGAGCCGACTGCTTGGTGAGGAACTTTATAATAGCGCCGTACTCGATTTTCTCCATATTTTACACTTTCTTCTAGATTGAGTTGCATGGTCGACAATAGTTTGATTGAAATAAAGCTTGCTATTTATACTTATAATGAGTCTTTGAACTCCTTGTGTTTCATTAATAACCTACCAAACCTAATAACCAATAACCTACCTACTCGTTTCGCGAGCTTAATGACCCACCCCGTAACAGGAGACAAACCAGCATAATCTTCGATCAATTTCCTCTGGAACAGCCATGCTATCTTTATCACAAAAATCGTAAAGAATTTTTTTTTACCAAACTTCTGTTTACATTGCGCAACAAATTTTAGATGAAACAAACTATATTAGTCCACGATATGATTTTATTCAAAATTTTGCGAAGATAGGCTTTATCATTATATTAAATTGCTGCATAAATACGTTTTTTTATAAACTTCACATAGCCTATAATTACCTTTTTCTATTTTAGGAATTACAAAGCTGCTGGAAAGTAGCGCTGAATCTGATTTTTCTGCTGACGGAAGTGAATATGATCCCGAAGAGTCGATGCAAGGCAGCTCGACTGAGGAAAGTGATGACAGTGTAGAAGAGAATACTTGTGAAGATGAAACTGACACAAAAGAGGGACAAACGCCGAAAAAACCGGCTCCTATGGCAACACCTTTTCCGCCAAGCACGAGTCGTCGAAGTGAAAGGCGCAGAACTGAAGAGTATATTCCTGAGAGTGACAACTATTTTACGTCGCATACCAATAAGAAAATCATAACATCCGACCACACTCTAAATCGCCTGAAGAATCCACGATTAGGACATACTGAGTTATTTTCTTTGTTGGCCGCTATGGAACCCTCCAGTGAACATGAACGTTGTATTGAAAGACTTCTAGACAAGTATAAAACGTACTTCGACAAATGGATGTTCTTTTTGAACCTGGATTTTACAATTTTACTTTATGGGCTGGGCTCAAAGCGCAAAATAATCCACCTCTTTCACGAGGAAAAGTTGAAAAACGAACACGTTATTATGGTGAATGGATTCTTCCCAAGTCTAACACTAAAAGAAATTCTAGATGGGTTCACTCGTGAGATCCTGGAACTCAATATAACATCTTCCAATATGCACGAAACCGTGGATATAATTAAGGCGGAATTGGAGAAAACTCCGGAAATGCACCTGTACCTTCTTGTCCACAACATCGATGGGCCTATGCTGCGAAATAGCAAAGCACAGGAAATTCTCAGCAGACTCGCAGCAATACCTAATATTCATCTAGTTGCGTCAATAGATCATATTAATGCGCCGTTATGTAAGAAAATAAACTTAAAATATGGAAATCTAAATTAAACCATAATTCAATAGTTCAGTGTAGCCATTTAGTTTCTACTATCTTATCATACTAGTAAAGCATTTAAAACTGCAAGACTCAAAAACTATTCTCTATTCCAGTGTGGGATCAAGTAAAATTGCGGAATTACAACTTCTCATGGTGGGATGTGACAACAATGCTTCCTTATACTGCTGAAACATCGTTCGAAAACTCCTTGCTGGTCCAGAATACTGGCGAATTGGCTCTGTCTTCGATGAACAATGTATTTCAATCTCTTACGGCCAATGCACGTAAGATCTACTTATTGATCGTGGAACGGCAATTGAAAAATAAAGGAGATTCAAACTATCAAGGTTTGTTATTCGCCAATAAATGCTTGCAGCTTCTAAAATATCTATAATTTTAGGCATCGCATTCAAAGATTTGTACTGGTTGTGCCGAGAATCGTTCTTGGTAAGCTCTGATTTGGCTTTGCGCGCACAACTAACTGAATTCCTCGATCACAAACTAATCAAATCGAAACGAACTGCTGATGGCGCTGAGCATCTGAGGGTGCCAATCGCCTCTGCGTTACTTGAACAATTCATGGAGGAGCAGAATAAATTATAGTTTGTAGAATTTATATTTATTTTCATAGTTTTATTGCTAAATTGAAAGTTTTCTTCACTCATGTTTAACACGGGACAATAATTTTCAATTTATTTCACAAAAAGTTGGCAATAGTATTCATTTTTCCTTGTTAAATATTGTAGTGGCCATTGAGGCTGTCTTACTCGAGCTAATATTGGTGATATATATTGGTTGACAGATAGTGAAACTAGTGAGCGATGGTCACTAGTTTCACTATCTGTCAATTCAATAATATAACCAATTTAATGTTCCTGAGCCTTTTCTACAAGTAATAAAGCAATTTTTGTAATAGCTCTATCTAACTCTTTGGTGGATGTACGAATTCTCACTACTCGACGTAGCTACGAATGTGGATTCCGAGCCCCGCCGACGTCAATGATTTCCTGTCAGAAATGTATCCCAGCTAAGTCATTTCATTCAACCCATGCAATTGATGGTTCAACATCTTCTAATATCCCCAGAGATCGTAGCCGTTCGTCAGAGCGTTTCATTCGCTCATGGAGGTATTTTACCCTGAGGCGTTTCTTGAAGACTTGATAGTGGGGCCAGTTGAGAGATAAAAAATCATATTTTTTTAGGATTCCTATCATAGGCGCTACTTTAAGTCTGATGTTATTGATATGTTGTAGCCAAGACATTTTCTCATCTAAAGTTAGTCCTAAGTATCTAATTGACTTGGCCTTTTCCAATTGTATTCCATTGATTTGTAATGCGGGTTAATTTGCTGCTTGTTTTTTTGTTGGAATACTAAATATTTAGTCTTTTGGATGTTTATTATTAATTTACTTTGTTCGAGCCAATTCCAATATTTTCCTAGGTCATCATTTATATTTTGCTGGAGAATTAATTCGTTTTTACCGGAATACAGCAGTAGTGTGTCATCAGCAAATAAAACTATTTTTCCCAACAAATAAATGTCCTGTACGCTGTTAATGTACAGTAAAAACAGTAATGGCCCAAGGATTGATCCTTGAGGAACGCCGATGTTTATAGTGCATTCATGACTTTTATGCATGTTGTTAGTTGTAATAATACGCCTGTTGAACAGATAATCCTTTATTAACAGCTTGAAGTTGTGATGGATTCCGTATATTTCGAGCCTCTGAAGCAGGATTTCGTGGTTAATGGTGTCAAAGGCCTTTTTCAGGTCATATTAGGCTCAATATGAATAGTCGAGCGTGATGAAAGTTGCAGTTGCTCGGTGACAAGTGTTCCAATGGTAGCGAAGAAGTTGTTTAACTGCTGTGCTCCTTCTTCGGGGTCTGTAATGGATGTTCCATTTATCAACAGTTCTTCTATGCACGTTGAAGATTTGTTTTGTTGTTTAGACAAGAGCTCATTTACTAGTTGCCAATATCTGGAGGTATTTCCGGCAGAAGCTTCAAACTTATTTCTGTAGAAACGTTTTTTGGCCTCCATGATAGCTCGATTCGATTCCTTCTTCATAGATAAATAGATCTGCTTCTTGGACGTGGACTTTGGATCTGCTTTGTATTTTTTGTAAGCAGTATATATATATATATATATATATATATATATATATATATATATATATATATATATATATATATATATATATATATATATATATATATATATATATATATATATCTACATATCTATATATATATATATATATATATAGATATATAGATATATATATATATATATATATATATATATATATATATATATCTACATATCTATATATATATATATATATATATATATAGATATATAGATATATATATATATATATATATATATATATATATATATATATATATATATATATATATATATATATATATATATATATATATATATATATATATATATATATATCTATATATATATATATATATATATATATATATATATATATATATATATATATATATATATATATAGATATATATCTATATATATATATCTATATATATATATATATATATATATATATATATATATATATATAGATATATATATATATATATATATATATATATATATATATATATATATATATATATATATATATATATATATATATAGATATATATATATATATATATATATATATATATATATATATATATATATATATATATATATATATAGATATATATATATAGATATATATAATTATATATATATATATATATATATATATATATGTATATATATATATATATATATATATATATATATATATATATATATATATATATGTATATGTATATATATATATATATATATATATATATATATATATATATATATATAGATATATATCTATATATCGTCGCTGTTAAATCAAACCGGCATATCTGCAAAAATTGAGTTTTGGGTTTTTGGTGTCAAAAAACTCCCCTTTTTCCCGTCTATTTTTATGTCGCACCGGCATATCGTATAGTTGAATAAAAATCCGTCTAATGGTGCTGTGCCGGTATGCATTTACGAGGAAACAGCCCACACGCGAAAACTTAAAAGCGCTCTGGTGAAAAATATGCATTTTGCAAATATGCCGTTTTGATTTTACAGCGAATATATATATATATATATATATATCTATATATATATATATATATATATATCTATATATATATATATACATATATATATATATATATATATATATATATATATAACAAACGATATTTCAATATTTATCATAATTCTTTAACGATATTTTTTAACAAAATAAAATATTCAGACGTGCCATTAAAAGTAAAAAAAAAACGTCATGAAAAGTTAAGTTGTATAAAGTAACGTAGTAAAAATAAAGTTGTAACTGTTTTTAAACAACAGAAAACCATTCAGAAATTTTTAATACAATTCAAGTGCGCGCAAACAATTTTTTAAAAATTATTTCGGCGGAGTTTGCCGTTGCAAATTAGATGCGCATATCAGTTTATACTTTAGTATAGAGTAAATTCTTAAGTCCCCGGAGGGCTAGTGCATATTTCATCTTCAGTTTAGCCTTATGAGTTTGAAATCCAAGCCTACGTTTAAATATAAGGTTTTCCATAAATTGGATGTGGCTTTGAGCTTTTTCTTTGAGTTTTGATGTCAATAAGATGAGTTCAAGTGAATGAACAAAAGTTTCATTTTAAAATATTTCGGATACCACAGGTCAGTGTTCGGACAGCTTTGAACTAGTATTCGCACATTACTTAAGGGGTTAGTCCACTGTTAAACTGCTCAAAATGAACTTTTTTTTTAAACAGCTACCAAAAAAAAACTATTCAAGACATCGATTTTAAATTTTACATACATCTTTATTAAAGTTAAGAGTTAACATTTTCATTGGAAAAAATTATTAGAAAACAAAATGGCGGCCGCCCCAATGGATCGCCGCAGCACCGCCGAAAAAAAAAGCAAATTGCGCCTCGTAAATTCCTGGACAAAATAAGCGTCTGCGAACAAATTACCAAAAATATTTCATTAACTTTGAGTATAAAAGACTGCACGGGCCTAAATTTAGAACAAAAGAAAAATTTTTTTGACGATTTGGGAAACAATTTTTTGATTGAAAAAATTTTTTTTATTCATTTTTTTGATTCAAAAGTATACCAAATTTTTTTCAATCGCTTTAGGGCTCTCAATTTAGGCCCGTGCAGTCCTTTATACTCATAACTAATGAAATATTTTTAGTAATTTGTTCACAGATGCTTATTTTGTCCAGGAATTTACGAGGCGCAATTTGCTTTTTTTTTCGGCGGTGCTGCGGCGATCCATTGGGGCGGCCGCCATTATGTTTTCTAATAATTTTTTCCAATGAAAATGTTAACTCTTAACTTCAATAAAGATGTATGTAAAATTTCAAACCGATATCTTGAATAGTTTTTTTTTTGGTAGCTGTTTGAAAAGAAAGTTCATTTTGAGCAGTTTAACAGTGGACTAACCCCTTAACTAATTACTTACTCAAATAGCGGTTACTCCATATTAGTGGCATTTAGAAATTAAATCACCTTTAAGACTGTTTCGTTGCGCGTGGATATAAATTTGAACACTTAAATCTATAATTTTAGTGTTCGGACAGGTGGTATATATTATTTCAAAGGGTATAAATAGCTATCATACTAACATAATTTTCTTTTAAAGTTTATTAGAGATATATTTTCAAGTAACCAATATGTGCAATAGCATATTTGACTGGTTTTATAGTATTCTGACGATCTTGTCCGAATACTGAAAAACTGCTCAAAAACGGTTCTAGTGTTCGGACATTAAAAAATTTCCAATAATTTTTCCGTAAAACATGTTTTCAGAGGCAATACACTTCATGAACAGTGCTCTTTATGCATACAAATCAAAGCATACCAGAAATTTAACACCATAAATTTGCGTTTAGAAATTTTGTCTATGACAGGAAAAAATTACGCGAAACAAGTCTTTCGCAATAAACACGCAAACTTCAAATGGTGAGCGCGTTGGAGAATAGCGGTTAATTGTTTATTTGTTTAACATTATGACTCTCGCGATTCAAAAGGCATATAAGAAAGAAAATATATCATAATGCTAACTATGATTCTTGGTTCCTAGAAATTTTTAGATTCGGAGCAAGCCGTTTTTGAAACGAAATTAAGCTACTATATAACTCCTCTTCACATTTCTGGCATTCCTACTTACCAATATATGACTCCTCTTCACATTCCTGGCTCCTCTGATTGTTCCTACAAATCAATTTTGATGAAGATTATGAAAAATTTATTCGTTGCAATCTACCTTTGTTTACGTTCTTTTCCCGCTCAGTGTAATTGACATGACACATGAGTTTCTTCATATCTCCTGTAGGTGGTTCTCGTGAATCTCTTTAACCCCAGAGAAAAACATCACTGTGCGGACTGGTTGAGAAAAGTAGCTTAGGTCCGCCATCTTGTACGTTAATTGCTTTTGCGATAGGCCTTTTATATGAAGGCCATGGATAAATGCGTTGTGCGAGCCATTGAGGATTGTCAAAATTTTCAGTTACCTTATGATGGAGTGGTTGAGGCAGGCAGACTGAGGAGGTGGCAAGTGCACCCTGCATCAAGTCAAAATCCTACTATATTAGATACATAGAGATATAAGATATTAAGAGTGGTGGTAAAGAAGCATTCTGTCTCGAGGTCACCCATATCCACAAATTATACCAATAAAACGAAACATCTTTCGGGGTGTAGATCAGTTGCTCGTTTTGGGGGCAGTAACTTGGCGCGCATATTTGAAAAAAAAAGTAAAATATTAAGATTCAAAGAACAATATGCGTATATTTAAAATTTGAAGGTAATCTGCACTCTACATCGTGGTCGGTCATTGTTCGTCAGTATTGATATTTGTCAATAAATTGAAATATATGGCTTCTCAAGTAAAAATTAGTCATTAAATTAAAATAATTGCTTAAAGTAGAACTTAAAAAAAGTAGAACGAAACGAATCTTATTGTTGAATTGTTGAAGAACTATATATTATTATCTTGCAACATTTTCATTAATTGCATTAACGCTATTTAACCACTGTACGCAGATTAATGAGAAAATTATTATCATTTCATTACGTTTGCTTACAATGATAAATCTGAACTTTTGTATGCAAATGAGGTGCCAAATTTTCTACTACCTCCCTCTTCCTTCTTAACCGGGCTTGGGACCAGCTTCGGCGGCATTAAGGCAAAACGAAAATTTTTTTAGGCTCTTTTTATTTACATGAATTCATTCTTCTAAAATTAACCTGAATTTATGATAGTCGAAACCATACCATTTTAATAAGTTTCTTATTTTAGCATATTTTATAATAGTAAACAACACAAATTTTCCCAAAAATTATAATTTTTTCTTTGTAAATGTACGCTACTAATAATCGCAGATTTTTTTTCTGTACAAATTTTATTTAGTTCATCCGACATATTTTTTGAATTCTTCAAACTAAAATCAGTTGCCCCTGTGCATGAACTTCTAAGCCTACTTCATTGGCATTTCCGCCATTTTGGAATTCAAGAGAAACTGTCAAATACCCAGGTGTCAGATTCGTGGGCCAGCAGCCGAGCACTTGAGTCCGCATCGCACAATTGCACTAAAATTACTCGTTTTCGGCCACGCCAAGTACCCGAATCTACTTAATTTGGATTACAGACTTTACCATAAGGTAAATGGTAAGTACTTACCTGTAGAAAGTTCACCGAGGCAGGCAGGAGCGCGTATTTTTTGAACAACACTTCACTTCACAATTCGTTGCCGGTGTTTTGATAGAAATTGAAGGTGTCATTGCCACTTTTAACCGTATCTTATACTTTTTATGACTTTCTACACTTCTCAGCACTCGCGTCGCTAAATTAGTTTTGAAAACGCAGTTTGGTCTAGCTAATTTCAGCTAAAAACCAATAGCATTCTTGAAAATTGTTTGGTTTGTTTGTGTGTTCGATTTGAAATTGACTCCTGGGTACTTGACAGCACCCCGTAAAGCTTGAGAGGTGAAGGCGAGGGGGAGAAGAATGCTCGAGACACACACCTACAGGCGTTTGCACGGATACCGCCACTCTAATGTCTTATACCTCTATTACTAGATATTAGGTCTGTTCCCGTACTACGATTAATTGCAATTAATTGCAATGAAGCGTACTAAAACGGAGTAAAAAACACTGTTTTAGTACGTTTCATTGCAATTAATTGCAATTAATCGTAGTACGGGAACAGACCTATTATTTGGTCTGTTTCCGTACTTGAATCTATTATAATATATTAAAATAGATTCGCAGCAAGTCGTTTCCGTACTTTTGCTGCAAGTCAAATGCAAGCCAAATTTTGCAGTAAAAACAAGCCAGCTGCCAAATTCTGTTACTGCTGCAGTTTGCTGAAAGTACGGAAACAGACCTACTGAAAATCAAGACATAACTGAAGACCAGGACAAAGTGTATAGAATGATAAGTGGGTGAACTCCATCCATTTTCCAGAAAAAACACTTTGGCCTTGAAATTGCGCCTCCGTTTACGCAATGCATTATCTGTCAAAGCAACCTGAGAGTGAGCTGGTATTTTTCGCGAAAGTGAGCCGTATGTGAGCAACGAAAAATCTAGCCTGAGTATGTAGTTGTCGAATCTTATCTTGCACCTCCTTCTGTTCCATGCGATTTCTTCCTATTTTCCAGGCTGATTAACAATAGGCGTGTTTTTTTGCTCCTCTATCCAGCAGAGAGTAGAGTACAGTAGAACGCCGATTAACCGAATCGCCAATTATCCGAATCGGTCCTAAGCGTATAAAACCAAGTAATTTTTCTTTTGTTTTGTTGTAACAAGCTGGAACTCGCTTGAGTTCAAATATATTTCAACTGTTATGTGGAAAATACATATTGGCCGAGGCCAGGCGAGCCGAAGTCAGACGATACCGCCAACATGTGGACGGCATTTGACAGCTCGTCCGAAATCGCTTTGACTCGTGCTCAAAATCCATTCCGATCGGATGTGGCACGAGCGCCGGCGAGCCCTGTCAAAGTCGCTCGTGTGGACCGTCCACACACTCGGGCTCGCCAGATCTCGCCTGAGCTCGGCCAATATCTATTTGGCACATTATAGTTGAAAGCTAGAGGCAAGACACTATGCACATTCATGTTTTGCGTCGTGCGGCTTCCGTGAAACGGAACGTTGGAACGTTTGTATTTTTTTCAACTCAATAACACTGAATTACTGTCCTCTCCTAACCAAAATGAGTGCAAAGCGGAAACGTGTCGTCCTCTCACTAAAGGACAAAGTGGAAATAATCAATCAGTTAAAAAAAGGTGTGGCGGGAAAGGTACTAGCAGATAGATTTGGTGTCGGGGCGGCTAAAATAACTGATATTAAAAATAACAGTGAAAAAATTTTAAGTTTTATGACTGCGTTGGAAACTGATGGATGTTCGTCACGAAAAGTAATGAAAAAGGCAAAGGATGAACAGCTTGAGAATGCTGTCTTTACGTGGTTTCTACAGCAACGATCTATTGGACAATCGATTTCATGACCGATTTTATGTGCAAAGGCGCGAATGTTCGGTGAAAAAATTGGTGTACTTTCTGCTGATAGTGAAGCTGCTAATAAATTTTTGAACACCTTTAAAAAAGAAACTGAAAACTACGAAACTGATCTTGTTTACAAAGCTTTGCCGATAAAAACCTAGTATCTCAAAGAGAACAGAGTGCTCCCGGCCACAAAGTCAGTAAAGATTGCGTCACCATAATGGTCTGCGCTAATTCTACTGGTACCCATCGCCTTCATCTAATATTGATTGGCAAAGCAAAGAAGCCGAGGGCTTTTAAGAACGTAGCCAAGTTACCAGTGACCTACACAAATCAGAAGAGTGCATGGATGGACAGCAGTATTTTTATGGAGTGGTATGATAAAACCTTTATTCCTGAAACAAAAAAGTTTAAAAAGGAAACAGGAAAAAAGGGAAAAGTTTTGCTAATTATTGACAATGCACTAACGCATCCATCACTTAAGCTTCTCGTGAGAGAAGAAGGGAAATTTAAGGGTATCTTTTTACCACCAAACGTCACAAGTCTGCTGCAGCCCATGGACCATGGTGTTATTGAGTGCACGAAACGTTTTTACAGACAACAGTTGCTTCGTAAATTGCTTCGGGCTGAAGAGAACGACGGAGAACGGGTTTTGGATTTGTACAAAAAAATCAACTTGAAAGACTGTTGCTACATTATTGCAGATTCCTGGAACATGGTTAAAAATGTTTCACTGAAACGAGCTTGGAATAAAATAAACAGCACATCAACAAAAGAGCAACTTGAGTTAGAAAAACAGGCGAAGGAGCGATAATCAACCGCTGAAGTTAATGAAGACGAACAGGAATTACCGTCAGTGGAAGAGTTTGTAAACATGGCTAATGAAATCGCGGGATGTTCGGCGTGTGATGTCGCTGATATGGAAGAGTGGTTGCACTGTGATAAGAATGATCAAGGGTTCCAGATACAGATAGATGATGAAATCGCAGCGAGTGCCATGGACGAACAGCATAACGAAGAGGACGAAAATGAGACCGAAGGGGAAGAGGCACAAGACCAAAGTGTACTATCTCACAGCGAGGCGTTTATGTGTTTCGATAACGCCCTCAAGTAGATGGAACGGCAACCCGAATGCGACGGTGTACAACTTCTTGCCGTCCGGCGCCTGCGTGACCTTGCCGCACGGAAACGAGCTCCAACGTCGAGGCAACTTACTCTGATCGAGATGTTCAAGTGACAAGATATTGTAGAACTGTGTTTGTTAAACTTAATGAAGTTTATTCTATGTGTCACAGTTCGTTTTTCTTTATTACCAGTCTATGTCCGATTATCCGAATTTTCGATTATCCGAATCGACCCCGGTCCCAATTAATTCGGATAATCGGCGTTCTACTGTATATGCATTGAAAACAACAACACTCCTGCACCAATGAATCCACTAGTACAGAAATTCTATTCCTCATTTGTAGTTCACGTGTTGAAGTGTAGAATGTGCTGGTAGAAAAAAGAAAAGCTCATGAGAAGTTGTCTTTTTTGTTGTGAGGTGGCTTTGGGTTTTTCATGGTTATGTTGAATGTTTTGGTAGTTACGAAATTAGAAAAAACTCTCATAATGTGTAGAAAGTTAAAAGAAGTAATTTTCTGTTAGTTCTTTTTCTATTTTCTATCGATTGTGATAGTGTATATTCGTTATTTGCTCCCTTTATTTTCAGCTGTTGCGTGCTACCACAGCAAATACGGCAACCTATGTCAGTCTTAGCGAATGCACTGCTGTTTTATACTATAGATCGTTGTTTTTGCGGCATAGTTGTACTCTGCTCTGCATCGGAGCAAAAAAACACGCCTAATACAATCTCAGGCCAGTTCACTGAATTTTCGGTCCGTATACATATACGGAGTCCGCACGCTGGTTAGGAAATAGCTTCTTACGCTGTGACCAGGACTTTACCAATACCCAAAATATTTCTGAAGACCCTAAAGCCTGAAATACATTGCCATGCTGTGCAGTGCAGCGCAGTGCCGAAGCAGTGCACGTATTGCAAAGCTCATTGAAAGCATTGGAGTGTTCTGACAAGGTTATGTTAGGTTTAACTGGCTGGCAAAGGGCCACACATATACCCATTGGTCCGTAGTGATACCAGATAAATGGACCCGGAGAAGGATAGTTCAGTCCAAACGGCCATCGAAGGCCCCGGACTTTTTGCGAACTGAAGTATGTTCTTCAGCCTCTGCTCTGCTACATGTGAGAGATCCACCAGCCAGAGCTCACCGAAGCAGCGCTGCCTGGTTCTCACCAGGGCCGGGCAGTGGCACAGAAGGTGTGGGATTGTTTTTGAGACTCCTGGCTCTTGACACTTCCTAAAGGTGTCGCTGGTTAGGAGTCCCATTTTCATGGTATGAGCTGCTACAAGACAGTGGCCGGTCAGTTCGCGTCAATTCGAGTAGGTACTTAGTAGCTACGATATTGTACGACCCCCACATGATTTTGGTTAGCTTGCAGGTTGAGTTGCACGCCATCTGCACGTCGCAACTTGCATCATATTGAAGTCAATTGAGTATTTGATTGTTTGGATTGGAATAGGAATATCAACCGATCCTGACAGGGGAAGGCTAGCCCCGTGCTTGGCTAACGCGTCCGCCCTCTCGTTTTCTTCAATGCCCTTGTGACCAGGAACCCAGAAAATTTTGACTCTTCTGTTGTTGGCCAGTCTATTCAGGGCCTGAATGCAGTCAAGTACACACTTCGATTTGTATGTGTAAGACATCAGAGCTTTAACCGCCGCTTGACTGTCTGTAAAGATGTTGATTTCCTCACTTGTGGTATCTCTGGCGTAAGCTAGGTCTGCGGCTTTACGTATCGCCAAACCTCCGCCTGAAAAATACTACAGTGATTAGGAAGCCTAAAAACTGCTTCCATAGTTGCTTCTGTAGAAAAAGTTGCAGCACCCACTCCGGCAGACGTTTTAGAGCCGTCAGTGTAGATGCTAAGAGCTGCTGCGCCCATTTGCCGATTCCACTCCTGCCCATCCCCCACAATCGCCTGATATCCCCACTCAAAGCACAGAGTGGGGACCGAGTAGTCGGTGCTACCTGCGTACCCCCGCTCAATTCTGCTGTGGCCGAAGGATCGTGGCTCGTAGTGTCCCGATTCTCTAAGCCTGACAGCAGCTTTTGCGGCAGCGCCCTTAACGAAGAGGTCAAGCGGAGGGAGATGAAGCAGGACATTCAGAGCAGACGAAGGAGTTGAGGCTAAGGCAACTGTGGTGCAGAAAGCTGCCAGCCGCTGAACTCTGTTCGCCATGCTAGCAAAGGTAGTCTTATTCACTGCTGGCCACCTAACCAAGCATCCGTAAGCAAGGATAGGCCTGGCTATCGCCGTATAGATCCAGTGCGTTAAAGCAGGGCTTAGACCCCACGTTTTACCCAGCACTCTCCTGCTGGAGTAAATCGCATTGCTAGCTCGCTTTACTCTCTCCTCCAAATTCGCCTTCTAGGTGAGCTTGCTGTCCAGAATAAGACCCAAGTACTTAGTTTGTGGCTTGAGGCTTAACCTGGCCCCGCTCAACCTGATTGGAGGTAATTCAGGAATTTTGTACTTTCTTGTAAAAAGTACAAGATCAGTTTTATTAGTGCTGATGCCGAGGCCCACGATATTCGCCCATTCCTCAACCAGCCCCAGAGCATACTCGATGAGCTGGCCGACTGTGTGCGGAAACCTGCTCGAGACTAAAATGGCAATGTCATCGACATAGGCCACAACCGTGAGTCCTTTGCGTTCAAGCTTATCCAAAATTGTATTTACAACCAGGCTCCATAAGAAAGGGGATAGCACTCCTCCTTGCGGTGTGCCTTTATGGACGATCCTAGTGATCCGTGACCCCGCCCACTCAGCTGCTATGAGCCTTTGCTTAAGCATATTGCTTATCCAGGTACAAATAGAGGGGTGGGTGTTCATTGCGTGGAGGCTCTCCATAATGGCTGTAGTGTGCACATTATTAATGTCAAATTAATTGGTGGAGGTTTGATGTTTAGATTTTCTGCATCTGTTTTTCGTCCATTTACAATTTAATGCCTGGAACGGAATTTCCGCTTCAATTTAAATAGTTTTTGCCCGGTCAACTACTTTCAAACAAATGTCAACCGATGCAGCGTGCAGTGTTTTTAGAAATTAGCTTAAAGCTAGAGTTACAATCAATGCAACCAACATTTGTTGCACAACAAAATGAGTTTGCACCCATGAGAACGTATGAGAGCAGTTACAATGATGCAACACAACTTTGTTGCACAGCAGAGTTTGCTCATATCTCAAACTTGGCATGGCAACAAAATACCCAATTCCACCTGTTCCTATGAGCATTCGGGAAATCGGAACTGTCATATGTAAATGACAATCAGAATTTGTATTTTTTTGTCTCATTTTTGCTTTGCATTATACTCCGCAGCTTTTAGAGGATAAAATATTCACTGATATCTCTTTCCGAGACTTTAAAGGATCCAAATTATCGAACAGCAATTTCTTTAATATAGCCAGTGACAGATGACAGTAAATGTTGTGTTGCATTGATTGTAACTCGTTCCACCAACAAAACTTGGCAGCGAATGTTGGTTGCATTGATTGTAACTCAAGCATAAAGCTAGAGTTACAATCAATGCAACCAACATTTGTTGCACAACAAAATGAGTTTGAACCCACGAGAACGTATGAGAGCAGTTATAATGATGCAACACAACTTTGTTGCGCAGCAGAGTTTGCTCATACCTCAAACTTGGCATGGCAACAAAATACCCAATTCCACCTGTTCCTATGAGCGTTCGGGAAATCGGAACTGTCATATGTAAATGACAATCAGAATTTGTATTTTTTTGTCTCATTTTTGCGTTGCATTATACTCCGCAGCTTTTAGAGGATAAAATATTCACTGATATCTCTTTCCGAGACTTTAAAGGATCCAAATTATCGAACAGCAATTTCTTTAATATAGCCAGTGACAGATGACAGTAAATGTTGTGTTGCATTGATTGTAACTCGTTCCACCAACAAAACTTGGCAGCAAATGTTGGTTGCATTGATTGTAACTCAAGCATAAAACACTGCACTGTACGACCTCCAAAATCCTGTCAAAAATCCTGGAGTATAGGATATTACCGTTCTACTCGCAAAACCGTTTCCGCTCCCTTTTCTTCCCGTCGGAGTCAAAAGAAGGCAATTTCGGGTGGCTTAGCTCACGCGGAGAAGGGGTGGAGTCAAGATTTCAGGCGCCACTCGCTTTGATTTACCCCGGAATTGCCTTTCGACCGTCGTCTAGAAGCGAGAAATCATCGACGATCTACTTTACACCCCCGATCACGAATCTCAGTACACGTAACCAATTCACAATGATAACGCCAGCATTACAAAATATATTCACAATTATATTGAATCAATCTAAAATCTCAAACAATCAAAAGTCTCGATCGCCGGTGCCGCGTTACACTATCATTGATCTTCACAAACTCAGCTAACACTAATTACTACTAAATTACTTCTTTTACATCAATTACATCTAAAGCATAGTACTGAGTTCGATTTCACGTGAAATTTTCATACAAAATTTCACGTGAAATCTGTTTCGACGAAAATTTAGCTTGAAAATAAGCAAGTTTGGTACTGTGTTCTTAGCATGGAAAGTTGCTTTGAAGTTGCTTTCGCTTCGAAAACATAGATGGCACTAAAACATGTTGTCAATCATTTCACGCAAATTTAGTTTGTGCAGTTCATTCTTTCGAGCTAAAAAGTGACATTTAGTGTTTGAATTTGAAAATTGAGCAGTGCAAATGACTTTCCAATAAGAAAATCGATCGAAAATTGAAATTCTTGACATTTTATCCGTCAAGAATGAGTAGTGTCTCTGCTTTTCTCTGTTGTCAAAATTTTCGCTCGAAAGAATGGCCAGATAATGGGGAAATGTCAAAATTTCACGTGAACTCGAACTCAGTACCAGCCTTAAGGTACTAATCAAATACCTGGAGCTACCTCCGATCGGGTTCGTTTCGCCGAGTCTCCTTAGTCGATATTGCTTCACGAAAATGGAAATACCCCGCGTAGCCACCTCTGCTACTGTTTCGCCCTTGCACTTTCTACTATTCGTTGTCGCTATCGATAACCTGCGATCCACTCGTCATCAATTTCGCTGCACACGCCGGTTCAAATCGTACCAAAAGTCGCCAAATTCCTTCTGCTCGTATTTATCGTTCTTCTTAATAAAATCGTCTCGCATCTAATTCCCGAGTATAACTCTTCACCAATTAGCTTCGCCAAACCTCCCCCAACGTTTTCTCGTACTCGTTCACAATATGTAAGAAAGATAGAATATGGAATTATTTTTCTGCGCTGCTGCTGATGGAGACTTCTCCTCGCCGTGGTCGCTGGCCAAATAGGCCGATCCATCACCTGCCCAACTCCCACTGGGCCGTGCTTAGCTATTGTAGTTACCGCTTCTCCGGTATCTGAAACTCCGTTGCCGCCAACGTACTATTGAAATATGCAGGCGGGTGCATTGGCCCATTCCACTTGTTGCACGCGCGTCCGAAAAGTGCATTTTCCTGCAGTGATGGTGATCGGAACGCACCCTTTTGCATTGGCCGCCTGGTGGCGGTTCGATCGCCTCCTGACGCTTGTCATGTTCGACTTGTCACGTTCGATGCGTGTTTGTATTAATTATTTGTTATGAACAGTGTTATTTTTTTCCCGACAACCAAACTCCGCAGTGGATTCACCGGAGTTTATGGCATATGATGGGCATCCTCGAAGTGACATATTGTTCTGGACAGGCTGAGGGCTAACGAGTGCACGCTGGAATCGGGCAAATGGACTTGCATCAGCTACCCCGCCAGTTACGCTTCGTGTGTTTGCTGGCTGCATAGATATGAAAGAATATGGATACGAAATGGCTATCCGTGTACCCATAGGTGAATGCGCCTTTTTTAATACACGCACAACACTGCTCTCTCACAAAAATTCCGCTCAGTGCTCCTCCTCGAAGTGACATATTGTTCTGGACTAGTGATGGGTAAAACCAGCACACTTTACTGTGCTAGCACACTTCGCACACCACACTTAAGTGTGCTAGCACTGTGCTCCCAGCACTGACACAGTGCCGCACACTGACACAGTGCCGCACACTGACACAGTGCCGACACACTGACACAGTGGCGACACACTGACACAGGGCCGACACACTGACACAGTGCCGACACACTGACACAGTGCCGACGCACTGACACTGCCGGCACAATTGTACTGGCAGGCACTCTCCACACTGATGTGCTTGGGAACGAATGCTTTACGAGTGGCGTTGATTTTGCCCATTAATATGATGTGTTTCGGTAACAAGGCGTTGTTTGCATTGCAGAATGTGTACACATTTTGCGGGTTCGAAAGCATTAGCTATTGAATGCATTAGCTGATGAATGAGATAATTAGGGAACGAAAAAAGGCAGATAAGATTTGTTATTCGTATATTTTCTGGGTGAACGTTTTAATTTTGAGTACACGACCGATGATTTGTGTTTTTCTAAATGCTGCGGACGTCTTCAAGTTTAAACACAGATACAAATACGTTTATTTGCGGTACATCTGGAAGAAATGCTTTCACGTTGAAAATATTTGTGGAAAATAGGTTTCGAGCAGATAGAAGGGTTTTGTCGTAACATGCAACGATAAAACGATAGCGATAAAATGATCTGGTGCAGATAGAAGGTTTATGCTAAGTAGTGCTATGTTTTTAAATATTCAAATATTAAAGGAGTTTTTAGGGCAAAAGTAGCTGAAATCGGCCAATTTTTGGTTAGAGTGGTTTCGGACATAACGGGCCAAGACCTATTGCTGTGATACAAACATTTCGGTTTTGTACGGGAGTAAGGGGTTTTTTGGCCATAGTTTGGCAAAAAATGCCTTTACGGCGCTTTCGATTATTGAAAGTGGTCGGGGAGTACAGTAATGATATTTTAAGGACGAAAAAATTTATGAGAGGGAACATAAGGCAAAAACGTCATTTTCCCAAAAAAAATGTTCGGTCTAGCATGAATTCAGGGACCTTTCTGAGTAGTTTTGGGCGAAATTTCCATACAAGTCTGGGAAAAAACAGCCTAGTTTCGAAGATACGGCAAAATGATATCCGCCGGAAAACCGTCCGGAAAAATTGAAAGTAGCTCTAAAAGTGCTAAGTTATTACCGTATTATTCTCCTACGTACCCCTTGTACCAGAAAAGGATACCAGGGGGTTAGTTTCGGGAGCCTAAACTCACCGGAGATGGGGTGGGTGGGCGCCACTCGCTTCCGACCCCGAAACTAACTCACGGCCGTCGCCCGGAAGCGAGAAGTGTTTCGACGGCTTCGCGCACTACTAAAAAAATACCCGGATTGACACACCAGTGTTCACAATAATTCACAATCGCTTTATTTTTTAGATTATCTACTATTCAAAAAAAACTAAATTTTCACCTATCAACCTATTTGCACAATATGACACGGCGCCGCGATCTTACACGAACTATCTTTCACATATATAATTGATATGAGCCTATCTTATCTCTAGATACAATGTTAGACTTAAACGACTTACTCAGTAAGTTGATCTCCTCGTAGTTCGCAATTATGATATTCGATTTCCCACTGTAGCAATATACTCGTCGATCCACCTCTGCGAAATATCCGAAAATCTGCTCTCCTTCCACGATTATCGTGTCACACAATCTCGCCAATCCGTAGTCTCAGCCTTCGTCGATTTGCTCCTTCGATACACCTCTTCGACTCGCGTTCGACTAGCACGTTACTCCACTGATACGCTGAACGTTCTTCGAATCAATTCGATTAATCTTCCACAATTTCGATCACGGCTACTTAAAATTCTTCTTCGTCTTTTGTTGCCTTCAGCCTCGATGTTCATGTAATAATCCAAAAGAAAAATATCGTTTAATTCTTCGCCACAGCTAACTTGCCAACTTGTCCTTACCCTGTTCGATAATCAAGAGCGCGAACCATGCCATGATCGCCTCGCATGAAACCTCGGCCTCCGCTTGCTGGTCCCGCTTAGACGACGGGATCCTAGATTATCCGTTTACTGAATGTTCAACTCAATGCACTTCAAATGCATTTCGGCCGTTGCACTAAGTTCCCGGTCATTGCACTTTCTCTTGATAGAATTGAGGACTGGCAATGCCATATGACGATCTGGCGATGTTCTACTTTCCGTCATTCCACACTTCTGATTCTGCGCAGATCGACCGCTCGAACTGTCAAACTCGTGCCGTACTGACAAATGTCAGACGTGTGATCGTTTTGTTTACAAATGTGAATGTTGTGTTTATCAATGTGAATGCTGTATAAATGTGAATGCTGACCAAATTACCACGGATCCGGGATGATTTAGAGGCGATCATCGTGTTAAGCTACGCCAGTAGCTTGTAGACTTCCAGATTCAGGTAAGGAATCTTTTATAATGCTGCTGTGTTTTATTTCAAATTCGCTAACTTGCCGGGCCCCCCGCAACGATTTGTTGCAATGGTGACCGAATCGGATTCGTTTTGGGTAAGATTTGGCGACGGTACTCCTTCGAAATTGTCCGTGACAGGACTATAACTGCTCGCATCCATAATGCGGTCCGATTCGGTGGAGTTGTCAGGGTCAGCCCCAGCTCTTGGGGGCTCGATCATGCTGTTTTCATCCTGATTGGATGCGGTGCTGGCAGTGTCCGTAGCGGGGAAGGCTGGAGGTGTTGTATTTGTTGAGGTCTAGTCCTCGACATGTTAGGTGGGTTGTTCATATTTGATACAGGCCAAAACGGAGATCCGGCCAATACATCGTCGGGTCGCGCATTAGGGTAATCTGGTAGCCGTAACTTTGCGTGTCGTCGGTTGTTTATGTGAGAGTATCTGACTGCAGTTGCTCCGATGTCTTCCGTATTTTGCATTTCCATATTCGAAATCGATATATGCCGAACATCGCTAACGTTCGTCTCCTCTGACCATGGATTTCATGTCACATCGGGTTGTTGTAGGAATCTGTGTTCGTCTTCTTCGGGAGGATTTCGGATCGAATGATGTGGAAAAGTTAAACTTGAGTGTACTAGTCAACGGACTCCGGATGATGTGCGTTCTATGCCATACGCTCAGATTTTCATTTCACCCCGTTTACCTACTCGCGAACCTAGCATTTCCTAACCCTTACGTCTTAAATTTATACGACATTAACCTGCTACAATGGTGTGTACTTTACTTACGTGCCAATAGGTAGCTTGTAAAACTAAATTACCGATCAACCGTGACACCCCCCTCGTCTCAGAGAATTCCGTGGGAATTCTCGAACATTACCCTTCTCGTTATAACTGACGGCTGAATTACTGGTTCCCGACGGAAATCTCCTTCCGGTGCCCGCGCAACTCGTGAATCAATTTATTTTGTTCGTATTACTGATCAAATGGGTAACCGACCTAGACAGTTGAATCCTGGATTACCGACAGTCATTTTCTAATCATCACAACACACAGAGTTCATTCATACCATAGCTTATCCCTATATTTCTTTTACTATTTCACCCGGTTTACTCGTTTCAGGTTGTATTCACCGCTGGGGTTCACTTCCTATTGTTATATTACTATATTCCTATCTCTTTTTCCATATTTTACAAATAAACTAATGCGACCTGAACTCGTTTTTAGCATGGCCCAACACGGGGACCGCCATAGACAATACAAAACATAACCGAGAAGAGGACACCGGAACGGAAACTATACTAAAACCAAATATATGAGACCGAAAGGAAGACAATCAAAAAGAGAAAGGGAAAATCCGCTACAGAAATTTAAAGGTATTCCTTTAATTTTTGACTTGCTACTAATAGATTTCTGTATTACTAACCCTCTCTCGATTTGACTGCAGAAGAGAAAATTTACGCTAAATATGAACTAACCAAATCTAACTTTTACTATAATTCTACCGCAAGGTTACCCGTCACCACATATTCTTACTTATGCTAGCCCACCACCGAAATAATATATTTGTAGATTGATGGATGATTGAAAACTCAATTCTACAATACAAAAAGTTTATTAAAATAAATGTTTAACAAATTATCGAATTCGGATGCTGCGGATGCGACTGCACGCTATGGTGGTCGGATGAAGAAGAAGGACGAGAGAGCGTTGTTACTTTCGAGTAAGGCTTGATGTTAACTCTCCACGCTGACGCCAGCGCTAAAGTCGCGATGGTGGCGAACACATGCAACTGATTGAACCGCTGCACATGAATCGCTACATGGCTCCCCTCTGAGTGCTGCTGTCGCTGTCACGATGGCGTTTCGGTAGATATGTCCTGATGATTCTAGCTGGACGCGGAATGATAGGATTCCATGTTGTTGGTTTGTGCGATGGCAGCGAACGTGCAGATTTTGTGAATGTTGTAGCGTTTTCATGTGTTTCTTTCGCAGGTGCCCAATGAACATGTTTCGAAGTTGCTGGCGGCATATTGAATATCGGCGGCGTGTCAATGTTCGATGGTGAAGCTGCTGGCTGATTAGTGCTGATTCGATTCCTAGTTTGTTCAGACAAATCGTTGACCAAGTACGCAGGTTTCAGTCGCTCGGTTGAGATATTTAGCTCCTTCCCGTTTACTTCGACTGCAAACAATACGTCACTGATTCGGTTGATTATTTTGTGAGGTCCGGTGTAGGGTTGCGACAATGACTTCCGAACACAGTCCTGCCGGACGAAAACATGAGTGCATTCATGAAGGTCCTTGTGGAAAAAGATTGTCCGATGATTGCGATGAACGACTGGCCTTGATTTCAACCTCCGCATATGCTCGCGAAATTTTTCGGCAAAAACCTGTAAATTACCTGGATTTTTGTTAGCAATGAAAAACTCACCAGGAAGTCTCAAGGTTGTGCCAAAAGCAAGTTCAGCACAAGATGCTTTCAGGTCTTCTTTGTAGGCGTTGCGAAGTCCCAGCAGCACCGTTGGTAAGATGCTTGCCCAGTTATTGTCGTCTTCGTGGCACATTAACGCTGCCTTTAATGTTCGGTGCCAACGTTCAACTAAGCCATTGCATGCTGGGTGATAGGCTGAAGTTCGTGCTCGCTTGCATCCTATCAGCGAAGTCAGAGCGTTGAACAAGGCTGACTCAAACTGTCTGCCTTGATCGGTGGTGATAAACTGTGGTGCTCCATAACGCGCTACCCACTGAGCATAGAATGCATCGGCGACGGTTTCGGCTGTCTGATCACAAAGTGGAATGGCCTCTGGCCATCTCGAAAAGCGATCAACCATGGTTAAAATATAGCGAAAACCATTCGAAGGAGGAAGTGGTCCAACGATGTCTAGGTGAACATGTTGAAAACGTTGATCCGGTGTCGAGAATGAATGGAATGCGTTTTTTGTATGTCTATTCACTTTCGATCTTTGACATGGTAGACACGCGCGAGACCATGCATGTATGTCCGTGTTTATTTTCGGCCAAATAAACTTTCTTTTAACTGCTCGAAGTGTTGCACGCGCACTCGGATGGGAACACTTGTGAAAAGTTTCGAAGACTCGCTGTCGTAACGATACCGGCACAAAAGGGCGAATTAGTTCATTCGATGTATCGCAATGTAGGATACCAATATTGTCGACTGGAAATGGCTGCAATTTTAACGATGTTTTGTTTGATATAAGCAAGTCCTGAAGCTCTGAATCATTGCGTTGCTCATTAATCAACTCTTCCGTTTGTACGAATGTAGGCATAGTGACTGTTTCGATGCGGGAAAATGTATCAGCCACTATATTTGCTTCTCCAGGAACGAACATGATTTTCGTACAAAATTGTGATATGAAGCCAAGCTGTCTTTGCTGGCGAGGAGATGCTTTGTCCGCTTTTTGTGTGAAGGCATATACAAGAGGCTTGTGATCTGTTTTGATCACGAATTCTTCACCTTCAAGCATATGCCTGAAATGCTTGATGCTGTTATACACGGCCAAAAGCTCTCTATCATATGTGCTGTAGTTTTGTTCAGCTGATGAGAGTTTTCTTTGATAAAAGGCAAGTGGAAGCCAGCGTTTGTTTTGGTACTGTTCTAGTACTGCACCGATTGCTACACTCGAGGCGTCTGTGACTAGAGCTAGTGGTTGGCCTGGTTGGTAATGCGACAAAAGTGTTGCATCCGCAATACTGTTTCTGCAGTTTTCGAACGCTTGAAGTGATTCTTCTGTCCACTTTATAAGCGTTTTACCACCTTTCGTCGTGTCGCGAAGGTATTCATTAAGTGGCGCTTGCAAGTTAGCTGAATTTTTAATGAAACGTCTATAGAAATTAAGTGTACCTAGAAATCTACGTAGTTGCTTGACTGTTTCGGGGCGTTTGAAATTTCTAATGGCCTCAACACGTGATGTCGGTGGCATGATCCCTTTCTCGTTGATTTTGTGTCCCAGGTATTCAATTTCGGGAACTCCAAAAGTACACTTTGATGGGTTGATTACAACTCCATATGAACTTAAACGCTCAAACACTGCACGTAGGTGTTCAAGGTGTTCGGTTTCTGAACTAGACGCAATGAGAAGATCATCTATGTAGCAATAGCAAAAGTCTAAATCCCTTAGCACTTCGTCCATAAAACGCTGAAACGTTTGGGCAGCGTTTCGCAATCCAAATGTCATGACAACAAACTCAAACAGTCCAAACGGTGTTATGACTGCAGTTTTCGGTATGTCTGACTCTTCAACCGGGATTTGGTGGAATGCTCTTAGGAGATCTATTTTCGAAAAGACGTTTTTATTTTTCAAACCCGCAACTATATCCTGTATGTGCCTCATAGGATATCTGTCTGGCCGAGTTACGGCATTCAGACGGCGGTAATCGCCACATGGTCGCCATGTTCCTTCTTTCTTGGGAACTAAATGTAGTGGGCTTGCCCATGGACTCGACGATGGTCGACAGTAGCCTTTTTGTAGCATATATTGAAATTCTTGCCTGGCTATTTCAAGTTTGTCTGGGGCTAATCGGCGAGGGCCATCCGCGACTGGTGGGCCATCAGTAACAATGTGATGGTAAACACCGTGTCTCTTTTGATATGTATGCAGTGATGGGTTTGTCAAGCCCGGAAATTCTTTTAGGAGGCAATGAAAAGAAGAAAAATTCGAAACCGTGCATAAGGTATCGGCTTTGATTGAACGGACCCAGCCAAATGACGATAATTTGGTATTTGGGTCTGTCAGACATTTGTTTTTCATGTCGACTAATAAACCGTGATGGTGTAAAAAGTCTGCTCCCAAAATGGGATGTGACACTTGAGCAACACAAAATTTCCAATCGAATGAGCGTCGGAGACCGAAATTTAAACGCAAAAGTTTATTGCCGAAGGTTTTTATTTTTGTGCCATTGGCTGCATATAGCACAAAGTCAGACGGTTGAACATTTTTTTCGACACGCGAACGGGGAATAATTGAAATGTCCGCACCCGTATCAACCAAAAACTTTAAATTTGTAGTTTTGTCTGACAATAATAGGCGGTGCTTACGATGTTCGCTATCAACCGCCATGTTTGATAGCGACACATCTAGTTTTCCGGAGTGTTTTGCGCGGAAAAAGAGCACGGTTTTTGGCATTTACGCGCTGCCACACCAAATTTATAATGAAACCAACAAAAGTTTTTCGGGGGGATAGAGTTTGAACGACGCGAATTAAATGGTGAACGGTGACGCGATCGACTAACGCGGCGGCGGTTATGACGATGCCCGATTTGCATGTCATTAAGTCTAGCGTTTATATTGGAAATTTGTTGGCTTAGGTCAGATTCACTGTTCACTGGGGTAGTCACTTGAGCAACGCGAGACACATCATTTATTTCCAAAATTTTATCTGCCATATCGGCTAATTTATCAAAAGGAGACGTACCTGCTATGCTGAGTATTGCTTGCACATTCGTCGGCAGCCTCTGAAGCCATAGCGACTTCAGGAACGTGTCTGCAACTTTGTTTCCCGCTGTGAGCTTCATCGCACGCCACAGCTGTGATGGCTTCTGGTCTCCTAACTCTAAACCAGTTAGGAGTTGCCGAATTTCCGCTTCCTCGGAGATTTTGTATACGCTGAGTATGCGTTCCTTTAGCGTCTCGTATTTGTTGTCTGCCGGGGGTGATTCGACCAAATCCGCTATTTGCACCAATATTTGATTGTCGAGTTCGCTCAAGACCTTATCAAATTGCTGGTGGTCACGGCAAACTTTATAGATTCGGAACTGCGCTTCCACTCGAGAAAACCATAGCGCGGGCCTTGTAGTCCAAAATGGCGGTAGCTTGAAAGCGGCGACGCTATTAACGCGTTCTTGTTCGGCTTGTCCTTCGTTATCGTCGGGGATTGAGCTACCCGATACAGCTGCCATGTCCTGTTGCGGGGTCACCATTTGTAGATTGATGGATGATTGAAAACTCAATTCTACAATACAAAAAGTTTATTAAAATAAATGTTTAACAAATTATCGAATTCGGATGCTGCGGATGCGACTGCACGCTATGGTGGTCGGATGAAGAAGAAGGACGAGAGAGCGTTGTTACTTTCGAGTAAGGCTTGATGTTAACTCTCCACGCTGACGCCAGCGCTAAAGTCGCGATGGTGGCGAACACATGCAACTGATTGAACCGCTGCACATGAATCGCTACATATTTATAACTAAACCGCCACCGCTATCTTAACTCTCTTATTTTCCTAGTTTCAACACCATTTCCTATGAATTATTGCTCAACCTAATACTAAAATATCTCAAATCTCCAACTGTAGTTCGCCTCTCTCCACTCCCCAAAAGACACCTTCCGTGATCCGTTGATTATGACTCATGTCACATATCGTTTTAGATCTTTGACGTGCCATACCCCCATAGCTCTCCCATCGGGGTCTTCAAGCTCGTACGTCCAGCCGGACACCTTCCTTCTCACCGCAAACGGCCCTACATACTCTGGTGCCAGTTTGGCAGAGAAGTACTTTGCCGCGTCCGACAGGACATAATTTCGACGCCATACCAAATCCTTTGGTAGAAATTGCTCGTCCCGATGCCGCAGATCGTAGCGAGATTTAGATTCCCGTGCCGCAATCTTCAAACGTTCGCGAACCTCTTCTCGGACCTTACGTAGCAACTCCGCCTTCCTGGTTCCGTCGTTCACCCCACTGTCGTTCTCATCCGCATTTGGGCCTTTAGGAATTCCCGGGTGAATGGTCATCTCCCTTCCAAAATTCAAGAAATAGGGAGTTACCTTCATATTTTCGTGGGTGCATGTCCGTAGAGCACAACCGACCTTCGGTAGCACCTTATCCCATTCCCTGTGGTTTTCAGACACGTATGATCTTAGCAGGCGCTTGACGTTTTGATTTACTCGTTCTGCTGGATTCGCTTGCGGGTGATACAGTGCCGTGAACTTTAATGTAGTGCCAAGAGCCTCTGCTGCTCGCGCAAGTTCTCTGGATCGAAATTGCACACCATTGTCACATACGATGACTCGCGGAACGCCAAACAAAAAGACGACGTGTTACTCGAGCAAACGAACTACTGCCGCGCCTGTTGGGGAAAAGTAGTGGCATCTTGGTGGCATAGTCCACCACTGTCAGGATGTAGGCATGACCACGCGGAGATCGTGGTAGAGGTCCCACCAAATCCACGCAGATCATCTCCCATGGAGAAATCGCCTCTTCACTCCTCGACGTCATCTGCCCCATAGGAGACTTCCGCTCCACTTTGACCGCTGGCAGGCTTTGCAGCTCCGGACATACTTCCCCACATCCACTGCCATCTTTGGCCAATAGAAGTGTTGTGTCAGTCGATCTAAGGCTTTCTTTATTCCCATGTGTCCAGCAGTGGGTTCGTCATGGCACCGAACCAAAAGCTCTGTTTTTTCGGATGCTGGAACTACTCTCTTCCACTTGTCGGCTTTCTGTAGCTCGGGATACCGACCCTCCACCTGCTTCCATAGCACCTCTCCGACAACTTTCCATTTCGGATATTGGTCGGGGTTCCCTCGTACCTTCTCCCTCATGTTCACGTACCACTTATCCTTCTCTGGGTTAGCAGAAACGCAGTTCACGTTGACAGCAGCCCGTGAGAGTGCATCTGGAACCAGATGGTCCTTCCCCTTTCGATGTACCACTTCGAAATCGAACTGCTGGAGACGAACAGCCCATCTCGCCAATCTTCCGGTTGGATCTTTCAACTTATGTAGCCAAACCAAAGAATGGTGATCGGTAATCACTACAAATCGGGTACCTTCGATATATGGACGGAGTTTCTCGATTGCCCACAATACACCTAAACACTCCTTTTCCGTGGTCGAGTATTGTCTCTCAAGTTTCGATAGAGACCGGCTGAGGTAGCATACCACCTTCTCTCCCGTCGGATGTGCCTGGCTCAACACCGCCCCGATCCCCACATCGGATGCATCCGTTTGAACTTTGAACGGAAGTTCGAAATCGGGGCAAGCCAAAATTGGTGCAGTAGTCAATTTATGTCGACAATCAACAAACGCTCTTTCGCTTTCCTTCGTCCAGGTAAATTTCCTGCCTTTCTTCAAAAGATCGTTGAGGGGTGCCACTAACGCCGCATGGTTAGGTATGAACTTCCGGTACCAAGATACCATACCCAGAAACTGTCTGACCTGCTTGACCGAAGTTGGTCGCGGGAAGTCACTCACCGCCTGTACCTTCTCTGGGTCCACGTGAAGGCCCTCCTCGTCCACCAGATACCCTCCTCGTCCACCAGATACCCTAGATACCGAAGCTTAGCCCGGCAGAAATGGCACTTATCTTTTGACACCCGTAGACCCGCCTCTCTCAGACGACAGAAAACTTCGCGCAGAACCTCAATATGTTGCTCGAATGTCTGGGTTACCACAATAATGTCGTCGAGGTAAGTGAAAACATATGGCTCTAGCGCGGGACCCAACACCGTATCGATCAGACGCTGCCACGTCGCACCCGAGTTGTGTAAACCAAATGGCATTCTCAGGAAGTGAAAAAGACCCCTTCCCGGCACGGTGAACGCGGTATATTGCCGTGATTCTTCCGCCATTGGTACCTGCTAGTACGCTGACTTGACGTCTAACGTTGACAGGTACTTCGCATTTCGCAATTTATCCAAGGTCGTCGAAATATAAGGCAGAGGGTAGGCGTCTTTCTCTGATACCGCGTTTACTTTCCTGAAGTCTACGCAAAACCGGTACGACCCGTCCTTCTTGCGTACCAGCAAAATCGGCGACGACCACGGACTGGACGATGGCTCGACCACTCCCATCCTCAACATCTCGTCCAACTCAACATTGATTTGTTTCTGAACAGCTGGGGAGACAGGATAATACCTCTGCTTAATAGGACTAGCTGTTGTCTTAATGGTATGTTTGACGAATTTAGCGCAACCCAGACCCTCACCCATCAATCTGAACTGCTCCTCTAGTAAACTTTGCAGGATCCCTGACTCACGTTCTGATAAACGAGATTGACTCCGCAGCGCTTTCACTGGCACCACTTCAGCCGACGCAACTGATGTCCACTGCTGTCCCTGCATGTCCAGGACGACCCCAAAGCGCTGCCAAAAGTCAATTCCAAGAATCACTTCCTGCGGGATGGATGGTATGACCAACGTTTCCAACTCATGCACCCTGCCGTTCAAGGTGAACTTTAACTGGACTACCCCAGCCACCGAGCACGTTTCACCATTCGCCAGTCGCACCTCTTCAACTTTCTCCCGGTCCAGACTTAACCCCTTGTTGGCCATGCGTAACCATCCTTTTCCCCCCAAAATGGTACGACTCGCCCCAGAATCTAACAGCCCTTCCATCTCGATGCCCTCTATATCCACTCTCAAGTGTGGGCGGCTGTCCTGATTCCCTTTCGCCAGTGCAAAGTCCACCATTGGCTGGCTATCTTTCTGTTGCGGCCTTGTCGTAGTGCCTACCCGACCGCTTAGTGGGCACGACGCTCGTTTCCCGAAGAACTGGGGTGTGGTTGAGATCCTGATCTTTGCCCCTGGCTTCGATTCCGGCAATTTGGACAGGCGGACCTCATAACTCCTCGACGACCACATCCAAAACAGCGACGAGGCTCCGGACAGTCCCTCGACATATATCCCTCCTTCCTGCAGTTCCAGCACTGAACCCTACTCGATTCTGCCAGGGCTGAAACTCGTTCCACGCTTCCAGAGCTAACATATGCTAGGTCTGGCTCGAGACAACGCCTTGACCGTGTGTTGGGAGGCACGAATGCCATCACCGATGCCCTGGTGGCGTCCATGGTCCGGCCCATCTTCACCAACTCCGCAATGGAAGTCACTGGCGTCAAGCTCAGTTGCTGTTGATAAAACGGAGTTATGTTCCTCCGCAACAGACGCAGTTTTTCCTCCTCCGAACAGTTGGTTTCTAAACGGCTGAAGAGGCGTTCCATGACAGCTACATAGACCCCTATCGACTCGCTTTCGCCCTGAGTTCGCCGCCGAATTTCTTCCCATAGCCGGTCCTCATAATCGGATGGCAAGAACTCCGCTCTCAACTCTTTCACCAACTCGTCCCAGCAACTGACCAGGCCCCGGTTGGCTCGGAACCAAATTAGCGCTCGCGAGTCGAAGAGATCTACCGCTGCTCTAAACAGTTGAGCTTTAGTGAGTCCCCTTGCCAGTCGCAACTCTTCTACGCGCTCTAGGAACGCATTAACCGATCCTGACGAGTCACCGCTGAATTTCAATCCCCATTTAGCTACTTCTGCCGGACTTCCAGATTTGGGGGATGGCGGCGTGGCTGCGTCTTGAGTCGCGTTAGGCTGATCCACCTCATCCTCACTGGGCCCCTCGACCTTCTCTACTAGAGCACCCATCGCTAAAATGAGTCGATTGCGCAAATTCTTCGCCCCTTCCTTCTGCTCTCTCGATACCGCCTGCAAATTTCCTAAACGACGAAACCCAAACTCGATTTTGACTCTCGCCTTAACATGTTCTGAAGCCGTCTGATCGGCCGATACTCTCGCCACTAGCTCCTCGATCTCCGTCGCCTTCGCCGATAGCTCCGCGAAATCCGTATCGAAGTCAAAAGGATAGTCCGACTCGATGTATGACGTATCCCGGGCCGTTTCTGCTCTTAATGTCGCCCGCAAGCTCTTTCTCATATTCTCCACGGTGTCAGCTGGAAACCCCCTAATAGCGAGCTCGTAGATGAGTTCGTCTTTGGACAATCTATCTACTAAAATCTTCATTGTGGCCTGCACTGACCTGGAGGTCTACACTAAAGCTGAAATAAAATTGCCTAAGAGACCAGCTATGAAACTGCTAGCGCAATTTTCTGTTTCCCAATTCAAAAGCACTCCCCCGGGAGTTAACCTGCCGATGCGCCAAAAGAAAAATCGAGCGTTAAACCACCCGAAGTGCCCAGTCTCCACGCACCTCTACCCCGAAAAGCCCGATCAGCGAACTGCCAACCTTGGAAAAAAACGAATCACTGTCCACAACCTCTTCACCAACAAATTCCCGCAACCGTACTTAGTCACTCCGCACCTGTCTATTTTCTCCACTGACGTGATCCTATCACACACACTGAATTTAATGTATTTCCCCTACTCACACTCCCAATTCAAATTTTATTATACGCTGTAAATACCGCACTAACTTGGTATAGAATAATACCTGTAAACGAAAACTACGATTCTCAGCCCCAACAATAAATCCTATTAAGTACGCAATGCCCCAAAACAAAATGAATAGCCACTTAAGTTGGACTATTCCATCTGCTATCGTTCATATATAAAATTTATGTTCCTACCGAACTTCCCACAATTTGGGACTATGCAAATACAAACACACACGCACTGGCACACCAGGATTCAAATGCTTAAATAGGTATTAATTGTAAAATAGGTCTTAATATATATTAATAAGAAGCGGGTTTTATTTAATATATATTCAAAATATTCATGCACTAATAACACAGTGCAACAAATTAATTCTTTTTTTTTGCCGTTGCTCGAAATTGTTTTTTTTGCATACCTTTGCATAACAGTAGTCAAAATATGTTAGTGAAAAAATTCTGAACCATCGACATTTTTTGTAATTACACTTGATAGAAAAAATATGTGGACACCCCGAAGAACAGCAAAATTTATAATAAAAAAAAACCGTTATGGCAAAAAAATTTACGAACAAAGTTTGCTTAACATCTTAACAATTTTATTCATAAAAAAATTTTACCAACCATCCAAAAATAAAAAAATTCGTAGAACAAAAACAAAAGCAAACCCCCCAAAAATCACTAAAAATACCTCAAAAAACTTGCAATTTCTTCACAAAAAGTGGTCTTTTGAGTAGATCATTGGATTTTTTTTTATTTTAAAATCTTCCTCAGCTAAAATTGCTTCAAATGAAGGTATTTTATAAGGAAATCGGGGCTATTTTGATAAATTTTTTCCCCATTCCCTCTAAATGATCCAATTGGCTCTTTTAGAGCATTTCCTTTGAATTTTTGCTTTTGCATTGTGCTGATGAGATTCGCGCCCCATCAAATTTCAAAAACGTTTTCTAGGATTAATTTAGAACAACTTGAGTGCCTTTGCGTTTGCTTATTATTGTTTTTTTACTTGGCAAAGCTTCACATTCGCCGCCGTGCAGGGGCCCAAAAATCATCTCCAAGCACAAAAATCATCTCCAAGAATAAATTGTCGAATGTGTTTGTCCATTGAGAACGTTGAAATGGTTCAATTATCCTAGTTATTCATCATTGAGTATAAAAAAAAAACAAAGTAAGCAGCTCCTTTCACCGCAATACACCCCTACACTATCACACCATCGCAGCCATACTTAGCATCTGAAGTAAAATTGTTGGCAGCATCGGTTTTTCGCAGCAGTTCTTTCCTTAGTGCAAAACTAACTTTCTTCTCGCAATCAAAATTGCTTTCGACATTTCAGAAGCTTTTTTAAATGGAATTTACGACATATTTATTTACGTATGTGAAAAAAACAACCATCCATTTTATTATGAAAATAGCGCCCAGGCAATACGGAGTACTTAACAAATAGCAAGACTGGAATTTTGACCATTTTTTGATAGATATGGTAAATTTATGCTTGGAGATGATTTTTGTGCTTGGAGATGATTTTTGGGCCCCTGCACGGCGGCGAATGTGAAGAATGTGAAGAAATTAATCCTAGAAAACGTTTTTGAAATTTGATGAGGCGCGAATCTCATCAGCACAATGCAAAAGCAAAAATTCAAAGGAAATGCTCTAAAAGAGCCAATTGGATCATTTAGAGGGAATGGGGAAAAATTTATCAAAATAGCCCCAATTTCCTTCTAAAATACCTTCATTTGAAGCAATTTTAGCTGAGGAAGATTTTAAAATAAAAAAAAATCTAATAATCTACTCAAAAGACCACTTTTTGTGAAGAAATTGCAAGTTTTTTGAGGTATTTTTAGTGATTTTTGGGGGGTTTGCTTTTGTTTTTGTTCTACGAAATTTTTTATTTTTGGATGGTTGGTAAAATTTTTTTATGAATAAAATTGTTAAGATGTTAAGCAAACTTTGTTCGTAAATTTTTTTGCCATAACGGTTTTTTTTATTATAAATTTTGCTGTTCTTTGGGGTGTCCACATATTTTTTTTATCTAGTGTAATTACACAAAAACTCGATGGTTCCGAAAGTTTTTATTATTTTTCTGATGATACATACACATGATAGATACCGAAAAAATACATTTCGTTCTTCGGCAAAAAGTCATGTTGCACAGTGTAATATGAATTGCTTGCAAAATTTATACCGATCTCTTCAGTTTAGCTGTTGTAGTAACTAGCCACCGGTTCTCTTCTTCTACGAAAGAAAAATTACTCCGCGTTAGGAATCTATTACAGGATTCGTATTTTCGGTTCTACAAGTACGAAACAAAGAAGCTAGAAAATTTTCACCGGTACCGTTACGACCGTTAGCCCCACGTTGGGCGCCAATTTATTACCGTATTATTCTCCTACGTACCCCTTGTACCAGAAAAAGATACCAGGGGGTTAGTTTCGGGAGCCTAAACTCACCGGAGATGGGGTGGGTGGGCGCCACTCGCTTCCGACCCCGAAACTAACTCACGGCCGTCGCCCGGAAGCGAGAAGTGTTTCGACGGCTTCGCGCACTACTAAAAAAATACCCGGATTGACACACCAGTGTTCACAATAATTCACAATCGCTTTATTTCTTAGATTATCTACTATTAAAAAAAAACTAAATTTTCACCTATCAACCTATTTGCACAATATGACACGGCGCCGCGATCTTACACGAACTATCTTTCACATATATAATTGATATGAGCCTATCTTATCTCTAGATACAATGTTAGACTTAAACGACTTACTCAGTAAGTTGATCTCCTCGTAGTTCGCAATTATGATATTCGATTTCCCACTGTAGCAATATACTCGTCGATCCACCTCTGCGAAATATCCGAAAATCTGCTCTCCTTCCACGATTATCGTGTCACACAATCTCGCCAATCCGTAGTCTCAGCCTTCGTCGATTTGCTCCTTCGATACACCTCTTCGACTCGCGTTCGACTAGCACGCTACTCCACTGATACGCTGAACGTTCTTCGAATCAATTCGATTAATCTTCCACAATTTCGATCACGGCTACTTAAAATTCTTCTTCGTCTTTTGTTGCCTTCAGCCTCGATGTTCATGTAATAATCCAAAAGAAAAATATCGTTTAATTCTTCGCCACAGCTAACTTGCCAACTTGTCCTTACCCTGTTCGATAATCAAGAGCGCGAACCATGCCATGATCGCCTCGCATGAAACCTCGGCCTCCGCTTGCTGGTCCCGCTTAGACGACGGGATCCTAGATTATCCGTTTACTGAATGTTCAACTCAATGCACTTCAAATGCATTTCGGCCGTTGCACTAAGTTCCCGGTCATTGCACTTTCTCTTGATAGAATTGAGGACTGGCAATGCCATATGACGATCTGGCGATGTTCTACTTTCCGTCATTCCACACTTCTGATTCTGCGCAGATCGACCGCTCGAACTGTCAAACTCGTGCCGTACTGACAAATGTCAGACGTGTGATCGTTTTGTTTACAAATGTGAATGTTGTGTTTATCAATGTGAATGCTGTATAAATGTGAATGCTGACCAAATTACCACGGATCCGGGATGATTTAGAGGCGATCATCGTGTTAAGCTACGCCAGTAGCTTGTAGACTTCCAGATTCAGGTAAGGAATCTTTTATAATGCTGCTGTGTTTTATTTCAAATTCGCTAACTTGCCGGGCCCCCCGCAACGATTTGTTGCAATGGTGACCGAATCGGATTCGTTTTGGGTAAGATTTGGCGACGGTACTCCTTCGAAATTGTCCGTGACAGGACTATAACTGCTCGCATCCATAATGCGGTCCGATTCGGTGGAGTTGTCAGGGTCAGCCCCAGCTCTTGGGGGCTCGATCATGCTGTTTTCATCCTGATTGGATGCGGTGCTGGCAGTGTCCGTAGCGGGGAAGGCTGGAGGTGTTGTATTTGTTGAGGTCTAGTCCTCGACATGTTAGGTGGGTTGTTCATATTTGATACAGGCCAAAACGGAGATCCGGCCAATACATCGTCGGGTCGCGCATTAGGGTAATCTGGTAGCCGTAACTTTGCGTGTCGTCGGTTGTTTATGTGAGAGTATCTGACTGCAGTTGCTCCGATGTCTTCCGTATTTTGCATTTCCATATTCGAAATCGATATATGCCGAACATCGCTAACGTTCGTCTCCTCTGACCATGGATTTCATGTCACATCGGGTTGTTGTAGGAATCTGTGTTCGTCTTCTTCGGGAGGATTTCGGATCGAATGATGTGGAAAAGTTAAACTTGAGTGTACTAGTCAACGGACTCCGGATGATGTGCGTTCTATGCCATACGCTCAGATTTTCATTTCACCCCGTTTACCTACTCGCGAACCTAGCATTTCCTAACCCTTACGTCTTAAATTTATACGACATTAACCTGCTACAATGGTGTGTACTTTACTTACGTGCCAATAGGTAGCTTGTAAAACTAAATTACCGATCAACCGTGACAAAGTAAGAAAAGGTTCAGATCGTTTTTGGTTCGCAGTTGGCTTCTCCGGCTGTGCATTTTGCCGTATCTTCGAAACTAGGCCGCCTTTTCCCACACTTGTATGGAAATTTCACTCGAAACAACTCAGAAAGGTCCCCGAATTCATGCTAGACCAAACTTTTTTTTTGCGAAAGTTGGACATTTTTGCCCCATGTTTGCTATCAACAATTTTTTTCGTCCTTAAAATACCACTATTGCACTCCCCGACCACTTCCAATCATCGAAAGCGCCGTAAAGGCAGTTTTTGCCAAACTATGGCCAAAAAACCCCTTACTCCCCTACAAAACCGAAATATTTGTATCACAGCAATAGGTCTTGGCCCGTTATGTTCGAAACCACTCTAACCCAAAATTGGCCGATTTCAGCTACTTTTGCCGTATCTTCGAAACTAGACCGCTTTTTCCCACACTTGTATGGAAATTTCGCTCAAAACAACTTAGAAAGGTCCCCCAATTCATGCTAGACCAATAAAAAAATTTCTTGCTAAAATTGGACATTTTTGCCCAATGTTCCCTATCAAAAATTTTTTTCGTCCTTAAAATATGACTATTGCACTCCCCGACCACTTTCAATCATCGAAAGCGCCGTAAAGGCAGTTTTTGCCAAACTATGGCCAAAAAACCTCTTACTCCCCTACAAAACCAAAATATTTGTATCACAGCAATAGGTCTTGGCCCGTTATGTCCGAAACCACTCTAACCAAAAATTGGCCGATTTCAGCTACTTTTGCCCTAAAAACTCCTTTAATATTTGAATATTTGAAAACATAGCACTACTTAGCATAAACCTTCTATCTGCACCAGATCATTTTATCGCTATCGTTTTATCGTTGCATGTTACGACAAAACCCTTCTATCTGCTCAAAACCTATTTTCCACAAATATTTTCAACGTGAAAGCATTTCTTCCAGATGTACCGCAAATAAACGTATTTGTATTTGTGTTTAAACTTTCATCCCTTTTGAAGACGTCCGCAGCATTTAGAAAAACACAAATCATCGGTAGTATACTCAAAATTAAAACTTTCACCCAGAAAATATACGAATAACAAATCTTAACTGCCTTTTTTCGTTCCCTAATTATCTCATTCATCAGCTAATGCATTCAATAGCTAATGTTTTCGAAACCACAAAATGTGTACACATTCTGCAATGCAAAGAACGCCTTGTTACCGAAACACATCATATTAATGGGCAAAATTAACGCCACTCATACAGCATTCGTTCCCGTGAAGTGTGCCTGCCAGTACAAGTGTGCCGGCAGTGTCAGTGTGTCGGCACTGTGTCAGTGTGTCGGCACTGTGTCAGTGTGTCGGCCCTGTGTCAGTGTGTCGGCAGTGTCAGTGTGCCGGCAGTGTCAGTGTGTCGCCATTGTGCTAGTGTGTCGGCACTGTGTCAGTGTGCCGGCACTGTGTCAGTGTGTCGGCACTGTGTCAGTGTGTCGGCACTGTGTCAGTGTGTCATTGTGTCAGTGTGCTGCCGACACACTTATAAATTGCCGCACTCGCACAGCACACCGAAGTGTGCTAGCACACTGTGCTAAGCACGCACAGGTGCTGCCCATCACTATTCTGGACAGGTTGAGGGCTAACGAGTGCACGCTGGAATCGGGCAAATGGACTTGCATCAGCTACCCCACCAGTTACGCTTCGTGTGTTTGCTGGCTGTCATCCGTGCAGATAAGTATCTCGCTGTTTTCTGAATCAATATCATACCAGTCATCTACAAGCGATATCAAAGCATGCACACCGGTTTGATCCATTTCCAAACAAGTTTTAGACGGCACAAGTAATAGACTTGGTGGACTTGATAATTTCGAATCACCAAACGATGTCATTACTTTGTGATGTGATGTAAGAATCCTATCAATCGATTTTCGCGGATACCTTTGACGCTCAACGTTCCTTTATAATCCGATTTGATATTAAATGACCAGTTGTTTTGTAAAAATACTAACAAACCCTGCAACACACCCTTCACTTTTTCTTGCTTGGAGACATTCAAAGTTTGGATCAATTTAGTCAAGTTAGGTCCATTTGAAGTGCTGCTGTCGTTTTTTGTTTTGCTGATACCAATGAAAGTCTGACTGAGCTTAGAGTATCCGAGAAATGATCTTTCAGCGTTTTGAAATGCACATCACCAAGCTGGTGGCTGCGCTCATTACTATGTCAATAGCTGTTTTATTGCTCATGTCAACCAACTTGCATAGATTTTTCGTAGCCAACAATCTCCTATGTAGTCTGTCTAATGCTCGAAGCATGATTTGTGTGTCTCCACCTCCCGTTTCAGTTTTGACGCGGTCTTGTACTAACGATAGGTATTTTTTCCATGTTCTTGTTTACAAACTCATTTAAACTCTCACCACTTTTATCTTGAAAATCGTCGCCTTCCGTTTCCATGTGTCTCGAGAGGAACATGTCATAATATGAGCTTACAACCAAAGTTAGATCGTTCAGTGATATTCGGCTGGGGATGGTTGTCGACTGCCGCGACGATTATCTTCGCTTGGCTCCTTATCAGCGCTACGGGTTGCTCGCTTCCGGGTCAGGTACTCGCCGATCGTCTAATATGTATCGACGGTGAAGGCTTGGCTTGGCGGGGAGTGCTCGATTTCATCGATAAAGAGACCAAATTCGTCGCGCAACCGAATACCGCGCCTGACCCTAATTAACAACTATTTGACTACTCTAACTAGGCTAGATTGCGATGTCTATATTTTTTTTTCCTTTTTTTTGCTGGCGTTACACCTCCCCCTTCCCCAGAGAATTACCTGTAATTCTCATCTGATACTCTTCCTACAAAGTCGTTAAGCAATGATGCGATCCGCGCACGATAGAATTTCGGTACCATCCCAGTTCTGACAGGCGCGCCGATTCCATTCACCATTTCTGTTTGACTGACTTGGGTTTTCGCGTAACTTCGAGTTTCTATTTTATCGTCGCCTGCCTTTGCTTATATATTTTTTTTGTTTTAATTTTTTTTTTAAATTATTTGTTCTATTATACTAGATTTAGGTTTTTCGCGACATTTTAAATTTCGGTCTCATTCCGTGCGATTTCTTTCTACGACATCCCTACATTCGGTCACACACTCCCTGACTCTTTCTAAGCAACACCACAGACATGTCCTGATATCTTCTGCTCATCTCATCTACTATCATTTTAGGGAAAACTATATGCGCTTGGAGACAACACGGAGAAAAGCAAAGCGAAACAGTCCCGCAACGATTTCAATCTATTATGATCAGAGCAATCGAACCCCCGTAAGGGTACAAATACCCAGGTCTGTGTCTAGGAAACTAAAGCTAGAGTTACAATCAATGCAACCAACATTTGTTGCACAACAAAATGAGTTTGAACCCATGAGAACGTATGAGAGCAGTTACAATGATGCAACACAACTTTGTTGCGCAGCAGAGTTTGCTCATACCGCAAACTTGGCATGGTAACAAAATACCCAATTCCACCTGTTCCTATGAGCGTTCGGGAAATCGGAACTGTCATATGTAAATTACAATCAGAATTTGTATTTTTTTGTCTCATTTTTGCTTTGCATTATACTCCGCAGCTTTTAGAGGATAAAATATTCACTGATATCTCTTTCCGAGACTTTAAAGGATCCAAATTATCGAACAGCAATTTCTTTAATATAGCCAGTGACAGATGACAGTAAATGTTGTGTTGCATTGATTGTAACTCGTTCCACCAACAAAACTTGGCAGCAAATGTTGGTTGCATTGATTGTAACTCAAGTATAAAAAAAAACCTTAAGATACGTGCCTGCTGAGATGGCGCTCAGCCGTCGCCGTTGCCTACCGGGTAATATTTTCTCTTTTTAGTCTAACCAATAATATTTCGACATCTTTTAGCCTGTACGTCACGACCATTAGTTCGCGAACTCTCTTTCTCCTTTCCAACAAATTCAGTCTTATTACACTACCCGCCACCACATTCTGAACCTAACCTAATAACCTAATAGCTACACCACCACCGAGGAAACTTACTACTAAACTGATCATAATTAAATTCCCAAAAACCGACACCAACCTATGATAACGATTTGTTTGTGGCGACCTTTCGCCAACAAACTCCCTATCATATCTGCGTGTCATAATTCCTCCGATCTAGAAACTAATAACTTAAAGGATATTACTGATACGATGTACTGATCGAAATGATTTCCCCGCTCTCTATTCCGCTCCTCCTAGAGTTGTCTTCGAACTATCGCTTGAGATCTTTCGAATGCCATGTACCGGACTTCTTCCCCTTTTCATCGATCAAATCATAGATTCCTGCTGACGTTCGCTTAGCGATCACGAAAGGTCCGAAGAATGCCGGCGCCCGTTTGGCTGCGAAATTTTTGCTAGAATCTGACAGTACATAGTTCTTCCTCCACACGCGATCACCTTCTCGAAAGTTCTCAACTCGTCGCCGAAGATCATAACGTTTCTTACCGTCAGATGCAGCTCGTTTCATCCTCCGAACAACCTCCTCATGAATCCTTCCCAGAGCTTCTGCCTTTCGTGTCGGCGATAAGTCCCCGCTGTCGATGGTTGGGGGTTCCCCTAATTCCCGATACGTAACCATTTCTCTGCCGAAATTCAGAAAATACGGCGAAAAACCGGTGACTTCATGTTTGTAAGTTCGCAACGCACATGCAATCTTCGCTAAACACTGGTCCCAGGTACGGTGATTATCCGAAGCGTAGCACCGCAACATACACTTTATATCTTGGTTGCGTAGCTCTGCGGGATTGGCTTGAGGATGATACAGCGCGGTATAGCATATCTTCACCCCGTACTCCTTCAACCCTGTTTGAACTTCCCGCCTCTAAACTGCACGCCGTTATCGCAGATTAGAATCCTGGGTACCCCGTAAACTAACAAAACATTTTCTTCCAGTAGGCGGAAGATAGTCGACGCCGTTGCTGCTCGAACTGAGAGGATTACTGAGTACTTCGTAATCTAACACAGTGAGTATGTAGCAGTGACCCCGAGTAGATCGACGTAACGGCCCGATCAGATCTACACAGATCATCTCCCAAGGAGATTGCGCTACCCCTGCCCTAGTCACCATCGCCCCAATCGGTGCCTTTCGCTCTACCTTATTCTTCTGACACACTATGCATCTCTTGACGTATTCCCGCACGTCAGCGCCCATTCGAGGCCAATAATACTTCTGAGCAACTCGAGCCACTGTCCGGTCCGACCCCATGTGCCCCGCCTTCGGATCATCGTGACACCTTTGGAGGATGCTTACCCTCTCCGCCTTCGAAACGACTCGTTTCCAATCCGACTCAGCCCCCAAAATTCCCTTTTTGCCTGGTTTCCGCTTCCATAGCGTACCATCCACTACTCTCCAGCTTGGGTAGCTTGTGGGATCTGCCTGAACCTTTTCCCGCATCATCGCATACCAATTCTCCCCGATCAACGGCGCAGCCAGACTATCCACGTTCACTACAGCTCGCGATAGAGCATCTGGGACTAAATGATCCTTTCCCTCCTGTACACGACCTCAAAGTCGTATTGTTGTAGTCGTACGGCCCATCTTGCCAATCGACCGGAAGGGTCTCTTAGCTTGTTCAACCAAATCAACGAATGGTGATCTGTGATGACTATAAAATGCGTACCTTCGATATAGGGGCGTAGTTTTTCAATCGACCAAACGACTCCGAGACATTCGTTTTCTGTCGCCGAATACTTTCGTTCCTGCTTTGACAGTGACCGACTAAGGTAGCAGACTACCTTCTCCCCCGTTGGGTGTGCCTCGCTCAGTACAGCTCCTATCCCTACGCCCGAGGCGTCTGTCTGTACCTTAAACGGGAGTTCAAAGTCGGGACAGGATAAGATTGGGGCTGATATTAGTTTGGCTTTGCACGAGCAAAAGGCTTCTTCACACTCCTCGGTCCAAGTAAACTTCCGTCCCTTCTTCAGGAGGTCACTTAGGGGAGCTACCATGGTGGCGTGATTGGGGATGAATCGCATGTACCATGACACCATTCCAAGTAATTGGTGAACTTGTTTCACCGAAGATGGGCGAGGAAACTCCCTGATTGCTTTGACCTTTTCTGGATCCACATATAGACTCCTCTCGTCAATAATATAGCCCAGATATCGCAGCTGGGCCCTGCAGAATTGACATTTCTCCTTCGCCACCCGTAGCCCTTCCTCTCTCAACCGGGTGAAAAGTCTCGTAATACTTCCATATGTCGCTCGAATGTGTCCGTAACGATGATAATATCATCCAAATATGTGAAGACGTATGGTTCTAGGGCGGGCCCGAGCACGGTGTCAATTAACCGTTGCCATGTGGCCCCTGAATTGTGAAGGCCGAAAGGCATTCTGAGGAAATGGAACAGCCGCCGCCCGGGTACGGTGAACGCCGTGTACTGCTGGGACTCTCTTGCCATCGGCACTTGCCAATAGGCCGATTTCACATCCAAAGTGGACAGGTATTTCGCGTTCCGCAGTTTATCGAAAGTCGCAGAAATGTACGGCAGCGGATATGCGTCTTTCTCCGATACCGCGTTCACCTTACGAAAGTCGACACAGAACCTGAATGAGCCGTCTTTCTTCCGCTCCACCACTCCCGTCTTCAGCATCTCGTCCAGCTCCTGGTTAATTTGCTTCTGCACTGCGGGTGACACGCGATAATATCTTTGTTTGATTGGGGGTGACTTTGTGTTGATGACGTGACTCACCGACCTTGCACAGCCCAGTCCATCCCCCATCAACCTGAACTGCTCATCCAGAAGGTTCGTCAAAGCTTGAGCCTCCTCATTCGACAAGCGTGCCCGCCCCTGTAATGCCTTTGCTTCCACTACTTCCGCTGCGGCAAGAGAAGTCCACTGCCGTCCCTTCAAATCTAGAACGACTCCGAACCGCTGCCAGAAATCGACTCCTAAAATCAGCTCTTGAGGAACAGACAGAATCACCAATGTATCCAGGTCATATGTTCGGCCATTCAACGTGTACTTCAATCGCACTGACCCTGCCACCGCGCAGGCAACCTCATTCGCGAGTCGAACCTCTTCGATCCCCGCCCGATCTAGTTCGAGCCCCTTATTTGCCAGACGAGTCCACCCTTTCTTCCCTAAAATGGTGCGACTCGCCCCCGAGTCTAGAAGTCCCTCCATCTCAACATCCTCTACATTCACTCTTAAGTGCGGTCGACTATCTATACCGCTTCCCACTAGAGCGTAATCGATCGTTGGTTGATGTTTCCACGTTTGATCTCGTGCTCACCTGGCCGCTTAGGGAGCACGACGACCGTTTCCCGATTCGCGCCGGTTGGCTTGCGCCCCTGCCTCGTGATTTCTGGTACCGTTTCTACTCTGTCTATTCTGGCAGGACGGGCATGCGGACCGCAAAACTCCTTGGCGTCCGCATCCAAAGCAGCGTAAAGGTTCAGGGCAATCTCTCGACAAGTGTCCTGCCTCTCTATAATTCCAACAGCGGACTCTACTTGGCCCGACTACAGCAGCCACCTGCGCACTATTTTCTACCCCCACGTATGCCAAGTCCGGTTCTAGGCATCGTCTCGCCCGAATTAACGATTATAAGACGTCTGCTGATAAAAAAATATAAAATTTATTCACAACGTCAAGTCTTACAATGTGCGACTAGTCTAATTGATATCTTAGTACTAGAGAAGGTCGAGCCGAAGAGGTCTCGGTTATTTATATCATTCTGCAATGGGTGCGGTCGCCCTCTGATTGGTTACTTACAAATTCACTTAAATTACCATTTGTGGTCATGCTTGACTTACAATGCACTTTTGTTATCTAATATGGTAATTACTTGAGACTTTCTATTTTGCATTCTTAAGGAATGTGGTGTGACTTGAATATTTCTGAGTGCGTGTGCCCTTAACTCTCCCCTTCACCGAAAAGAAGATCGTCCCGACTTCTATATATTCTAATATTTCTTTCCTTCAGGGCTTTATAATAGACTTTATTTATTTCCTCTTTAAACTTATTTGCTTTGTATTCATTATATCTTTCCCAAAATTTCATTGAAAGGAATATTAATACAATTATTACCGCAATGATTATGGTTGCTATTACTGTACTCAAAACGGGATAATTTTCAAAAGGGATGACGAATTTGTTCAATGACTGGATATTTGAAAATTTGTGAGGTGATTCAATTTCTAATATTTCTTTTATTTCTACGTTACTGTCATATTCGTGTGATGACCATTCTTCAATTTTAGTCTTGTAATTCACAAATGTCTCACCATTTATCGTTATTTCTTTCAAAAATGTTATCAAGTATCTTCCATTATAAGTCTCATTACAAACCTTATTTGTTCCGCTGATAATTACATTTCCAAAATTTATTCTATTGATTCTTTGATCGTTTTCTTGTATTATATTACATTTAGCTTGTTTTTCATAAATGAGTGGAATAGTACAATTGTTGTCTTTTGATCTCTTACATATATTTTTATCTAAAAAGTTTTTACATTTTTCTAATGGTACAAATCTGTTTTTTAATATTCCAACATTTTTATGCATATTATATTTTCCATATTTAGTTGCTAGTGTAATTACTTCGAATGATTTCATTCTATTAATTATAATAGGATATTTATATGCTAAGGCTATTATATCGTTATATTTTAGTACAAATATTTGAGCATATTCGAAGATATTTATAACAGGTATATCTGTCTTTTCTTTCTTTATAATTCCTTTGATTTCTTTAAGATTCAGTATATTTGAGAGAAAAATTTGTTTTTTTGCTAGGTTTATTGCTTCTAATAGGTTTTCGACTTCTACATAAATTTCGTTTAGTGTCAATGTATAATGTATATGTGATGATGTAATTAGTTTTAGTCTTTCGTCAAAGTCGGAATTTATAACTTGTTGTTTATTGTTGTTTTCAATGATGTGGTTCATAGATTCTCTGATTTCCATTATATCATCATGGTCTGGATTTCCAGTAATGAATTTAATCATTGATCCCAGAAAGTTTAAGGATCTTCTGGCTCTATGTTCATTTAGTTGTAGTAAAAGATTTTCAATTCTAGTTACTGTAGGAACGTCTACTTTATCGAAGTCTGGTTTATTCCTTACTTTGTCTAGTATGATTGAGAATTTCGTTAAATTCGTAATGTGGTATAGGAAATCGAATCTTTCAAAGATATAAGCATCGTCGCTTTTTATTAATAAGAAATTTTTGTTATCAATGTTGGTTATATTATAGTCTTTTGTAGCTATAGTTTGGTATAGGTTAATGCTGTGTATTATTAGTATTGCGAATGTCATCCTTGTGAATGATCCTCCCATTGACCGTTAGAATTGTGTCCTCACGATTTTCTTTGACAATAAATTTCTTGTACCGTGGTTCTTTTTTATTGCGCCTATTTGATTTAACATAGATCGTTTCTCCAGGCTGAAATATTTTAAAGATTCTCTTTTTATTCTCAAATCTAATCATTTTCTGTTGAGATTCTATTAATTTATTTTTTATGTTTAGGTACTTATCATGATTAAAATGTACGTCTACAGGTCTTTGTCCTATTGTAGAATGAATTGTTTCGTTATATGCGTGTATAGCATTAAAAATTTCTTCATGTGGAGTTGAATTGTTTTGTCTAGCCTAGCCAATAATCTAGATAATTCGAGAATGGTTGAATGACATCTTTCTATTTGTCCGTTCGTTTGGGAATGTTGAATAGGCGTTTTGAAATGGTTTATATTTAGTTTTCTTAATAAAACCTCCGTTGGTGCACTGATAAAAATGCTTTCATTGTCCGTTGTTAGGTTTTTACACTTAGGAAATATTGTTCGTACAATCAGTTCTATATGATTTGTAATCTCGATTTTGTTGGGTATTATATGAAAGTATGTATATTTCGAGAATTTGTCAATTACTGTTAGGAAATATTTGTCTGACAAGTGAAATATATCCATGTGTAGGAATTCTCCAGGTCTATCCGGTATTGGGGTTGCTTTTATTTCTTGTTTCTTTGGGTGTCTTTCATATTTATTTGTTAGGCAGTTTTCACAACTTTCTGCAAAGGTTTTGACCTCTTGTTTCATTTTGGGCCAGAAATATTTGAGTTTCATGTCTTCTAAATTATTCTTGAAATTCCTATGTGCTCGATTATGTGTTTTTGTAGTTAAATGGGTTTGTTTATCCCTTTCAATTATGTCTTCTACTAGTGTAGGACTGTATACTATCTTATATGTAGTATATGTATTATATAATTGAGTTTTTACTGTAAACCATGTTTCAGCATCACAGTGGATTGGTGTAATCACCTTGGGGTTGACAATATCTTTTATCTGTTGTAGTACGTAGTTAATATTAGTAAAATGGATTTTCCAATTAGTATAGTTTTCGAATGGAGTTTCGGTTAACACCTTTTCTTCTGAGTTGGGTATTAGTATTATTCTTGTCTTAAAATTGTTTATAGGCTGTGATATAGTTTTAAACTCTTCATGTGGTGAACTTGCTTCACTATGGTCGCTATGATCATCTGCATCGTTATGATTTAATTTCTGTCTGCTTAATGCATCGGCTACTACATTTTCTTTGCCTGGTTTGTAGACTAATTTAGCTCCATATTCTTCAATTAAATTCTTCCATCTTTTAAGTTTATTATTTGGATTTCTTTCCGATATTGAAAATATTAATGACTGGTGATCCGTATAGATCGTCAAGTCAGCTGTACCATAAAGATGATTTCTAAGTTTTTGAAGGGACCAGACTATTGCTAATAATTCCTTCTCATTAGTCGAATAGTTTTGTTCCGTTTCGTTTAAAGTACGGGATATTAGCATTATCGGTTTACCTTCTTGACTGAGAGATGCACCTATAGCAAAGTTGCTAGCGTCGGTGGTTAATTCAAAGGGCTTTTTGTAGTCCGGTTGAAATAACTCTATCTGCTCTTGAAGCTTTTCCTTCAATTTTTGCATTGCTTGTTTCGCACTATTATCAAGTGTTACTCTCGTATTTTTACTTTTGTTCTTACTTATATTTGAATTTTCGCCTTTTAATATATTTGTAAGTGGCTTTGCTATTTTAGCATAGTCCCTAATAAATTTTCGATAATAGGAAGCTAATCCTAGAAAGGAACGCAGTTCTTTTAAGTTTTCTGGTTCGGGATAGTTCTTTATCGTTTCTATTTTTACTGGGTCCACAGTAATCCTTCCGTTTCGAATTATGTGTCCTAAATACTCAATTTCCTTCTTAAAAAAGTGAGATTTCTCCTCTGAAATCTTCATATTGGCTTTTTCTAAAACTTCGAAGATGATTCCCAAATGCTCGAGGTGTTCTTCTTCATTTTGTGAGAAGATGAGCACATCATCGATATAAACATACGCAAATTTACCGATATAGGGTCGTAGAATGTCATCTATACATCTTTGAAATATGCTAGGTGCGTTTTTGAGACCAAATGGCATCCTCAAAAATTCAAACTTTGCACCGTTTATGCTGAAAGCTGTCTTTTCAACGTCTTCCTTTTTTATTTTAATTTGATGGAAACCTGATTCCAAATCAATTGATGAAAAGATCTTAGCTTTTCCTAGATTTTGGATGGTCAAATTTACATCTGGGATAGGGTATCTATCCGTGATCGTTTGCGCATTTAGTTTCTGAATGTCGATAACTAAACGTTTTTTTGGTTTTCCCTCACCATCGAGTCCTTTCTTAGGTACTACCCATACTGGTGAATTATAAGGAGAACGACTGGGTTGTATTACATGTTGATCCAATAGTTTCTGAATTTCTTTATTTACGAATTCGTTGTCTTTATATGGATAGGGATATTGTTTTGTCCAGATTGGTTCTTTGTCCTTAGTTCGTATTGTCGCTTGAATTGTAGTTGTATAGGGTAGAGTTCTGTCGGCTGAATGATTTTTCATCAGAGATTTTATTTCATTTTCAAACCTTTTGTCATCTAATGTGTAATTAATTTTATGAACTGGTTTTTTATTCGTGAATAGTTTTAATCTCTCCTTTGAAATGTTCAGTTCTATGCCCAATGTTATAAATCCTTTAACACCTATTAATAATTCGTATTCAAAATCTTTGATCACATAAAAAGTTATTTTTTGTTTAAATATTATAATTTCTCTTTTTAATTCTATTAGATCTTTCCCGTGCATAGTGGTTACATGAAATGGGTTGTCTAATTTTTCGTCTTTACCGAGAGTGCTAGATTGTCGTATATAATTATTGGTACTTCCAGAATCTAAAAGTGCTATGGTTTTTCCTATGGGTTTACTATCCGATTTACAATATCGATTTAGCTGCATACAAGGTAAACCCTTGATTATTCTAAAAAATTATCAGCTTCCATTTCGCATTGAACGTTTCTTTGATTACTTGTTATGGACTCATCATCCGAGTCATTGACGTTGTTCATTCTCTGTGCCTTCGTGGGCTGTCTGTATCTTTGTGAAGAATTTATTTCACGTTTCACAGGTTGTTGCACTTGATTCGCTGGTTTATGCTCAGATTGTCGGTTAAATTGTCTGTCAAATTGTCTGTTCGGATTATATGCTTGTGTTCTTCGGTATTTTCCACTGCTTTCGACTTCCATTGGTTCAATTCTATTCTGTGGCTGTGTGAACCTGTAAGGTAGATTCAGTTGGTGATGTGCCTGTTGGAATTGTGGACGTGGATTTGGTGCTCTTTGATGGTAAGGCAATCGGTGCTCATTAAATCTGTGATCTAAATTTAGATACATTGTATCGTGTTGCATTGTTTGTGCTGCTGCATAGGCGTCTGCTAGTGTAGAGATTTGTTTTCCGCATAGCATGTTCACTATTGAGATGCTATTGCAACCGTATATAAACGTTCTCACACTACTAGCTTCCATCATTACACTCATGTTCTCAATTGTAGCACGATCCGTGAACATTATCTCAATTTTAGCCAACACAAGATTTAGATATTTATTTAATTTATTATGAAATTCCTCCAAACTATCTTTTCCTTGTCGTAGTCTTTCCATTTCCTCTTGTAGTACGTGTAGTGGTCGTTTATCGGCGTATGTACCGTCTAATGTTCGGATTATTGCATAAAAGTTATGCACCGTATTACTATTTATTAATATTTCCGCAGCTGAACCAATTATCTTGCTTCTAATTATTAGAAGCGCTTCGGCATATATATTTTTATCCATAAACTTCTCTATTGTTTTATGGAAGAGCATCACCATATTTCTCCATGGTCGATAGTCACTTATCTGACCTGAGAATGTTCCTAGATTCTTGAATATATTCAGATTCACTTCTTTTTCGTTTGCGTACCTACATCTTTGCTCCACTAGAACTTGAACTGAAGGATTTCTGAGTTCATCAAATGTTCTTTCTAATGTCGTTAGTTTATTTGACAATTCTGCGCAAAATGCCTTTAGATTCCCGATTTCTTCTGTCATTTTTATGATTTTTTTTTTATTATTATCACTTTCTTTGACTGCACCTTTTTTAATTTATCTAGCACTAGCACGGTTTTACACTTTTCACTTAGTAGAATATGGTTATTATAAAATATTACTTACAAGTGTAAGGTTTGTCGTAGCTGTTTATCGTCTTGCTATGTTTGTTGACGTCTCCCTGTTGCGTTTGGTGGATCCTTGGCTTTGGATTTTATCACTACTGCATACTTGGTGAGATTATATGGCTGGAATATCTCCTAGTTGTCCTCTGTCAATTTGCCCTTTGTGTTCGGATGAAAATGGTAGAGGTTAAGTCCCTTTAATCTGCTATCCTTAGTTTCGGTTGATCCTTATGTAGACTTGTTGGCTGGGTACGCAAGACAGTCTCCTTGATCCGTAACCTTGTCTTTTTTGGTTGATCTTCTCGGCGCTGCTTGGCTGATTTACCCCTGAAACTTCCTTGGAGATATCCCGGTTGAGCCCCCAATTAACGATTATAAGACGTCTGCTGATAAAAAAATATAAAATTTATTCACAACGTCAAGTCTTACAATGTGCGACTAGTCTAATTGATATCTTAGTACTAGAGAAGGTCGAGCCGAAGAGGTCTCGGTTATTTATATCATTCTGCAATGGGTGCGGTCGCCCTCTGATTGGTTAGTTACAAATTCACTTAAATTACCATTTGTGGTCATGCTTGACTTACAATGCACTTTTGTTATCTAATATGGTAATCACTTGAGACTTTCTATTTTGCATTCTTAAGGAATGTGGTGTGACTTGAATATTTCTGAGTGCGTGTGCCCTTAACTCCCGCGAGGTAGGAGGCACAAAAGCTGCCACAGACGCTCTTGTCGCATCCAGGGTACGACCCATCTTCACTAGATCAGCAATGGACTTTACGGGAGTTAAGCACAATTGTTGCTGATTAAAAGGTGCGATGTTTCTACGCAACACCTTCAGCATTTCCTCATCCGCGCAACTCATTTTCAACCTGCTGAAGAGGCGCTCCATTACGGCCACATACACACCCATTGATTCGCTTTCCCCTTGGGTACGTTTGCGAATCTCATCGCACAGGCGAACCTCGTAGTCGGACGGTAAGAATTCGGCTTTGAGCTCTTCCACTAGCTCGTCCCAGCATCCAACTAGACCCCGATTGGCCCGGAACCATATAAGCGCTCGGGAATCAAACAAATCCACAGCCGCTCTAAAAAGCTGTGATTTAGTCAGCCCCCTTGCCTGCCGCAATTCTTCTACCCGCTCGAGAAAAGCGTTCACAGAACCTGAGGAGTCCCCGCTAAATTTCAGGCCCCATTTAGCCACCTCTGCCGGATTCGCCCCCTTCACCTGCTGCACTATGGAAGTCGCTTGCGCTTCTCCGAGTGGCTCCATATCATCTTCGCTAAGATCCTCACTTTTTTCCGCTAGGTTCCCCATCGCCAAGATGAGCCTATTCCGAAGCTCCTTCACACCGTCCTTCTGCTCCTGGGTCACGGAACGCACGTTCTTCAATCTGCGGAACCCGAACTCAATCCTGATTCGTGCCTTTAGGTATTCCAGCGTAGCCTTATCGCCCGACACCCTGCCTACCAACTCTTCAGCTTCCAATACCTTCGCCGTGAGCTCCCTGTAGTCCGTCTCGTAGTCGAACGGGTACTCCGCCTCGACGTATGACGTGTCCAACGCCGCCTCTGCCTTCAGTGTAGCCCCAAGGTCTTCCTCATATTATCCACTGTTTCCGACGGGAAGCCGCGAATAGCGAGCTCGTGCATGAGCTCATCCTTAACCGGAATCTTCATTTCAAGACCGATAGCTCGCTGCCGCTCTGCAACCGAAACGCCTCCAGCGAACTCTACCCACACCGTGACCTACTCACAACAGATTATCCACCAAAACTGACACCAAGTGATGCTCTAAACCAAACCGAATTATTTTTTAGTGGACTTTGTACACCAAGGCAATTCTCTCTCACCGAACCTATGTCCCCTAGAATATTCGCCGCGGTAATTTCCCGCAGCCTTCTATCTGAAAATTTTGTCTTTAAAACTATACTTCACACACACTTTCACGCGCTCAATTCAAAATAAACTCACCATTCACACTTCCGATCATTTTCACACCTAGTACCGGAATTCAAAATGTTTAATAGATATATATAAGAAATATAAACGAAAATATTCAATTTCGGCGGTATTATTTCCAAATTACTCAATATATGCAATATATATCAAAATACGCTAAATTTCCAATATTTCCTAATCATGCGACGATTAAGAATATTCCACCTGCATAAATACTCTCAGTATTTCGTGCATTCAGTAAGATCTTTCAAAATATCCAATTTATCTACTGTATTCCTCATTCGTCCCGTGTACAGTGTAAGAAACGGATCAACAATCTCGGTATCATCAATCACGCCGCGGTCCCCTGGTTTTCGAGTCTAACATCTATCTTTTACTTACCCGACTGAAAATTGACTTGCGAGCATACCCGTTGTTTCCCGGACACCGATCAACGCGCCGATAAGCCTTCCCACAATTTGGGTCTTGGCTTCACAGACTTTTTTTTCACGATTACCGTTGTGCCGTTATTCACCGGTATGCCCCACGTTGGGCGCCAATTTATTACCGTTCTACTCGCAAAACCGTTTCCGCTCCCTTTTCTTCCCGTCGGAGTCAAAAGAAGGCAATTTCGGGTGGCTTAGCTCACGCGGAGAAGGGGTGGAGTCAAGATTTCAGGCGCCACTCGCTTTGATTTACCCCGGAATTGCCTTTCGACCGTCGTCTAGAAGCGAGAAATCATCGACGATCTACTTTACACCCCCGATCACGAATCTCAGTACACGTAACCAATTCACAATGATAACGCCAGCATTACAAAATATATTCACAATTATATTGAATCAATCTAAAATCTCAAACAATCAAAAGTCTCGATCGCCGGTGCCGCGTTACACTATCATTGATCTTCACAAACTCAGCTAACACTAATTACTACTAAATTACTTACATCTAAGGTACTAATCAAATACCTGGAGCTATCTCCGGTCGGGTTCGTTTCGCCGAGTCTCCTTAGTCGATATTAGGTCTGTTCCCGTACCACGATTAATTGCGATTAATCGCGATTAATTGCAATGAAGCTGTTCCCGTACTCCGTTTTACTGAAAACTGAAAATTTCCCCTCTTTCAGTAATTTGAGTAGGGTCTGAGCTACTGAAAAATACTGAAAAGTGTCAAACGGAGTAAATATTTTCAAATATGCGCGGTAAGCAACATATTTTTGGCGTAATGTTGCTATGAAGGTCCAATATTTTTGTGGCGATAATTTATTACCGCTTAGGAAGACTTTATAATCACTATTGTTCTCCCAAAAACCGAAAACTGACACTTTCGGTTGTAAATTTTCAGGAAATACAATGAGAGCGTTCCCGTACTTTTCATGAAATTCCCCACCACATGATTCAGGAAAATTCAGTAAAATTAAGTTACTGAAAGTATGGGAACAGACCTATTGCTTCACGAAAATGGGAATTCCCCGCGTAGCCACCTCTGCTACTGTTTCGCCCTTGCACTTTCTGCTATTCGTTGTCGCTATCGATAACCTGCGATCCACTCGTCATCAATTTCGCTGCACACACCGGTTCAAATCGTACCAAAAGTCGCCAAATTCCTTCTGCTCGTATTTATCGTTCTTTTCAATAAAGCCGTCTCGCATCTAATTCCCGAGTATAACTCTTCACCAACCAGCTTCGCCAAACCTCCCCCAACGTTTTCTCGTACTCGTTCACAATATGTAAGAAAGATAGAATATGGAATTATTTTTCTGCGCTGCTGCTGATGGAGACTTCTCCTCGCCGTGGTCGCTGGCCAAATAGGCCGATCCATCACCTGCCCAACTCCCACTGGGCCTCGCTTAGCTATTGTAGTTACCGCTTCTCGGGTATCTGAAACTCCGTTGCCGCCAACGTACTATTGAAATATGCAGGCGGGTGCATTGGCCCATTGCACTTGTTGCACGCGCGTCCGAAAAGTGCATTTTCCTGCAGTGATGGTGATCGGAACGCACCCTTTTGCATTGGCCGCCTGGTGGCGGTTCGATCGCCTCCTGACGCTTGTCATGTTCGACTTGTCACGTTCGATGCGTGTTTGTATTAATTATTTGTTATGAACAGTGTTATTTTTTTCCCGACAACCAAACTCCGCAGTGGATTCACCGGAGTTTATGGCATATGATGGGCATCCTCGAAGTGACATATTGTTCTGGACAGGCTGAGGGCTAACGAGTGCACGCTGGAATCGGGCAAATGGACTTGCATCAGCTACCCCGCCAGTTACGCTTCGTGTGTTTGCTGGCTGCATAGATATGAAAGAATATGGATACGAAATGGCTATCCGTGTACCCATAGGTGAATGCGCCTTTTTCAATACACGCACAACACTGCTCTCTCACAAAAATTCCGCTCAGTGCACCCCTTTCTACCGCACTCACAACCGAAAAGCCTTAATGCTGTGTCTTAATGCTGTGTCTTAATGCTGTGTCTTAATGCTGGGAACACCAGATCGGTGTAAAAGCGTGCAACGGGCAACACGGAAAGAAACGTCAACGTGAGTTTGGTTTGTGTCGGGGACTGAGAGCATTGACTTTCAGTCAAAATTTTTCAAATAAAATTTACAAATTTTTCGGCGAATTCGATGGAAACGTACATCTACGTTTGTGCGCGATGATTTGTGTCGGTTTCGCGAGTAAATTAGTGGTAAAAAGTTATAAAATAGTGCGGTAATGAAGTGCCGCGTTACAGGCTGCAAAAGTAGCTATCGAAGTGCTTCGCAGGGGATATCGTATTTCGGGTAAGTAAAATAAACCTTTGGCAACAATTTCGTATAGTTTTTGTGTTAAATCATAATGAATTTCATTGACAAAAAGTATTTTAATCTCCACTCGCCGGTTTTGGTAAAGAAATGTCAAACGACTTTCAAAATGGCGATCTCTCGTGGTTTTTTCACATAGCTTTGCCATATGAACTGTGTAAGGCACACACCCATACCTCATTCTCACACCAGTAAACAGAAAGTCGAAAATTGGCACATTTCTCTCGGTCGATTTCGAATCCATTTTCTCTTATGTCTGTGGCTGGCTGTCATCCGTGCAGATAAGTATCTCGCTGTTTTCTGAATCAATATCATTCCAGTCATCTACAAGCGATATCAAAGCATGCACACCGGTTTGATCCATTTCCAAACAAGTTTTAGACGGCACAAGTAATAGACTTGGTGGACTTGATAAGTTAGAATCACCAAACGATGTCATTACTTTGGAAATGTGATGTAAGAATCCTATCAATCGATTTTCGCGGATACCTTCGACGCTCAACGTTCCTTTATAATCCGATTTGATATTAAATGACCAGTCGTTTTGTAAAATACTAACAAATCCTGCAACACACCCTTAACTTTTTCTCGCGTGGAGACATACAAAGTTTGAATCAATTCAGCCAAGTTTGGTCCATTTGAAGTGCTGCTGTCGTTTTTTTTTTGCTGATACCAATGAAAGTCTGACTGAGCTTAGAGTATCCGAGAAATGATCTTTCAGCGTTTTGAAATGCACATCACCAAGCTGATGGCTACGCTCATTACTATGTCAATAGCTGTTTTATTGCTCATGTCAACCAACTTGCATAGATTTTTCGTAGCCAACAATCTCCTATGTAGTCTGTCTAACGCTCGAAGCATGATTTGTGTGTCTCCACCTCCCGTTTCAGTTTTGACGCGGTCTTGTACTAACGATAGGTATTTTTTCCATGTTCTTGTTTACAAACTCATTTAAACTCCACCACTTTTATCTTGAAAATCGTCGCCTTCCGTTTCCATGTGTCTCGAGAGGAACATGTCATAATATGAGCTTACAACCAAAGTTAGATCGTTCAGTGATATTCGGCTGGGGATGTTTGTCGACTGCCGCGACGATTATCGCTTCGCTTGGCTCCTTATCAGCGCTACGGGTTGCTCGCTTCCGGGTCAGGTACTCGCCGATCGTCTAATATGTATCGACGGTGAAGGCTTGGCTTGGCGGGGAGTGCTCGATTTCATCGATAAAGAGACCAAATTCGTCGCGCAACCGAATACCGCGCCTGACCCTAATTAACAACTATTTGACTACTCTAACTAGGCTAGATTGCGATGTCTATATTTTTTTTCCCTTTTTCTTTTTTTTGTTGGCGTTACCGATCACGTTAACCGTTCACGAAAGAAATCTTTGGCGAGTATCAAGGTGGTTTCACATCTGGTCGCTCCACAATCGACCAGCTCTTAAAGGTAGAAATACACTGCTGTCACGTCATGTGACCTCACGTGCTGTCACATCAGCTGACCTCACGTGCCATAGATCTGCAGTACCATTATGTATGCTTAGAAATACACTGGCGGCACGTCACTCGGACTCATGTGCTGTCACGTGAGCTCACTTTTTTGATAATCTGGAAATTCAAATTTTTGGGCTCACGTGACAGAACGTTTAACATGTAACGTATATTTTTCAATGTCGTATATGGCGAAATAAGTACTGATTAATCAAAAGATCTGTTATAAGTGCATACATATGCAAATTGGTTGACGCAAATATGTATTTTCTAATTGAAATCGTAGTTTTAGCCAATATTTTTACCTCATGGTATTTGATTTGTTTAAAATGTGTAAGCTAAGTGATTTCTTTAAAATGTATAAGTATAAATAATTGTGAAATGGCGAAATACATTGATACTGGTAAATTGTGGGATAAAGATGTAACATAATTTTTATGTGGAATTTGAATTGGTATGTTTTATCATTATTTACATGCATGTTAAGTGTTTATAAAAACTTTTGGTAACATGTATATGACACACTTCTTTTCTATTAGGGCCGAATACGTTTGCTCAAATTACCAAGCAAACATGGAATTTGTTGGTATGCCACCTGAGGCATACATTACAGAACCACCAAAAGTTTATTATAATGCTGAAGCCATAATCAATGCAACAGAACTGTGTGGCGCAGCGAAATTTGCTCAAACCTCCAATTCTATCTGTTCGTGTGAGCGTCCGGGAAATAGGAGATGTCCTATGCAAATTGAAAACAGAATTTGTTCTTGTTTGCCTCATTTTTGCTTTGCAATATACTCTGCAGCTATTAATGGATAAAATACTCCTGCACTAATAAATGGTATTCTTCAGACGTTTCCTCGCACGATTAACCGGATGAACCCAAAATGTACGCCCCCTTTGAACAACTGCACCAACAGCATCATTTTCGAAGTCTTCTTCGAAATCTGAACAGCTTGTGGATGAATCTGTACTCTCACACATTATATTATAATGAATTATTAATACAGTTACTTTATTAACAAAACACTTTTCAAAAATGCGAAATAAACTATTATCACACAACTGCAAATAGTAAACCGTCAACCGTCGATCAGCAACTGCAACAACCGTGAGCTGCTATCATGACACAAGTGTATTTCCAAGCGTGAGCTCATGCCTCCACACGCATGACGTGAAAAGGCGTGGGGTCACGTGATGTGACAGCAGTGTATTTCTACCTTCACGGTCAAGCTAATTTTGCAAAAGTGCTGGGAATACGACGTCGACGTATACCAAATTTTTGTCGACTTTAAACAAGCATATGACAGCATCAACCGAGGCGCTCTATATAGCGTCATGCTGCAATTTGGTATACCGATAAAATTAGTGCGACTTATAAAGATAACGATGACCAACTCCGTCTCGCAAGTCCGGATCCAGAACAGATTGACGGATTCTTTTAAAAATCTGGGTGGCCTGAAGCAGGGCGATGGAATAACGCCCACGCTCTTCAAGAACTTCTGCTTATTTTTTTCACTTTGCTCGTAAAAAGGTTAGGTCGGCCGAGCTGTAAGACGACACTAGAATCCACCACCGCAGGATACACTACTGTCAAAGTGTAGAATAAGTGGGTGAACTCCTTCCATTTTCCAGAAAAAAACACTTTGACCTTGAAATTGCGCCTCCATTTACGCAATGCATTATCTGTCAAAGCAACCTGAGAGTGTGCTGCTATTTTTTGCGAAAGTGAGCTGTATGGGAGCAACGAAAAATCTAGCCTGAGTATGAGCCGGTTTAGATGAGCGGTTTTTGTTGAATCCAGCACGAGCTTTTAGGAAAGAGAAGTGAAGGACGGAACGGAACAGCGAGCACGAGTGATATAGTTAACCATCGAGCACGGCAGCGATTTTAATGTCATTTTCTTAGAAAAAATTGGAGGCTCAGAAATTTTTTGGTAGAAAGTTCGATTGCTACGAACATAAAAAACTGTGTGCTAGCACAGCAAGGAATCGCTCGTCAAAACTTGCAACGAGCACCATCGGCCAGCAAACTCTGTGCTGGCAAAGCACAACATCGCCCGTCTAAACCGGCTCTATGTAGTTGTCGAATCTTATCTTGCACCTCCTTCTGTTCCATGCGATTTCTTCCAATTTTCCAGGCTGATCAACAATACAATCTCAGGCCAGTTCACTGGATTTTTGGTCCGTATACATATACGGAGTCCGTACGCTGGTTAGGAACTAAAGCATAGTACTGAGTTCGATTTCACGTGAAATTTTCATACAAAATTTCACGTGAAATCTGTTTCGGCGAAAATTTAGCTTGAAAATAAGCAAGAGTGGTACTGTGTTCTTAGCATGAAAAGTTGCTTTGAAGTTGCTTTCGCGTTGAAAACGTAAATGGCACTGAAACATGTCTCCAATCATTTCACGCCAATTTAGTTTGTGCAGTTCATTCTTTCGAGCGAAAAAGTGACATTTGGTGTTTCAATTTGAATATGGAGCAGTACAAATGTCTTTCCAATAAGAAAATCGATCGAAAAGTGAAATTCTTGACATTTTATCCGTCAGAAATGAGCATTGTCTCTGCTTTTCTCCATTGCCAAAATTTTCGCTCGAAAGAATGACCAGATAATGCAGACATGTCAAAATTTCACGTGAACTCGAACTCAGTACCAGCCTTAAGAAGTTAATTTAATAGTATTCGGTAAACAAAGTAACAAAATATTAAAATTATTACATAAAGGCTGGTACTGAGTTCGAGTTCACGTGAAATTTTGACATGTCTCCATTATCTGGTCATTCTTTCGAGCGAAAATTTTGACAATGGAGAAAAGCAGAGACAATGCTCATTTCTGACGGATAAAATGTCAAGAATTTCACTTTTCGATCGATTTTCTTATTGGAAAGACATTTGCACTGCTCCATTTTCAAATTGAAACACCAAATGTCACTTTTTAGCTCGAAAGAATGAACTGCACAAACTAAATTGGCGTGAAATGATTGGAGACATGTTTCAGTGCTATCTATATTTTCGAAGCGAAAGCAACTTCGAAGCAACCTTTCATGCTAAGAACACAGTACCAAACTTGCTTATTTTCAAGCTAAATTTTCGCCGAAACCAATTTCACGTGAAATTTTGTATGAAAATTTCACGTGAAATCGAACTCAGTACTATGCTTTAAGGCCAAGATTCAATCAACGCGAACGTGAACGGTTTGAACATAAGCAAAACATATGCAAGACGCAGCGAATAAGTCCAATCACTGCGAATGCGAATTCGCAGGAACATGCGAATGCGGAAAATTTGAGCAAAGACCAAATTGGTCGCGCGAATGGTCAAAATGGCCAATTGCGCGAAAAGAAAATGTACATCATGTATGTCATACAATAGGTCTGTTCCCGTACTACGATTAATTGCGATTAATCGCGATTAATTGCAATGAAACTGTTCCCGTACTCCGTTTTACTGAAAACTGAAAATTTCCCCTCTTTCAGTAAATTTCAGTAGGGTCTGAGCTAGGTCTGTTCCAGTACTTTCAGTAACTGAATTTTCCTGAATTTTACTGAATCATGTGGTGGGGGAAATTCATGAAATTACAGGAACGCTCTCATTGCATTTCCTGAAAAGTGATAAAGAAAAGTGTCAGTTTTCGGTTTTTGGAAGAACAATAGTGATTGTAAGGTTATCCTAAGCGGTGATAAATTATCGCCACAAAAATATTCGACTTTCATAGCAAAATTACGCAAAAAATATGTTGCTTGCCACACACATTTGAAACTATTTACTCGCACCACACCATTTGACACTTTTCAGTATTTTTCAGTAGCTCAGACCGTACTGAATTTTACTGAAAGAGGGGAAATTTTCAGTTTTCAGTAAAACGGAGTACGGGAACAGCTTCATTGCAATTAATCGCGATTAATCGCAATTAATCGTAGTACGGGAACAGACCTACTGAAAAATACTGAAGTGTCAAACGGAGTAAATATTTTCAAATGTGCGCGGCAAGAAACATATTTTTTGCGTAATGTTGCTATGAAGGTCGAATATTTTCGTGGCGATAATTTATTACCGCTTAGGATAACTTTATAATCACTATTGTTCTCCCAAAAACCGAAAACAGACACTTTTGGTTGTCAATTTTCAGGAAACACAATGAGAGCGTTCCCGTACTTTTCATGAAATTCCCCACCATATGATTCAGTTACGGAAACAGATCTAAGGTCTGTTCGCGTACTACGATCACAGATATAAGAGAGAATGGATTAGAAATCGACCGAGAGAAATGTGCCAATTTTCGACTTTTTGCTTACTGGTGTGAGAATGAGGTACTGGTGTGTGCCCTACACAGTTCTTATGGTAACAAAAGCACGAGAAATCGCCATTTTGAACGTCGTTTGACATTTCTTTACCAAAACCGGCGAGTGGAGATTAAAATGCTTTTTGTTAATGAAATTAACTATGATTCCACACAAAAACTATTCTAAATTAAAGCCAAAGGTTAATTTTACTAACCCGAAATACGATATCCCCTGCGAAGTACTTCGGTGGCCACTTTTGCAGCCTGAAACGCGGCACTTCATTATCGCACTGTTTTCTAATGTTTTACCACTAATTTATCCGCGAAACCGACACAAATGATTTGCGCACAAACGTAGATATACGTTTCTACCGAATACACCGAAAAATTTCCGAATTTTATTTTATAAATTTTGATAGAAAGTCAATGCTCTGAATCGCCGACACAAATCAAACCGACATTGACGTTTCTTTTTGTGTTGCCCGTTGTACGCTTTTACACCGAGCTGGGGTTCCCAGCATTAAGACACAGCATTAAGGCTTTTCGGGTGTGAGTGCGGTAGAAAGGGGTGCACTGAGCGGAATTTTTGTGAGAGAGCAGTGTTGTGCGTGTATTAAAAAAGGCGCATTCACCTACGGGATGAGAGTAGAGAACTAATGAGGAGAGGAACATCAGTAAAGCCAACAGGGCAAAAATCGCATACAAACATAAAAACGTAAAAATGACTACGGCGTAGTTAATTTAATTTTTCGTGATTTGAGAAGGGGCAAACACTTGGCGCAAAACTTTGAATACGACTATTGCGTCTGCATGTTTCCTTTTACGTGTTTGCTTGAAACAAAACATTCTCACATAAACTTGTCTGCTGATTCTTAAATACATGCTTGTTTTAACAGAGAGTAAAATTTGAACCAATCACATTGTATTGCTGTGTGAAGTCTTGAAATTCAACAGAATTTTCAAATGCCGGCACAATGCTCATTTGTTTGCTTTCAGGTAGCATAAGTGTTTCCCGAATTGCACATAAGCAACATGTTTTTGAAACCAAATACACATGTTTTCTTGTTTGAAAATATACAGCATAAGTATAACGTTCAGAAATTATCAAATTTGTAGCCTTCGTATACCTTTTGCAATCGGACTTGGGACCGCCTTCAGTGGAATTTGGTCATTTTTGATTTCAATCTCGTTGGTTTTACATGAGAAGTAAAACCAACGTACATGAGAGACATGTGACAAGTCTATTAAACATCAAAACTACCGAAAGCTAATCAAACATTTTATATCATAGCTGTTTAATTTTGATTTATTTTAACAACTTACATAATTTTCTCTAGCTTCATAAAGATATGATGAGCTGCGCCACTGACCGAAACCATAGTTACCACGGCGATGCAAAAGTCACTTCCGACAATGTAAACAATTCATCGGTGCACAAACTTTACTTTCACTTTACACGAAACCTGCAGAAGTCCCGCGGATTTTCTTGCGCACTGAGATAATATTAGACCGTATTACGTAGATATTGAATAATTTTTTTTGAAAAAAGTCACTACAATCACGCTGAAACCTTGCTTATTTTAGCAAGAACTATCTACTCACTTTTACATGATTTTCTTGTTTATATTTATTGCTATTTCGCGATTTACGCACTAAAACACAAAAATCGAATATGATTGTAAACTAAAACCACTAATCAAGTTTAAAATCACTGCAATACAACACAATTAATCGTGTTTTAAATAGCTTCCACTGAAACCAGAACCGGCGGCGCGTACATTTGACAGCAAAATTTGACAGCTAAGCCCAACCAGGCCCAAGCCAGAGAGAATAAAAGAGCACATTTTTGTCCTATTACACAGACAGGAATGTAGGGCCAGAAGGATGGGGTAGGCCGCTCCTCTTAGTTTTCTACTCTCATCCTACGGGTACACGGATAGCCATTTCGTATCCATATTCTTTCATATCTATGACTACGATTAATTGCAATTAATTGCAATGAAGCCGTTTTTGTACTCCGTTTTACTGAATACTGAAATTTTCCCCTCTTTCAGTAAATTTCAGTAGGGTCTGAGCTACTGAAAAATACTGAAAACTGTCAAACGATTTTTGGCGTAATGTTATTATGAAAGACGAATATTTTTGTGGCGATAGTTTATCGCTGCTTAGGATGACTTTGTAAACACAATTGTTCTCCCAAAAGCCGACAAGTGACACTTTTATTTGAAAATTTTCAGGAAATGCAATGAGAGCGTTTTCGTACTTTTCCTGAATTTCCCCCACCACATGGTTCAGGAAAATTCAGTAAAATTCAGTGACTGAAAGTACGCGAACAGACCTCTAGTGTCAAACGGTGTGGTGCGAGTAAATAGTTTCAAATGTGCGCGGCAAGCAACATATTTTTTGCGTAATTTTGCTATGAAGGTCGAATATTTTTTGGCGATAATTTATCACCGCTAAGGATGACTTTACAATCACTATTGTTCTTCCAAAAACCGAAAACTGACACTTTTGGTTGTCAATTTTCAGGAAATGCAATGAGAGCGTTCCCGTACTTTCATGAATTTTCCCCACCACATGATTCAGGAAACTTCAGTGAATTAAAGTACAGGAACAGACCTAATAGTAAGTTGGGTCTTGGGTAAAAAAACTATAGTGGCGGTTTGTTTGAAAGAAAAAAGGGATTATTGGTTTTTATGTGAAAATAAGTAGATTTCACGATTGGATATTGTTTGCAATAGGTTTTGTAGCGCAGTAACTTAGGTAAGAAATGCCATTTAATATCGCAGAAAGACTTGCATAAAAAACTGTTTCAGCTGGCAGGAGATGGTTTCATTTTGTTCGTAAAAAGTAATCGGTGGGAACATTTTTTGATGACTATTGTTCTATTAGATAGTTGTCAAAATATGTGTATGAAAATATGTCTATAATTTCAAGTTTGTGGTAAACATTTTTGTGACACATTCATTAAGGAAGAGAAGAAAATTAGTTTGTTGTCTGATAGTTCATACCTGCGTCAATAAACACGGAAACAACACAGTACATATAATTTTCGCAATATGCTTGACAGATCAGGGAGTTTGGATAATTTTATGTTAAGCATAGTACTGAGTTGGATTTCACGTGAAATCTGCTTCGGCGAAAATTTAGCTTGAAAATAAGCAAGAGTTGTACTAAGTTCTTAGCATGAAAAGTTGCTTTGAAGTTGCTTTCGCGTTGAAAACGTAGATGGCACTGAAACATGTCTCCTATCATTTCACGCCAATTTAGTCTGTGCAGTTCATTCTTTCGAGCGAAAAAGTGACATTTGGTGTTTCAATTTGAACATGGAGCAGTGCAAATGTCTTTCCAATAAGAAAATCGATCAAAAAGTGAAATTCTTGACATTTTATCCGTCAGAAATGAGCATTGTCTCTGCTTTTCTCCATTGCCAAAATTTTCGCTCGAAAGAATGACCAGATAATGGAGACATGTCAAAATTTCACGTGAACTCGAACTCAGTACCAGCCTTTATGTAATAATTTTAATATTTTGTTACTTTGTTTACCGAATACTATTAAATTAATTTTTGATTTATTAATAAGTAATTTAGAGAGCTTCCCTCAGAGTTCGGTAGCGTTGTATCTGCTAATAGCAACAATACGCCACTCAAAATTTTGGTCTGGTATTTTTCTTGGATGTCATATATTTTTCTCAGAGCAATTTCGATTTGCAGCAAACAAAGTATTTTCAGGTTTAAAACAAAGTAAGTTCAATTAATTTCACAATTTTCGGAAATGACACCGTATCCTACAACAACTAACGAATTCAAATACCTCACTCACTTTAGGTCTGTTCCCGTACTTTCAGTAACTTAATTTTACTGAATTTTCCTGAATCATGTGGTGGGGAATTTCATGAAAAGTACGGGAACGCTCTCATCGTATTTCCTGAAAATTTACAACCGAAAGTGTCAGTTTTCGGTTTTTTGGAGAACAATAGTGATTATAAAGTCATCCTAAGCGGTAATAAATTATCGCCACAAAAATATTGGACCTTCATAGCAACATTACGCCAAAAATATATTGCTTGCCGCGCACATTTGAAAATATTTACTCCGTTTGACACTTTTCAGTATTTTTCAGTAGCTCAGATCCTGAGAGCATAAAGACATTCGGAGGGGCGATGTCCATTTAAAATACATTGAAGAGAAACCGACCACTTTTCATGTATCTTCAATGTCAATTCCCCTCTTTGTATCCTTTCTGTCAATATGACAATTAAACTAATGTAAACAATTTGAGTCGGTACGGAAATAAAATCGTGTTTATTTTAAATACAGATTAATTTTGTGTAGATTCGACTAGTGCGGTTCACAAAAACGTTAGTGTAGAAGTGAAAATCGCGAGTTTTATTTGAAAAAAGTGTTTGAAAACTGTGCAATTGCATTAATCTTTGCAATGAAGTGAGTTGTGCCGAATTGTGGCAATAGTTTGCAACGCCGGCCACTTGGAGTTTCTTATCACAAGTAAGGAATAAACAAACGATGTGTTTTGCAAAATTTTGTGAATTTCACAAACTTTTTATAAGCGAAAGTGCCTATTTGAGCCCTTTTAAATATTGTCGACATATTGGCGCGAATTTTCTGGTAGCCATTTTAATTGCTGTCAAAAAAAACACAAAGCAGTAGAGCGCATAAACAGATTCGGGGCAGAGCGGAAATAAAATGATATAAAAATTTATTCGCATTGCATGCTGTGTGAAATATTGTTTTCCAGATTTCCAGAAAATGAGCAACACATATTCATTTGGACTTCTTCTCTTGGATTTCCTGAGCTGGTCATCAAAAATACTTCCCGGGTCTATTCAAATCTTTCGGCCGTGGTATATAGCAATTGATGATTGACAAGGGAATAAGTGTAATAGTTTCTTGTTTTTCTTACAGCTGCCGTCATAGTACGTTAGTTCTGAGCAAGCGAACAGGGGACCATCTTTAGGGGAATAGAATCTTCGAGTGATGCAGTAAGTAAAGAAAATGTTCAACACATTCTTCTCTTTAATTATCTTAATTCTATAGATACCTTTCGGCAACAATATTCAAGATGAGGTAAACGATGGACAAGAAGAGCGAATTGCGCTCTCATTAGGTGCTTAATGCTGATGTTGCGTTCATGATACACTTTTGAAAATTTTAATATTCAACAATATCATTTCAATTAGGCTACGTAAACAGACCAAGTGGCTCCTATTACCGCAGTGCATTTAATCAAGCTGCACGAAAAAATTGGAAGATACGCTGAAACGAAAAAATAGGATTATCCGAAATTTGCGTAAAAAACAGCGCAGGCAAAAGAAAACAGCTTCTATAGTTGAGTTGTTAGATAATCTCAAGGCCAATAACTGGATTAGCGAAGTAGGTCGAGAACGATTAGATAGTGTGAATATAATATAATAAATATCTTATTACCTAGAAATATATTATCTCCAACCTATCATTGTATTTAGCCTACTTTATAGTATAAGAAAAGTTGAGACTTCTTGGAACTATTAACTGTGAAGACTACTTATTTTTTTCGAAAAATCTTAAATAAAATTTGCCTTTTTCGGAATTTGAAGTTGTTTTTGATTTTGATGATTTTATTCATTGCAGTTGCTTTACACACAATACTCAGTAAAAACTTTCTAGATGTTCTAAAAACGAAAATGATATTTTATATTATTCAATGTTTTCTCATCACCTACGGCAGTACTCGGCACTGCCAAGATTTGAGCCAGCATAAACACATCTAATTTTTAGGCCACTTTCTTATAAAACAATTTTTGTTTTATGGGTGAATAAATATTCAATTAGTATATTCTACAATTTTCATAGTTCGCATGCATTTGTGTTCTGTTTTCATTTTCTATCCTGGAAAAACAATTAATTCACCGCAGAGCAACGAATAATCCAGCCAACGAATAATCCAGCCTGTATTTTTACTCCCTGGTTCGAGAATTCGTACGGTTATAATAGGTCTGTTTCCGTACTTGAATCTATTATAATATATTATAATAGATTCGCAGCAAGTCGTTTCCGTACTTTTGCTGCAAATAAAATCTTGTTGACGTCATCGCTTCCCCTCTTTCAGCAAGTTGAAGAAAATTACAGCCGAACTGAGCTGAGGCATTTTGCTGCAGCTTGTCAAATCGACTACGATGGGCTTGGCGCGAGGCTTTGAAATGTATATATATTCAAATGAGCGCGCGAAGAAAAATCTTTTCTGTGCAATATTCCAATGAACACGGAATATATTTCTCGCACAACGTTTTTATTGCTATTACAAAATATCCAATGGTGGATATTTAGTGCATGGTGTGCACTTATTTGTATATGATCGACTTCGGTGGAGGCTAGGTTTTAATAAGGACAAAACTGATTTGTACTTTGAACTTGTTAGTCATTGCAACTGAAAATGAAATGTATTAGGTCTGTTCCAGGACTTTCAGTCACTGAATTTTCCTGAATTTTCCTGAATCATGTGGTGGGAGAAATTCATGAAAAGTACGGGAACGCTCTCATTGCATTTCCTGAAAATTGACAAACAAAAGTGTCAGTTTTCGGTTTTTGGAAGAACAATAGTGATTGTACGGTTATCCTGAGCGGTGATAAATTATCGCCACAAAAATATTCGACCTTCATAGCAAAATTACGCAAAAAATATGTTGCTTGCCGCGCACATTTGAAACTATTTACTCGCACCACACCATTTGACACTTTTCAGTATTTTTCAGTAGCTCAGACCCTACTGAATTTTACTGAGAGAGGGGAAATTTTCAGTTTTCAGTAAAACGGAGTACGGGAACAGCTTCATTGCAATTAATCGCGATTAATTGTAATTAATGGTGGTCCGGGAACAGACCTATTGTTGGCGGGAATATGCTGTTCTTTTATTTTGCAGGCATAATAATATAGATGAATTATAAATTTTGTTTCGCAGGCGGATCAATATTGATATGGGCTCCATTAATAGAGCCTGTTATATCTATTAATGGAACTCATAATTGCGCACGAGCAAAATATGATATATTCACAAGGTGTTTCCAATGCATATGATGGCTTCATCTGGTGTGTGGGCTGTGATCATGACACCAATGTTTCTCACAATTGTTTTTTTTATTTTGCATACTACAAAATACATACTACAAAGATAAGGCTGATTTAAGGTCCGCAAGAACGTTTTTCGAAATTCAAATCAACGCAGCTGTCACTTTTAGTGTCTTCTTCTTACTTGCAGCAAGTTGCAGCAGCGCGTTTCTGTAGTTTTCCAAATGTTCCCCCACCACAAAAATAATCAAGCTGTAAAATTCTGTTACTGCTGCACTTTGCTGAAAGTACGGAAACAGACCTAATATGAAAGCTAAAAAATATTAAATAACTAAATATCTAACAATCATTCTCTTACGATATTCAAAATTTGAATATTTGAAATTATTCACACATAATAGGTCTGTTTCCGTGCTTGAATCTATTATAATATATTATAATAGATTCGCAGCAAATCGTTTCCGTACTTTTGCTGCAAATAAAATTTTGTTGACGTCATCGCTTCCCCTCTTTCAGTAAGTTGTAGAAAAATACAGCCGAACTGAGCTGAGGCATTTTGCTGCAGCTTGTCAAATCGACTACGATGGGCTTGGCGCGAGGCTTTGAAATGTATATATATTCAAATGAGCGCGCGAAGAAAAATCTTTTCTGTGCAATATTCCAATGAACACGGATTATATTTCTCGCACAACGTTTTTATTGCTATTACAAAATATCCAATGGTGGATATTTAGTGCATGGTGTGCACTTATTTGTATATGATCGACTTCGGTGGAGGCTAGGTTTTAATAAGGACAAAACTGATTTGTACTTTGAACTTGTTAGTCATTGCAACTGAAAATGAAATGTATTGTTGGCGGGAATATGCTGTTCTTTTATTTTGCAGGCATAATAATATAGATGAATTATAAATTTTGTTTCGCAGGCGGATCAATATTGATATGGGCTCCATTAATAGAGCCTGTTATATCTATTAATGGAACTCATAATTGCGCACGAGCAAAATATGATAATCTTGTAGATGGAAAAGGATATGTTTACAAGGTGTTTCCAATGCATATGATGGCTTCATCTGGTGTGTGGGCTGTGATCATGACACCAATGTTTCTCACAATTGTTTTTTTTTTTATTTTGCATACTACAAAATACATACTACAAAGATAAGACTGATTTAAGGTCCGCAAGAACGTTTTTCGAAATTCAAATCAACGCAGCTGTCACTTTTAGTGTCTTCTTCTTACTTGCAGCAAGTTGCAGCAGCGCGTTTCTGTACTTTTCCAAATGTTCCCCCACCACAAAAATAATCAAGCTGTAAAATTCTGTTACTGCTGCACTTTGCTGAAAGTACGGAAACAGACCTAATATGTCCCCATCAATTTGATAAATTAGGAATTACCTACGCCCCGAAAATTTCAATCTATCATCGGGGTCGCTGGTGATGAGGAAAAATGGCCATGACTTCGGCCCCTCCGAATGTCTTTATGCTGTCAGCTCAGATCCTACTGAAATTACTGAAAGAGGGGAAATTTTCAGTTTTCAGTAAAACGGAGTACGGGAACAGCTTCATTGCAATTAATCGCGATTAATCGCAATTAATCGTGGTACGGGAACAGACCTTTTACAAGTTTCCCAGTTGGAAGCTTTGATGCGAATGCGAATACAATGCCTTCTAGAAGTACGGGCCGTACTGCAGAATAATGACGTCACACTAGACTGTCAAAGTGTCGCGAAAAACACACGCAGTCTTATGGGACGTTCACGGGAAAATGTTAATTGTACAGGTTGTGTTGAAGTGAGTGAAGTGAAAACAATGTGAGATCCGGGAAACAGCTAAAACACAAATTAATGCGGTGCGTGCGGTATAATTGGAAAAATTCGCTACGAAATGTTTGTCAGTTGTTAGGTTATGTGATGTTTTGTGTCGATACAATTAATTGATACTACATGCAAGTTATGACTAAATATTATTATAACGCGCCCACGCACAAAAAACTAACGATATATTTGTGTTATAGGTAAAAATCCGCACGTGAAATTTCCGTGTATATCGGCACTGCCAGATGGAAATGTCAAAATGCACGGCTAAATTGACGTCATAGCTAAAACGATTAGGTAGCCTGACGCATTGATATAAAAGTATAGAGGATATGGGCATAGCGAAATTTTTGTTGCCATTTTTTGGATTGTTTGATAGTTGTAGTGAATACATGCATCTGGCATAAAAAAAAAAAGGTGTAGTGATTATACGATTTCGTATAATTAAAGGGGCCAATATATTTTAAATATATTAAAATGGTGTTTCGATTTAACTGGAAGAATTTAATAGTAAAATACATTCACAATATCTATGAACGGTTAATGATGAAATACGTGGAAATTTTATTTATTAACATTTGTGATGAATTCAAATAAAAGAAATTGAATCAATGATTTGAATAAATTTCTGAATTTTAGCCCGAGAAAATGCAACACAAATCAGTGCGCGTTATTAAATTTATAAACCAATGTTATTGATAATAATAACTTCTGTTCAAATCATTTATCAACCATAAACTCAGAATATTTAAAATGCATTTTAAAATACGAATCTTACCACAGAACCAAATCTTAAGTTACCAGCCCCCCTCCTCCTTTTGCAACCGGGCTTTGGACCGGCGTTGGCGGACTTACGGCTTCCCTTGGATAATTTAATTCATAATATAATCCGGGTTATTATTTAGAAGCATAGAGAATAGTTACATTCGAAAATATGTGAGAGATTAGATCTGTTCGCGTACTGCAGCAGCAACATATTTTTGCAGCTGGCTTCTTTCTGTGGCAAAATTTGGGTGGCAGCAAGAGTGCTAAAACGACTTGCTGTGAATCTATTTTAATATAAGGTGCGTTTTTTTGCACACCCGAGCAGATCCAAATTTGTTAAGTATATTGAATACAATAACAATTTTGTTGTTGGATTCAATACACTTAACAGATATTGATCTGCTCGGGTGTGCAAAAAAACGCACCTATATTATAATAGATTCAGGTACGTGAACAGACCTATTAGAATCTTCAATATGATTTTCCTTCAATATGATTTCGCGTAGGTTTTTGCTAGTTAATTTCAAATACAGCAGATTGTAAAATATTTGGGGCATTTCACGTGAAGCGGACAACGAAAAAAAATCGAGGTTCTGGATTTCGTTCATATTGTGCATAATGGTACTTCTAGAAGATATGAATGTGGATGCACAAGTTTTTGTTTCTATGAGGTTTAGTTGCCGAGTTATGGGCTTCTGAATAATTGACGAAATGGATAAAAGGCTTTTTTGGAAGCGGATTCTGAGATTCAAAACAAACTCTAAAAAACATTAAACATATTGATTGGTATAGAAAATTAGCTGTTCTTTTTAATGTTGAAATTAGATTTGAAAAATAAATTTTTCTTCCTGTGTGGAGCCGGAAGTAGACACTTTAACTCGTGATTTGAATAATTTGGACCAGGTTAATTTTGTTTATTTTTATAACAAAATAAAGCTTAAAGTATACTTATTTTATCATAAAAGTTTTAGAGTGGGATGGCCAGTAGTTTAGGAGGTAGGTGAATTTCAATACATAAAAGTCGCATGGGGCGTGGTACCGAGAGCTTGCTTAGGGCAGCTAGTTGGCTCGAAAACAAAAATTGATTTGAAATGTGATTAGTAGCGCCATCTCTTATTTAAAAAAGGTTTTATTTTCCCATAAAAACCTAATTAAAATAAATGACGCATATCTAATATATTTGACGCCAAGCCAATTCAAATTTTCCGTTATTTTTCGAGTTACTGTTCAACGCTTGCAATGACTATTACTTTTGTTGATAAGATAAAGAGTCTTAATTATGTGTATTATGTCTCCGTTCGGCTATCGATGTTTCAATCCATTCGATTTGAAGTTTCATCGGAAGGCTAAAGACCTAAGAAAAATTCCAAGAATATTAGCAGAAAATAAATTATGTCGAATCTGCTGGAAAAAACTGATCGTAGAAACACCTCTAGTTATTAAAAAAAAAGAACTAGTTTAAGAAACGAGAGTAAAATTGTAAAAATTGTGAAATAAATTCATTTGTCTAAACACAAGTACCCTTTTTTTCACTAAGTAAATGAGCATTATCATTTTTTAATATTTTATATTCTATTTGTAAGTGATACAAGTTATATATAATAGTTTTAATACAAATATTTTGCTTTCACACTCACTAGCTATCATAATCAAGCTCCCGGTAACACGCCCCATGCGACTTATTTGTATTGAAATTCACCTACCTCCTAAACTACTGGCCATCCCATTCTAAAACTTTTATGATAAAATAAGTATACTTTAAGCTTTATTTTGTTATAAAAATAAACAAAATTAACCTGGTCCAAATTATTCAAATTACGAGTTAAAGTGTCTACTTCCGGTTCCACACAGGAAAAAAAAATTATTTTTCAAATATAATTTCAAAATTAAAAAGAACAGCTAATTTTCTATACCAATCATTATGTTTAATGTTTTTTAGAGTTTGTTTTGAATCTCAGAATCCGCTTCCAAAAAAACCTTTTATCAATTTCGTCAATTATTCAGAAGCCCATAACTCGGCAACTAAACCTCATAGAAACAAAAACTTGTGCATCCACATTCATATCTTCTAGAAGTACCATTATGCACAATATGAACGAAATCCAGAACCTCGATTTTTTTTCGTTGTCCGCTTCACGTGAAATGCCCCATTTTAAAAATTCAATCGTAGTTTCCATTATCTGGGAAAAAACACAATATAACTTATTCCCCAGAACATTTATCACTTCCACTTACTAATGCAATTTGCACTTTTTATAATGATGCAATTGCGGTATCCAAGACAGTTAAGGCTACGATTTTGAACACATATTCTGCAAACAACAATTTCAAAACATTCATTTAAATATAGACCATTTATAAGAGTACTAAAGGACATTACAATACATTTACGTGTGCATGATCTTTGCATATCTATATATATATATATATATATATATATAATATATATATATATATATATATATATATATATATATATATATATATATGTATATATATATACATATATATATATATATATATATATATATATATATATATATATATATATATATATATATATATACATATATATATATATATATATATATATATATATATATATATATATATATATATATATATACATATATATATATATATATATATATATATATATATAAATATATATATATATATATATATATATATATATATATATATATATATATATATATATATATATATATATATATATATATAAATATATATATATATGTATATCTATATACATAAATGTATATGTATATGCATATGTATATATATATATATATATATATATATATATATATATATATATATATATATATATATATATATATATATATATATATATATATATGTATATATATATATATGTATATATATATATATATATATATATATATATATATATATATATATATATATATATATATATATATATATATATATATATATATATATTTATTTATGTATATATTTGCACATATTTGCGATAGAGGTGCAAAAACTCAGCTATTCTCACAGCTTCGCACCTCCCTCCTCTTTTCTCAACCGGGCTTGGGACCGGCTATGGCAGATTTACAATGCTCGTTACATAATTAACTGTTATTTATTGGCTTCAGAAACTACAATTTTACTATTTCATTTTCTATTTTCATGTACCTGAGCATATGCTGAAAATGCCCCCTTTCATTATTTAGTTTAGTACCCGCTTTGACCTACTTACAAAGTCAACATGTCACACTGCTTAAAATGTAAACCAACCGGGTGATGTTTTCGTTCTCGCGACAATTGCCAAGCTATCATTCACGCAAACGAAATAAACAGGCGTATTTGAAATTTAAACACTTCACGCATTCTCTAACAAAAGCTATATTTTAAAAATATTAAACCGTTCACTCATTAACTTTATTTTCTTTCACCACAACCAAACCGCACAACATAAAACCTGCTTTACCTAATTCTGTATACACATTAGCTTAATGAAATAATCACTCGACACTGCCACTCATATGCGCACGACACTAAATGCAATATTTTTTTGAATGCAGCTCCCGATCACGAATTATAAAGCGTTTTATAAATGCGCGGCTTGAAGACAATCGATTTTATGAAACGAAAATTGACAGTCCCAGTAACTGGAACGATGCTGGAACACCTGAGATTGTCAGAACACTGCATTCTCACCCATATTAATACAATTGTTTCTGGCAACAGTCACGGACAGTATACGTATATGCTATTCGCATATCCTCTATACTTTTATATCAATGGCCTGACGGCCCGTACTTCCAGAATGTATTGGCGAATCGCACCGATTGGCTCTTCAAATGCGATTCGTTTGCGTGCTTCTGTCAAAAAATGCGTTTCGCATTCGCGTTGATTGAAACTTGGCCTTTACTGTGCTACTGTCAAGAATTCATCCATATCGAAGTTAGCCAAGCATGTGAACTGGGCCCGCGAGTTACACACATCCAAAGAGAAGGATATAGAAGATACGCCATTAGCAGAAGAGACACCACGCGTGTGCTGTGATACAGAACCAACTGTTGTATTTGATTCAGCTTAATAATAAATAAAGAGATGTGATTTCATCTTAAATCAGTGCCTTTAAGAATATTTTAAAGTGGCCTATATATTCTTTCAAATACCTGGCCAACTTGGCTGCAATACACAAACAGACCTATATAAAAAAAATATACGAGGAGACAACACACTATACAAAAATAAACAGAAACCACCTCAAAAACAAACATATTACGACAAAAACACAAATATATCAGCCAGCAATGGGTTTTCGAGCTTAGCCTCATATGCATTTACAGCAAAATTTTCTTTTATATATGCAGCAAAATTTTTTCCAAAAAGTTTTAAAAGCCATATACATTAACAGATGTTTACAAGGCAAGAATACATTCACTCTCGCTTAGTTCGTATAACTTGCACCAATAAAACACTTTTTTTAACATTCAACCTTTCTAAATATTCCCAGTCTACTTATCAGCTACAAATTTTCATTCACTCCCGAGTAATAATTGTAACTTCAGCCACTTTAACACTATTTAAACATGTTTTTTTGTTAACCTTTATTAATCCACATCTTCTTTATTCAGTCTTGTGCACTTCTTATATAATCACATTAACATTATTCGTCGCGTATATAACCATTTATCTTTTTTCACCAAATCTAAAGTTTTTTAATTTTGAATCAGCAAGCATTTCAATTTTCAATGATTTTAAAAGAAAATTCAATGATTTTTTAAATTTTCCTGAATTCTCGTCATTTTCGCCAATCGGATTTCCACGTCGTTTACACAGCCATATACTGCCATATTCTACACAAGGCGTGTAGAATATTGAGATTGGGCAGTTGGTAGTGGTGATAATTTCCTGCCCTTTTAGTTGTTACGTCTGCCCCGTCTGCCATCTGCTTAGCTTATTGTCTGTCATTGGCAGTGTCTAATTTTGTTATTTATTTTACTTGTGGGCCGGAAAGTCCTTTGAATCGGATAAAAATGTATCATTAACGAAGTACGCTCGAGTTTTGATACTATCGGTTCAGATTCACGACAAATCTTTCACCTGGAAAGCCAGGTTGCGAAGAAGATTCGTCGAAAGTATTCGGAAGGTTCGCGGGTGCATTGGGATTTCAAGTGACAGACGGTCGATTCTCGGATTTTCACACTTCGGCTAGGATTAAGGTAAGAAACATATTAGATTTTTCATCCTTAATGCCAGTCTTTGATCGATTGATCGGTAGAAACTGTCGAAAAATATGATTGGTGGTAAGATCGTATCCCGGATATTTTTTAGAGCAGGTTACCTGTATAATAATATTTTGTACCTATTTAGCCGATGTTTTGATTAGTTGTGGGTCCTGAGCATTGATATTTGATGGATAGTCGTATATTTCCGTTTCGAAAGCTGTGAAAACGTATTCTAGGTGAACTGAGAAGGCGAAAGCTTTCTCTACGTCGCTTCTGGTCCATTGTCCGTTTGCAGTGTTTAGTGGGGCTTCTCTAATGGTAGGGTCGCTAGTTTTTCCGCAGCGTATCGTCGGTATTGTTAGTGAGTGAGTGAGGCCCTCCAACATTGAGTGAAATTTTAACTATTTGTCTTTCGCAAGTGCCAACTTGAGCTCTCTAGAAACTTTGTTGAGTCTTGCTTTAGTTTGGGGTAACCTTTGCAGCCGCCAATTTTTTCTTGTCAGGCTTTTTCCTATACTAGGATATTAATTTATTAAGAGTATGCTATTTTCCGAGGTGAGGAATTCAATTTAGTTTTAGGTGTTGCGAAGGCGAATGCCTCAAAGATATTGAAAAGAATAGACTAAAAGAATAACTGTCAAATCGACATCTTCTCATGATTTGAGTGGTACTCTTAGAATTATTTAGTTGGTGAGGTATCGCCTGAAAGCATTCCAGTCAATTTTGCTCGAATATGTACGCTTACAATGAGCGAAGTATGGTGCCACGACCAAACTAAAGTTAGGGAGTGTGATCTGAAGGTAGATAGGTAACTGCTTCTGATTATGTGGAATTTGGAAGTATTCCTTTCGAGATAGCGAAGTCTAAGAGGTCCGGAATTTACTTTGTTCGGTCAATGCGTTGGTTGGCCGGTTGAAATATGCCTCACGCGATAGGTTTGTAGTGTTTCGAATAGCGATTTGCTGCTTGGTGTTATTAGTCGATACTTCCAAAACATGTGTTTTGCATTGAAGTCGCCAGCAACGATTAATTTGGCTCGCAGCGATGAGATGAAACTTTCGAATATTGCTTTTGAAATGTTTTGCGTTGGTGGGCAATAGAGGGTTGCTTGATTTTGCTTGGATGTAGTTTTCGCTAAATCCTTCCAAAAGATGATTGGATGGATGATCCAATTTATAGTAAGCTCAGCAATCTAATCATTGTTGACTTATTGGTGTTCAGAAAAGAAACCATGTAACTATTATTGACTGCTTGGATATTTTTAAAAGATATAATGTCGACGAACGAACGATGGCGCAGAAAATTTGAAAATAAATTTGATGTTAATCGCAGTAAAAACACAATAATGGGATATATTACAGACATGCCTCGACTTGCGACGTTTTTTTAGTTCGATATTCCTCATTGTACGTCGAATCAGATTTTGCAGATATTAAGAAAATATCATTTTTAAAAGGAAGTGGTTTACTGTAATAAGAAGTACTCTTTTCAACATAGCCCCCTTGCAATTGAGTACACTTCAATGCTTCTTAAGGCCGACGATACATGTATAATTTTCATAAATTCGATTTTGTTTTATTTCTGTAGAGTTTCTGTAAATAGTTAAATTAACATCTGAAAAATATGTTTGTAAAGTTTTAGAATGAAATTCGCATTATTTATCGACTAAAAACTCATTTAAGTGGCGCCGCCTCAACTCGACGCTCGAGCGCTATTGAATCCGTACTGGACCGCTCGATCCTCGCTAGTGAGTCGAGAAAATCGCCACAGCTCTTTGATAACTAAAAAAGATCGTCAAGCGTGTCAAGAAGCTGAGAAAAAAACGAGTACTATGAACGTACTGAAGGACTTCTGTATGGGCCTGAAATCGATGATTAGTTGATAAGTCGCTGTAATCATAGAGTTTCTGTGTGTCAAAACTACGCGTTTTTCTCGAAACGACTTTTTTTTAAAAGGCGGGCAGGATAACTCAAAAGACTCTCAACCGATTCTTATGAAACTTGGCACACGTTTTCTCTATAGTATAAGCTAAGTTAAAATAAGTTAAAATTAAAAATTAAATTTTTTTTCAAAATTTAGCATTTTTGACCAAAAAACTATCGAAAAAAGGGTCAAAAATCGTACTTTTTTATGAGGCGTGTTAATTCACGATTTTTTTTAATTTTTTTTTCTTTTCTTGGTTCAACTAGAAGATACATGTTTAATAAACACACTCCAACCCATTTTTTTAAATTTCAAACTGCTGTAACTGATGCTAAAAATCCCACCGATTGATGCCTTTTGCTGCGAGGGTCTTAGGAGATTGGTTACTACGGTGGCCATTTCGAAAAAAAAATTAAATAAAATCAGATTCTCGTATTTCAATATGTAATGAATGAACATGATCACTTTCGAAACGATTCATTTATTCCTTCTATTTTAAATAAGCCTCCAAAAAACGGTCTAAATTCAGGCGTTTACATGTATCGCTGGTCTTAATGAATTCATTAATTATAATAAGCGTTTCTAACTGCACATCTTCTATCCTAGGTTTCCCGCAAGGTACTTTCAGGATTAAAGATAAGAAACACACTTGATAGAAGTTTTTTTTATATCCGTCTAGAACAAATTCGACAGTAAACAAGGTCCTGTTAAAGACGTAAAAAAAGCGTCGTACCTAAATAAAATCAGTGTCATACCATTTGGACCTGGACTTACATAAATATAATAAAATAAAAATAAATATAATAAAATAAAAAATAAAACCTTAACAATAAAGAATCTAAATCGACAGGTTGAGTGCAAAGCTCTGCCGATTAACATAAGGTGGAGCTTCGTTTATATGGGCCGATTACTCTCTGAGCCAATGAGGTTTTGCCGCTTAGTAGGACAACATCGGTGAACATCTTTTATGATACTCCCATAATTGTTTTTAATCTTTTATGATACTCCCCCTTGCAATTGAGTACACTTCAATGCTTCTTAAGGCCGACGATACATGTATAATTTTCATAAATTCGATTTTGTTTTATTTCTGTTGAGTTTCTGTAAATAGTTAAATTAACATCTGAAAAATATGTTTGTAAAGTTTTAGAATGAAATTCGCATTATTTATCGACTAAAAACTCATTTAAGTGGCGCCGCCTCAACTCGACGCTCGAGCGCTATTGAATCCGTACTGGACCGCTCGATCCTCGCTAGTGAGTCGAGAAAATCGCCACAGCTCTTTGATAACTAAAAAAGATCGTCAAGCGTGTCAAGAAGCTGAGAAAAAAACGAGTACTATGAACGTACTGAAGGACTTCTGTATGGGCCTGAAATCGATGATTAGTTGATAAGTCGCTGTAATCATAGAGTTTCTGTGTGTCAAAACTACGCGTTTTTCTCGAAACGACTTTTTTTTAAAAGGCGGGCAGGATAACTCAAAAGACTCTCAACCGATTCTTATGAAACTTGGCACACGTTTTCTCTATAGTATAAGCTTCTAGTTAAAATTAAAAATTAAATTTTTTTTCAAAATTTAGCATTTTTGACCAAAAAACTATCGAAAAAAGGGTCAAAAATCGTACTTTTTTTATGAGGCGTGTTAATTCACGATTTTTTTAATTTTTTTTTCTTTTCTTGGTTCAACTAGAAGATACATGTTTAATAAACACACTCCAATCCATTTTTTTCAATTTCAAACTGCTGTAACTGATGCTAAAAATCCCACCGATTGATGCCTTTTGCTGCGAGGGTCTTAGGAGATTGGTTACTACGGTGGCCATTTCGAAAAAAAAATTAAATAAAATCAGATTCTCGTATTTCAATATGTAATGAATGAACATGATCACTTTCGAAACGATTCATTTATTCCTTCTATTTTAAATAAGCCTCCAAAAAACGGTCTAAATTCAGGCGTTTACATGTATCGCTGGTCTTAATGAATTCATTAATTATAATAAGCGTTTCTAACTGCACATCTTCTATCCTAGGTTTTTCGCAAGGTACTTTCAGGATTAAAGATAAGAAACACACTTGATAGAAGTTTTTTTTTATATCCGTCTAGAACAAATTCGACAGTAAACAAGGTCCTGTTAAAGACGTAAAAAAAGCGTCGTACCTAAATAAAATCAGTGTCATACCATTTGGACCTGGACTTACATAAATATAATAAAATAAAAATAAATATAATAAAATAAAAAATAAAACCTTAACAATAAAGAATCTAAATCGACAGGTTGAGTGCAAAGCTCTGCCGATTAACATAAGGTGGAGCTTCGTTTATATGGGCCGATTACTCTCTGAGCCAATGGGGTTTTGCCGCTTAGTAGGACAACATCGGTGAACATCTTTTATGATACTCCCATAATTACAACACTCTGTGGTGTCTCCCTTGTGTATGGGACAAATAAGCCTAGAATGCCAATCGCCGGGTATAGTTTGGAAGTGTCATACCTTCAACACTAGCTAGTAAATTACGTTTTTTTAAGTCTTGTTATTTATTTGGCTTTCGTATAAGAGGCTTCAGGTAGTTAGATAAACTTATATACTAAATTGAATGACACAATTGAGGACGTGTACTTAGGACGCAAATTAAGTAATTAACATGAAATGGGAAAGAATAAGATTGGGATCAGTGCTACAAGTAGAATGATAACATTAGCCGCATTATTTTGCTGGTAAGGATAGTAGCATTGAAAATAACAACCACTGTGAAAGGATTGTTGTTTTCAATGCTATTATCCTAACCAGCTCTCGATAGAGACGGAACAAACCGCGAATTTTAATGATGTGAAATAGAAAATCAAAACAACGGACTATACGAAATTGTTTGTTTTGTGTTTTAGATGAAAGGTCTAGTGGGTCGGTTCTTTTCGATCGCTGAAGTTAACGATGGGTTCGAATCCTTTTGACCTGCATGTTGGAATGATGAGTAACCGCTGAAATATAAGCTTCACCTCAGAGCTGTAAGCCATAGGTCGAGACTGGCTTCAGAATCGAATTGTCGACAACCACTTTCAAGTCGAGAGCGAAAGTTTCGATTTCCTATTGGGCATCCATTTGCTATTGATAATTTTGAGCTCCAACTGTTTAACTTCAATTTGTCTTTTTGTGAGGTACATTCCGAGATATTTCACTCCATTTCTCTAACGTATCGGTATATTGAACAGCAGCGGCTCTACGAATGGGGCTAGTAGGGCTTAGCCGCACCATCTTTTTTCATTCCAAAATGTAAAGAAACCTATCTTTATTTCATTTATTAAATTTCATTTCAGTGAATAAAATTAGCAAAATACTTCGTTCACCTACTGTTTTTAAAATCCATTCATGTCTCGCCTCTTTTAAAATTTGTATTTCATTACACAAATTCATATGTATAATTCAATTCAAGAGAACTTACTTCGCTGATGCAATATGCGCGCGGTGCTATTTTCATATTCTCTTTCCATATTTTGGGCCAAGTTAAACTAGCCGGGCAAAGTTAAATTAGCCCAAAAAAAAAAGAGGAAACGAATGAAAAAATTCAATGAGCGCAACGTGTGTGCAGGTCATATGCGATGACCGAAAGAGTAATCAATGGGCAAATGCCTAAAATTAACCTTATATTGCTATATCGCTTGTTCGTCGTTCGCTAACTGAATGAAGTGTGTGTAGTACCAGTGGGTTAAACTAAGCTAATTAGTTTTTGCAATTGAAGAGTAAACGTTGGTTTACTCAATATTATCGTTCAGGTGCCAAATATAATACACAAATTGTGCGCTTATATTAAACATGGTTTGATATGATACAGACAGGTCTGTACGTATATTTTATGCAAAATGTTGATTGCAATTGACGTATTTGCGCATAGTATTTATTTATTTTAACCCACTCCTTACTTATTTTAACCCCATTGTTAAATATATATATATATATATATATATATATATATATATATATATATATATATATATATATATATAAATATATATATATGTATATATATATATACATATATATAAATATATATATATATATATATATATAAATATATATATATATATATATATATATATATATATATATATATATATATATAAATATATATATATATATATATATATATATATATATATATATAAATATATATATATATATATATATATATATATATATATATATATATGTATACACATATATATATACATATATATATATATATATATATATATATATATATATATATATATATATATGTATACACATATATATATATATATATATATATATATATATATATATATATATATACATATACATATATATATATACATATATATATATATATATAAGCTTGAGTAGCCTAGTGGGTAGAGCACTGGCTTCTTGCGTGTGGGGTCCCTGGTTCGAATCCAGGTTCGGACGAGGGTCCGCTCACCAAGCTTTGAGTTCACCTAGCTCTGAATAGGTACCTGATTTAAATCAGGGGTAAAGTGAGTCGTGGAACTAATCACTCCACACTCGTATCCACAATGATTAAAAAAATTGTAATGAAGCTCTCTACCAGCTTCAACCCCTAGACCCGTTCAAAGGTTGTCGTGGGATTGCTTTTATATATATATATATACATATATATATATATATATACATATACATATATATATATACATATACATATATATATATATATATATATATATATATATATATATATATATATATATATATATAAATATTCATATATATATCTATATAAATATGCATATATATATATATATCCAAAAAATATATATATATATATATATATATATATATATATATATATATATATATATATATATATATATATATATATATATATATATATATATATATATATATATATATTGTTGGATTTTTCCGCCTTTATGATATCAAACGCGTCTGTTCAATTCAGCACATTTTATTCAACAACCCTTTTCTATCTCTCTCTTACATTTAGTTCACTTTATTTCAACAGACAGATGTTCGGAACACTCTTCAGCGCCATCTATCAGGCAAGATTGTTTTTATATTTGAAAATATTACAACATTCGGCCACGCTATATTGCATGACGCCCTCGGCTATGCGGCGTATGAGATTTCGCTCATCTGTCTGTTTAACAATACTTTACAAATGCATATGGTGTGGATACTACATTATTATAATACTAAATCAAATAAAAGCAAATTCAGCAATTCGATACACAATTAATACATCAATCTCATATAGTTGGAAGTTATTTGACTTTTCTTGGAATACTTTAGATTTTAGGTTGAGGTTGGATGCTTTTGATGCTATCAATCGGAAATACCCCCGTAAATTGTTTTCCGGGCTGCTTCTCGCCAGCAACACTCTGTACTTCATACCTATCGCCTGGCAATACCTTTGTTACTGTGTAAGGACCTCGATATTTAGGACGCAATTTACGACTTTCACCGATCGACCTGCAAGTTGCTTTAACCAGCACCAATTCCCCAACATGAAGAAAAGGAGCTGCTCGCCTCTTCGCATCAAATTGGTTCTTTTGACTTACTGCGTTTTTTTGTAATAGCTCTTCAACGTTGTGATTACTTTCGTGATTCATTTCCGCATTCAATTTAATAATTTCCAGTGTTAAAGGGTTATCTTGCAAAGATACGTTAAGAAATTGAAATACTAAATTTGAAGGTGTCTCCTTCGTCACTCGATGTATAGCATTGTTGATTGCCCATTGGACTTCAACCAGATGTTTATCCCAATCTGCACATTCGAGTCCCTTAGATAAAGACTCTAGAGACGAGACAATTGATTTGTTAATCCTTTCGGCTTGGCCATTTGCGCGCGGCGCTGCTGTTGCCACCTTAATATGGTCTATGCTATTTGCCCTACAAAAATCGCGAAAAGCGCCCGAAGTGAAGGCACTTCCTCGATCACTAATGATACGACGAGGCCTTCCATAATGTGATGCAAACCTTCGAATTGCGGTGATTGTTTCAGCAGCATCTACGGTAGCTACTGATTCAAGAAAGGAGTATTTTGAGTACCCGTCAACTAGTACGAAAACAAACTTTTTCCTCGACCGTGTCCTGACAAACGGGCCTAGATGGTCCACGTGCACTGTGTCGAAGGGAGTTGATCCCTTATCCAATGGATGAAGAAAGCCCGGTTGTCTTCCTGTTAGCGTCTTATAAAAGAGGCAGTTCAAGCATCTATTTATAAAATTGGTTACTGCATCTACCATGTTCGGGAAGTAATAAGTTTCTTTGAGCTTCTCCAGTGTTTTGTCAATACCCAAATGAGCAAGAGATCGGTGAGCTTCTGCTATAAACTCATTTCTTAATTCTTCAGGAACGTAAAGTCTCCATTTGCAATTTTCTGTCCGATATACTCCCCTGTTATGCAAAGTAAACTTTTCGCAAGTAGGACCATCGTCTAGCAATAACATCTTGCGAATATCCGATACTTCCTTATCTCTTTCTTGCATAGCAGATACCCAATCGGCAGAAATCTGAATCCCCAACATAGGTAGCCCCGCAATATCTACTTCCTCTGAATCATTAACAAGGTGTCGACTCAATGCATCGGCCACTGCATTTGTTGAACCAGTATGATACTGTATGTCATAGGTGTATTCGGATAACCTCATGAGCCACCTAGCGACTCGCGGGCTCATATCCTTCTTCGCTTCTAACAGTTTAAGACTGTTATAATCGGTTTTTATGGTGAAATGAATGCCTAGCAAATAAACCCTAAACTTTTCAACTGAACGCACGATGGCTAGCGCCTCCAGTTCTAATGAAGTATATCTAGATTCTTCTGGAGTTGTTTTCCGACTATAATAGGCAATAGGATGCAGTTTTCCATCTGGTTGCTCTTGCAATAACGTTGATCCCAGTCCAAGTGCACTGGTATCAGTGTATCCAATTCGCTCGAAAGCAACCGTGCAATCGAGTTGCTATGGAATTTTTGATAAGTGAATAAATACAGCACCACCAGTTTCGTTTAATTGGCTTTAAGATGGCTTTAAAGCAATAAATGTAATGCAGGAGAACAGAGAGTTTGTGCATATGTAATTTATGCAAAATATATGCAAAATTTATGCAAAATATGCAAAATGTATGCAATATGCAAAATAAATTATACATTTTTAGAATCGTCTAATGACAAAACAAATTCCTATGTCAGTCCCACTACTCTGGCTTTCTTTATTAAAAATATGCATATGCATAAACATCCGCAGTCTAGTCATTTTCTTCAAACAATTTTTCAAAAGTCCGTGTTCACTGCCATTTAAAAACCACATTACTGATTCATTTGAAACTCGGCACACATTTTCTACATGTAAAATACTTCCTCCCAACCACAAGTTTTAGAATTTTTGTTTTTACCACCTACAAAAAGGTGAAAAATAGCAATTTTCATTTCAAATGACCACCAAAAATGAAAAAAGAGAAATCAGAGAACGTTGGGGGAGGATTTGATGATACTTTGACGAAATTTTAATGTTCTTTGATTTCCGATAATTTTCAGCTGAGATACAGTGAACACCGCAAATCGGAATTTTCCAAAGACGTTCTTGAAAAACCTTTTTCATCGGTTTGTTTGTCGATATTTTCACATAAAAAAACTACACAATGCTATTGAAATGATAATTAATACTGTACAAAAGGCTTAAATATTTTTTTTTTCTATCTATATTTCTAAAAAAAAATCGTAAAAATAGTGTTTTTTTACGCTGAAACCCTTACCCTTCCCTTAAAGCAAGAGGACGAATAATAAATTAAAGCTAAAACTTAACACTTAAGAACGTCTGTTTCTAAATTCGTAAACCGTTGTTCCACATGATTAATTCAAACATGCTGCTCGAATGCAACTTATTCCATATTTATTCATTTTTGATTACAGCCTTTCAAACTTAACAGTTTCGTCAATAATTGTAAAACTAGTTATTTTTTGAGAATACTAAATGATTTAATTGAACTGCCACTGCTCTCGCTCACAAGTGAGAAGTGATCTAAGAACCGTCTTACTTGTAATATTTGTAAAACTTAATTGAATCGGCAATTGGAAGCATAAATAAAAAAAATTAATATTTTCTCGTAACTCTTCTCATACATCAACTTGGATATTTTCGGCTTATTCGAATTCAATTAGGAACAATGATTAGCCTGAATCATCTGTGTTTCCGCTGATGCTTAATAAACTGGGCTGAACTAGCTATCTATAAGTTTTCACTGCCCGGAAGAAATTCGCTTTTCATTTTAGTATGCTTGGTTCGTGTGGGGCAAAAGCTTAACTGCAAGCTCCTCTCAGGCACACAAATTATGACTAGTTTCTAGGCTTTGCTAGCAACATGAAACTACAATACAAAAAATCATTTGTATGTATAGTTTTATGATAGTTTCGATGTGTCTGATTCGTCAAAGTGTTCAATGAGTTGACCTACTGACAGGCAGCCTATGTAGCTCATGGTCAATTCCAATGGCTAATAGTTAGCTTCTACTATTACGATTGTTCTACAGTCCGCGAGCTAGATGTAAACTCATTCGGATCAGCAGAAGCGAGGCGCATTTGAAGTGTAAAAAGTGCTTGTAATATGCTGGAGCTGTTGGTCTCTAGTTGAGTCCATTGTTGTACACCATCGCAAATGCATGAAAGATGCATTTGAATTGACAAAATTCAGAAGGTGTACGTGTTAAAAGTTTTCGGAGTGTAGCTAGAGCTGACTATCTCGTTAATAAAGATGCATACGGTGAACTAAAGGTATCGGTCTGCCTGCGCAACCAGGTGAACAAGTGAATGATGTTCGGTCGGCCGAAGCGGGCTGTAGATAGACACCGCCTTATGAATGAGGAAAAGCTTTGCAAGTCTCAAGACGCACACTATCCGCTCGCTGCTACACTTATTAGCCGGCAATTTGTCATGCATTAGTGCGCTGCACGGGGCTGAATTTTTGTACTTGTGGACTTGAACTAAATTCTGCAATTATTACTAGCCATAGCAATCGTTTCGTAGATTATGATGTTTGCTGTTTGTTGCAAACAGCAACGAATCTAAAATAGAATCCCATAATGCACCAGACACGTTCCCCAGGTCTAAAGTGGCATGAAATATGTAAATATTGATGCATGTGATTGTTTGCTTTGATCGTACGAGTAGTATGGCGACTTTGATGTTTATTTAACATGAGGACACATTTGGTGCAACGCATTTCAACTAGAAAAAGGCTGCCAATTCTAGCATGAGTGGAATTTATAGAATTAAGGGCATGCTGGCAATAGTTTCATACACTCAATGCTTTGTTGGAGGATTGAAAAATAGATGCAGTCTTTAAGATCTATGTAAAGTTTTAAGAGTGAATTTATTCAGCATATTTGCCGAGACTGGAATATTGTTTGAAAGTAAAGATAACAAGTAAAGGTATTAAATTACTGTACGGAGAGGTTGGCCGGTATGTACTATGTCACTCTGCGCGAAAAGTTGAAAAATTTGAATGTTTAGAAAGATTTTTTTTTGTTACATTTGAGCTATTTATTGTAATTCATATACTACGGCAGTTTTATCTCGGCCATTAAATGAAGAGAAGCCTGCACAGGCAAGTCGATAGATCACCAGCTTGTAGCGTATGTGGTCCATGGATCAGATCCAGGCATGATCACACTCTAGATGTTGAGTTAATCTAACTGTGCGCAGGTATCTAAAGGCTTCCATGGACGGACAAATTTGTTGAGCACACCATTGTAATTGTTGTTGTTGCATTGGCTCGCACAGTAAGTTCAGAAGTTCAGGCACATGTTCGCCCATCTGTGGAAGCTTTGAGTCAAATCAGGGGAAATTGAGGCTTGAAATTTACCACTCCTTTCGTATACATTGATTGTGAATGAACCCTCTAGCAACTTTCAACTCCCAGATCCGATAACAGGTGTATTGGGACTACTTTACATTAAGTGCAATTAATAGGCGTTAATAATGCCCATTTTGCTAAAAGACGGCGTTACTAATACATTTTTGGGCATAGTTCGATTATGTCTGCATGCCGCATATACGCCATCAAAACCAGTTTGCGAAAAATATAATTTTTCATAGCTCTGAAAATGCATTTTGCACCAAAGAAATACGTTATTTGGGGATGTTTGATATAAGGCTGCTGAAAGTTGAAGTTTATGGTGAACATGATCTAATGCAAAAAAACGTGGGAACGATATTATTATCATCATCAGCAGCACTAAATACCAAGGGTGTATTTGAATAAAAAACTTTGAAGACAAAAAAACAGACAAAAGAGACATCCAAGAATCCACAGGTGTTCAAATGTCTAGTGGAGCGCATGTTGTAAAAACGAAATACTGAAGAAAGATAGCTGCAGTGAATCAACAGCAGTATGCAGTAGATCAGAGGTATGTGGATCCTTTTTAGAAAGGTGGATAGGTGGTATAGAGGTCCCGTTTGACAAAACGTGATGCTAAGAATTACACCAGAGCAACGCTTCCGCATAGTTCAATCTTGATTTAAAAATTGGTCTTCAATTCGCTAAACATCCATATGCTTTTGATTGATATTGACAAAAATCTTAATCGGCAAAATGGGCACGCTTTTCATTGTGTTGTGCATAAATTTCGTAGGGCATTCTCTTTAGATGATGACAGAAAGCCAACAACGCTTCAACGTAATTTGCGTATAGAAGAAAATACAGAAAAGGAAATAACGACGGTTCTAAAAAAAAAAGCTTGACCTTTTTTTGGTATACTATGAGGAAGGTTTTGTGAATAAATCTTGGCTTACACTCGTATGAAATCCAGCTGGTGCAGGAACTAAAGCCACGATACCATGGCTTGTATCAGTAGCTTGATGTCGGTTCGCATTGTGATCAAAAAATCCTGTCAAGACATTATTCACTCAATAGGTTTACTAGCAAACAAATTTACTGTTTGTGTGAAGCATATGCGGTGTGGCGTATTTGTACCTAAAAAAGGCGATCTACAGTCCTTACTTTTTTTTTAATTTAGGTTGAAATTGCGAAATAGCCAATGTTACTGGACAATGATTAGCGATTATTCTTTGAAAAATATAGATAGCATTGATCCGCACAATGTGTGATTCCAGCTGCATTCTTCCCATGAATCGATTAATCTATTCAGGGCTCAATTCAACAACAGCATTACAGCTACATCGTGAAATAATCACCGAGATCGTGATGTTTGATACCACTCGATAAACACTTGCCAAAATATATAAACTCTTTAGTTTATATTGGTAAACCACAGCTATTCAGGGCGTGAAAGCCAATATCACTAGCACTATTAATGAGGTGGAGCTCTAAATGCTCGGAAATAGGCTGATATGATGCGCTCAGTCAAACCTGCCGACGAGGTCATAGGCCTGACATGGCGTTTAAAACCTATCATGAACTATTTCCTTAATGAAAAAAAAAACATCCCGTATATCATTATGGCACGGAGATAATTTTCAACACACTGTTTTGGCTTTCTGATAAGAAATATAATCAATGAAAGCTGTTCGCAGTCGTTACGAAGTCTGATGTTCAGAACTTCGGTTTAGTGTAATGATATATAAATTGTAAGGACCACAATTCGAAGATTTATCGTTCGGAGGATCGTTAAGTACATAATCCCCTTGTAATGATACACAGGTTGTTCCCTATCTAGTAACTATTTATGTAACTTTTGCTTGGCGAATTTTGCCGCCTCATAGCAAGATCAAAATGCTATAGTGGCCAGATAATAAATCAAAACTAAAATGTTTGATTTTAATCACGTCTGTTCGATCGCCGAGCAGTTTGACTTACCGAAACGGACTGACTTTATTGTTTCATATTGCGATCTTTTAAATTAATATTTTCTCTTGAATTAGTAAATGTCTACGTGTGCTTTTAATATAATTAAGTATTAATATAATATAATTAAGTATTAATTAAGTATTATAATTAAGTATAATATAATTAAGTATTTGTTCTAGTCTCCACTAGTCATGTCTACTGCTAATTTTAGTGCTCAGCACTTTCTTGGAATGTGTTTTGATGTTTTGTGGTTTTACTTTTGAGTATCCGCAACACTAGTATGATATCGATTCTATGTTTCAAGCAGTTCGAAAAAAAGAGTTTAAAACTGGCTAAATAAACTATTCAAACTTTGATGAAAGCTTTAAAAAAATTCTAGCAAAATTTAGTAGTATTGTTGGATCTGAGGGTTGAAGTTGGTAGAAAATTCATTCACAATCAATTTCTAGTTCCATAACTCACTTTATACCTGATTTTCCACAAGCACAAGGGCGTAGCCAGGTCAAGAGTCCGTCTACGTCGGCATCGCAAGATTCGTTGACGTTCTGTGATGTGACTACGATCTTACCTCCCGCTTAAGGGGGCAAGATGGTTTCCGAGGCCGAAGAAAAGCTGATTTTTGCGATTTTTTTTCTCAGCTTTGACTGAAAATAATTACTAATTTTTTATAACACATTAAAGAACTATATTTTGAGAGTATGTAGGAATTATTGTATAAAAAAATACTGATTATTTATCCCGTGGTGGCAGTATATCAAAGGCGCTTCGAAAAAAGGCGTCGTGCGGTGCGTAAAACCTGGCCTGAGAGTGTCATCTGAAATAAAAAAAACTCTAGCGCACCTGAACCGCTAGAAACACTAATGTTCGAAGAACAGTAGAAGAATCGTGCAGGTTTTGAGTGCATATTCCACCACATGAGCTGCTTATTACGGCCAAACTGTTTCAAACGCCACGTTCTACTTTGGTCTCAAGAATGCATTATAACTCATATGGTGGAAGGTTTCAGATATTACCACTGGCATGAATTTCAACGTTTATGAGAGCAAAACACGGCTTAATTATATTCGTTATCAGTTGCTTATTTCACAAAATTTTGAAAGCAGCATCTCATATAACATCAATGAAGAAAATGCTCAGTGCCTGCAGCACTGTAACTGAAGTTGGAGTTTGGGGCTGCGATCCGAAAAATTTGCAGAACTTTGTGAATTGAAACATCGGTTATTTATTTTCATTGTAAATGTTTCCGGTATGAATACTAACTGTAAGCATTTATTGATACAAAAGTAGCACAACCGACTCGTGCTGGCAACCTTTCGCCAGTATCAAAGCCAAAAATATATCACATCTGCTTCACGTTGTTATATTACATTCGAAGTTATAGGAGTATAAAGAAATTTAGGATTACCTGCAGCGAGTTTTTTTCAAATAATGGAAAGCTTAATATTTGCTGTTTATTGTCACTACAATATCATTACCAATTGAAAATTCTACGATAAAACCGCTTAGTAAAGATATTGCAAACAAACACAAAACCAACAATAGCTGGCAACCCTATCGTGGCTTTTCAACCAAATTTGGCCTGAATAATGTTTATGACAGGTTTCATTAATTGTATGAAATTCGTATTGATTTCATGACTGCACTGGAAGTTATAGGGCAAAAAGTTTTATTTTCCTGAGCGAATTTTCAAATCCAAAGACACAAAAATTACCATAGCTGGCAGCACTAATCGAATTTTTCAACCAAATTTCTATCAAACAGAGTTTAATGTGAGGTTCAGCTACTGTGTCAATTTCATGAAAATCTGGTAACTTATTCACATTTCATAGGGCAAAAAGCATTTTTTTTTCTTTGTAATTTTTCAACATGGCACCACTGGCACAGAGTTGCCCACAATTCAAAATCGCTTCTGTCAGACCTGGCCCTACTTAAGTCCAATGCATTATGTAAATTTCAATTCTATCTGATTATTGATTCGTGAGTTCCCGTGAACAGAAGTTTTTGAAGCTAAAAATATAGGTTAACTGAGAAAGGGTTACCGTTCTTGTCCGACATGAAATATCCAAAGTTTTACTTTGACTGTGTGGATTAAGCATAAAATTTGTATACAGATTGGTTTTATTGTAAGAAACGGACAGTTTTTGGAAATTCGATGGTTTAATGTTTTCACTTCCAAATTTTAATTTTTTCAAATTTCAGACACCAAAATTATCATAGCTGGCAGCTCCAACCGAATTTTTCAACCAAATTTCTACCAAACGTGGTTTGAGGTAAGGTCCAAGTACTGTGTGAATTTCGTCAAAATCGAACGATTCAATTAGAATTTATAGGGCTAAAAGCAGTTATATTTTTTAGTGATTTTTCAAGATGGCACCACTGGCACAGCATCACCCGCATTTCAAAATCACTTCTATCAGACCTGGTCCTATATAGGACCAATACATTCTGCAAATTTCAATTAATTCTGCTCATTGGATCGTGAGTTTCCGTGAACAGAAGTTTTTGATGCTAAAAATATAGGTAAATTGGGCAAGGGTTACCAGGCGTTCCCGTTATACCATATCAAATTTTTTTTTTTGTTTATGTAAACAAAGCACAAGATTTACATATGAGTGGCTTTTTTTTGAAGAAGCGGCAGTTTTGCAAGAGAAACGATGATTTGAAGGTTTTCACTTTCAGGGCCTGCCCTAGCTACAGGGTTGCTAGCACGCTCATTAAAAGCTACACAGATCTACAACTAAATAATACCAATATGGCCTCAAAATTTCGTAATGATTGAATAGCTTTGTCAAAAGTTATCGCAATTTAAAAATTTTCAAGTTTTCCCGTTCTGTTTTTAGGCACCCAGCGCACACATGGGGTTAAAAAATTCCAAAAAATTATCCGATTCACATGTAAAACACGTTCAAAATTTATTTCGTCAAATTTATTTTTGCAAAACTTATTTGTGTACGGAATAATAGGTATATTAAAAATATCACTTAAATGGCCGCCGGCGCCAAAGGGTTAAAGATTATTAACTTTTTCTGAGACCTGGCACTATTCTGCATATACACCAATGTGTCCTGAAAATTTCAGCTCAATCGGATGGCGCGTTCCTGAGATTTTTTCACTGAAATTTTTTGATGATATATATATATATATATATAGAAATATGAATTTTTGGCCAAAGTGATTTTAATACTAATGTTCTTCTTCGAACATTAGTAAAAATCGAAGTGATTTACTTAATATATTAGTTTTTTCGCGGATGAACGAAATTATATTGAAAAATATGCGATTTCTGATTTTTGGTGCGATTTTTAATTTGGAGGCACCATTTTCACATAAAAAATCAGCCTATGATTGCCTGTAAAAAATAGTAAAAAATTTAAAAAAAAAAAAAAAAGATCGTACATCCGCAAGTATTTATCATATTAAACATGTCCGGCAAAGTTCATTGAGATCGGTGCATTAAATTTTTGAGTTATGTTACGCACCGACTTCAAAAATGTAGTTCCGCGTTTCGAGCTAGACTATTTCGGTTTCTCGTGGAAATATACCTGGCAACACGATCATAAAATAACCGGTATCTCTGCGAGTTTTAGTCCGATCGCCTTGAAATTTTCAAAGGATATTCCTGAGATGTTGTACATCCATATAAAAAATAATTGAAAATTTGTTTTTGTTTAAGTTGGAAACCATCCTGCCCCCTTAACCTGTTTGTCCTGCAAGTCCTCTACCAGCTGGAGTCTGTACTCAGTATGACTCACGCTCAGTTTGTTCATACATCAGCGGAGTCGGTGCTACATGTAGATCATAAAATTAACTTACCGAGTACACAGGCGCAAACTAAATCAAAATCTTACAGGTCTGTCATGACTATCACATCGAGTGAGAAAGTCGACTCACACATTCAGTCGAGCGAAATAGATTTGCGTATCCTGAAACTCGACTATTTTCACTTGACTCGCCCAGGCGGCCTTGCCATTTAAAAATGCTATAAATTGATGTTTCGGTACAATTTTCAATTTTTGGGTACCAAGTTTATTGCAAAAAAATGGCATCGGCTATGTCGACAGTTATTATTTCAATATTCCGTGTATAGTGCTACTGCGAATTTGACGTTTTATTACAAATTGTGGCTCTTCTTGACTAAAATGCTAAGTAGTGTGCATTTTTTATATGAATGAAGAGGATGAAATAGATTGTGGTTTAATAGTGATGCAGAAAATGATGCGTAACCACTCAGTAGAGTGCAACTACAACAACGGTGCAACAATTAAGAAAGAACATAATGGAATTATTAGAGTTCCAAATAGTATGCCTTTATACCTATTATTCCGTCCACAAATAATTTTTGCAAAAATTAAGTTAACGAAATGAACTTTAAACGTTTTTCAAATGTGAATCGGATAATGCTTTGGAAGTTATTAACCCTATGTGTGCGCTAGGTGCCTTAAAAGAGATCGGAAAAATTGGAAAATTTTTAAATTGCGATAACTTTTGACAGAGCTATCAAATCATTATAAGAAAAATAACTGCTTTTGGCCCTATAAATTCTTATTCAGTCATCAGATTTAGTAGCTGAATCCTACTTTGAGCCACTTTTGATGAAAATTTGGTTGAAAAATTCGGTTGGAGCTGCCAGCTACGGTAATTTTAGTTTCTTAAATTTTGAAAATTCGCGCAGGAAAATAAAGCTCTTTGCTCTATAGCTTCCAGTGCGGTCATGGAATCATAACGAAATTCATATGGCAAATTGAACATATTTTAGATAATACTCAGCAGACATCTAGTTGGAAAAATAATGATAGGGTTGCCAGTTATGGTTGGTTTTGTTTTTTTCGGTATATATTTAGTAAACGATTTTATCATAAAATTTTCAAATCGCAGTGATCTTGTTGTGAAAACAAACAACAAATATTACGATCTAGAAAATTTGAAAATTTTTACGGGTGGTAACCCTAAATTTCTTTGTATCCCTATAACTTCCAATGCAGTGATCGCATCAATACGAAATTCGCAGAGTAGGTTGATTTCATCGTGAGGTAAATGTGACATATTTTTGGCTCCGGTGCTAGCAAAGAGTTGCCAGCACGAGGCGTTTTTGTTATTTCCGTACCAATAAATGCTTACATAAACATTTAAAAATAAGTAAAGAAAATAGGTACAGCAGACGTAATAAGTACAGCAGACGTTTAGTTCGCGGACTATACACCAAATTCCACCTAAATTATTTAGTCCACCTGCTGTAAACACTCAGTACCCGATCTAAGCGATAGGTCAGTACATGATTTCAAATAGGTCGTGGTCCATGTCGCTGTAAACACACCCGATCTAAGTCTTGATTTTTGCGCGACTATTAATAATATATGTACGTTGAATTTAAGCTCGCAACCCTCCCCTTTGACTCAACATCCATTAAATAAACATATTTGAGAGAGAAATAAAAAGGTAATTACAGTTTATGAACTAAAATTAAACTAAATGATAGCTGTCACGTATATACAAACAAGGACTAAATTCGACCTGACCAAATTTTAGGTCAGGTCGATGTAAACACCTTAGGACTAAATTCACTTAGTCCGCGCTATAGTTCAGATCACATTTGGTCCAACCGCTGTAAACCCTACCAATGTTTAAATTTTCTAAGGTCTGTACATTTATTGGATGGCAACCCCAAGCACCTTTCTATCGCTGTAACTTTCGATGAAGTCATCGAAATTAAATTGGCTTTGGATACATTATTACTTAGGGTGTCCTTAAGTAGCTAGTGGTAGAATACACACTCGAAATCTGCACAAATCCTCTACTGTTCTTCGAGCATTAGTATTTTTAGCGGTTCTGATGCGCTAGGGTTTTTTTTTTATTTTTAACGTGCTTACTCCGCACGCGCACTTTGAAATCAATCCAAACCTGGGAATACATATTTCAATGATAATAATGAGAAAACTTTCAAATGTAACCTTCTGCTACCCTTTCCGTTTGCGTACGTCCCAAAAAGTTTAGCGATGATACTAATTGCTCTAAAAATAAACGGCTATCCGCTTTTGTTTTCCCGAATTCTACTCCATCCTCGATTTCGGCGCTCTTTTCCATCTCCTACACTAAATGCTCAAATTTACCATCCTTTTTATTCTCCCGAAAATAAAATAATTCACAAATATTTTTATTTACACTCACACAAATTTCGAAACTTTCGACTAGAAACTAACAAAGTCTAGTTTCATGATACGCAAATGTGAGTATTTTGGTTGAGTTCGGGTCGAGTCGAGTTTCATGATTGGCCCATTTGCCTCAAGTTCAACATAAGCGACAAACGCATCATCGCGTGAATCTCTATACACCTAACATACAGGTGCATTCTGCTGATAAGTCTGGCGCTGTTACCGTTCTAAATAAGCAGGTATTTGCTTTGCGCGACGTACCACCAATACCTGTTGATTTGCCTCCTCTCCAAATGTTCATAAGTCGCGTAACTTCTGGAGTAACTGCAAACGACATCTTGAAATTTGTTACATCTAGGCTAGGTTTTCCATCTAGCATTTTATCCTGCGTTACCGAATAGAGCTATTGCCTGTTTCAAGATCGTTCCATTTGTTGGCTTAGACATCGGGCTTGCGCCGGAGTTTTGGCCTGCTGGAATCCTCGTTAAAGAGTTTAGATTACGCCAACGTGAAAATTTTCAGAGCAACGTCAAACAACTTTTACATGCCTAACTAGCAGATGTTCTTTGCTCTGTATTTATTACCAAAATCAAATCCAAATCGGCGGTTTGAGGACCTTGTCTCTACTTTAGATATTCATCATTCATCATTATCTGTTGAACCAAAACATGGCTTACCGATAATATTCGGAACAGAGAATTCCTATCGTGTCACTCCGTTTTCCGGAAAGATCGTGATCGCGTTGCTTCTTGCAAAGCCGATGTCGTTGGTGTTTTAATTGCCATCCACAAGACTCTTCTTGGAGCACTCTGTGCCGAGATCGTTCCTTCTCCTTCTATTGAGTGTATTATAATATCTCCAACTTTGGATCTACTGGTCTGTTGTATTAATATCCCTTGTGATTCGTCTGTTGCCAAGTACGAACGTTTTTTTCGCTGATCTGTTTAGCTTAAAATCAATGCAACACAACATTGTTGCCAAGCTTTGTCAGTGGAACGATTTACAACCAATGCGACACAACATTTACCATCATCTGTCACTGGCTATATTAACGAAATTGTTGTTTAATAATATGGATCGTTTAAAGTCTCGGAAAGTGATATCAATGAGTATTTTACCGTTTAAAAGCTGCAAAGTATATTGCAAAGCAGAAATGAGACAAAACTAATAAATTCAGATTTTCATTTGCAAATGACATTTCCCATTTGCCGGACGCTCATAGGAACAGGTGGAATTGGATATTTTCAAAAATGTTGTTGCCATACCAAATTTCAGGTTGGAGCAAATTTTGCTGCGCAACAAAGTTTTGTTGCATCATTGTAACTGCTCTAATATGATCTCTTGTGTTCAAACTCGTTTTGATGCGCAACAATGTTGTGTTGCATTGATTGTAACTCCACCATAAATCTCTCGCGATTTCTTTCAACTCCCCTCTTGATTTTTGGTGACTTCAACATGCCTACTAAGGACTGGGATTTCAATGGCCTATCGTTTATTATCCTGCAATCACCTCTCTGTTGCGACTTCTTCCTTTCTTTCACTTTGTTGTTGTTCTTAAATTAACTACCTTCGCAATACCAACAACAAAATCCTCGATTTAGTTCTTTCTAGCATTCCTTTAGATTCCCTTTCTCTCTCTCTCCTGCTTCTTTCCCATATGTGCAACCTGATTCTCATCGCCCTCCACTCCTGGTTGATATTGACCTTAACTTCCAGGCAAGGAATAAATGTCCGTTATAACTTCTATAAAGTTAACTTTTAGAAAATGTCCACTGAAATCATTCTTATTAATTGGTATTAATTTTTCAAAGAATTAGATGTTCATTGTGTACTGTCCAAGTTCTACTCTCGTTGTTCTAATCTTATATTTCGCTTTAGTCTCATCAAACATCCTCTTAAACCTACTGATGTTCTTTGATTGACATTGAAAGTTTACTATGATGTTCTGAAAGCTCGTGAAAAGCTGAAAAAGACGAGCTCATCCACCGATCTTCAGGAATTCCGTAGTTTGCGTTTTGCTGATGCTAAAAGAGTGCGAAACCAGGCAATACGTGATTACTTCTTCAGCATCGAGAATTTAATCTGTTCTAATCAACCAAAATCCTTTTATATCTAGAATTCATTTCCTCAAGTCCAATTCTTTAGTTCCTGATTCTATGCATCTTGATTATGTTGATAGATTGTTTTAATGATTAGATTGTTTTCTAACTTTACCAAGGCCCTGTAGCTACCGCACGGTCTCGGAAGAGGCTGTGATGGTTGTATCGGGAGTAATCCCGATCGATCTGCTAGCGCGAGAACGCAAGGAAGTGTACCTCTTTCGCTCAGAGCTGGACAGAACGGAGGCTTCGACGCACGCGCGTACACAGACCCTCCAACTTTGGCAACAACGTTGGAGTGAAAGTGACAAAGGACGCTGGACGGCTAAGCTAATTGGTCTTATTGAGGCTTGGCTTAACCGGAGCCACGGAGAGGTAAACTTTTACCTTTGTCAATTTTTGACAAGGCACGGTTATTTCAGGAAATACCTGAACAGAATGGGTAAGGTTGTCACATCGTACTGCCGGTACTGTGTGACTGAGCTCGATGATACTCAGCACACATTCTTTATGTGCAGTCGCTTCGCAAGTTTGAGGCGCACCATTGAATCCACGATCGGTCTGGTAGCGCCTGAGACGATCGTGGATGCAATGCTGCGAAACGAGGAGAACTGGCGCGCAGTCTCAACGTACGTTGAGAAAGTGCTGCGTTTAAAGCGGGAGGAGGGTTGTCTTACCGACCCATAAGCTGTGGTAGTTCTTGAAGTCCGTGGTTACCAATGGGTGAGTCAGCACGACCGGGTCGAAGCAGTGCTTAAGCGGGTCCCGACTCGGAACTTCGTGGGCTTGTAGATGGTCCTTTTTTTTAGTGAGTCAAACCTCACATACCCCGTGGTGATAGGTCACCCGGGGATCTGAAAAGCAGATTTTTTTTTTGCCATCTACACTAGGGAAAAAAAGGCTTTTTTGGTCAAATCTTTGTTCCCAGATAACAATACGTGAATCTAGTCGTCCTAGTCGATCATTGAAAATTTTTGTATTCATTTTGCACTTACGGAACTCTATTTTCATTCGCCTTTGTTGCGTTTTCCTAGAATGCACAATGCTCTTGGTCCTCTCCCGCATTTTTTTTCTGGATTCTAGAATGTATGAAAAATGTTATCTTCAATTCCAATTAACCTTAGTTCTAATTTTTGTCGTTAGTTTTAAATTACACAATTCTCTCTTATATTTCTTACTTTTTTATTATGTTTCATTTTCATTATTGAAGCTGTAATTGGAGTACATATGCATCGCAATGAATAATAAATAAAATAAACAAGCTCAAAGGCCGGTGTGTGATCATGGTTGATCGCCCAACGCTGCATTTAAACCAGGGGCTACACACGCTAGTAGCCGGTTCTCTCCCACCGATGCTCTTTCCGTCTAAGCTCCTGTTAAAATAAAACTGATAGATAATTCTGGCATTCCGAGTAATGGGCTAGCTCCTATTGAGATTTTATGCAATGCTCATATTTGAGCTTTTTACAGTGAAGTTTCTACAGTCTGTCAACGATCTTAAAATGCAGTAAATAAACCATAACTACAAAGCTATTGTTGTACAAGATTATGGTATGGATCCAAGATTTGAGTGCTAGGCAAAGGACACTCTGAACTTTTAGCCGCGATCGAGAGCAACGTTTTGCGGAGAATCGTTGGCCCATATGTAAGGAATAGTCGAAGACGCTACAACAATTAGCTCAGATACAGTCATGAAGATAATGCTCCATGGACTCCGCGGGGTTGGGCGCCTAGCTGGTACGAGCGAAGAGCAGCCTGCTCGGAAAATCCTTTGTGGAATATTGTATGATAAACGGCAGCGAAAGAGACATTGCGTATATTGGAATGTTGACATACTTGTAAACCAGGGCGCTTGTAGCTGTGAGATGCTTAACTGGATGGCATCGGCTTGCGATTGGGGCCGGTGAAGAGACTCGTTGAGAAGGGCCAGGACCTGGCTCAGTACCAAGTTGTAGTGGCGTCGATGATGATGATGACCCAATATATTGACTTGTCCTCTGAAGGAAATGTATAGACGTTTGGTTCGAAAAGTTTGAACACTTGCTTTAGAACTCCAAACGCTATACCATTTCTTCATCGCCAACCAGTGGTTTTGCGTGGAAGAGTGTCATATCATGATAAAAGGTGCATGTTGTGGTCAAGGATAACAATTAAATTAAGTCAATTAAATTCAGTTCCACGACTCACTTTAACGTTGATTTGACCCAGGCACCCATTCAGAGCTAAATTCATTCAAAGGTCGGTATGTGATCATGGAAACACTTCAGAAGCAGGTCCTCTACCCACTGGGCTACTCAAGCCGCCATAAAAGCCTTAAAACTAATGCGGCTAATGAAAAACTATAATGATATGATTCCACATACCTAATAATAGATACGCAGCAGTTAAAAATGAATACGGGAAATAGGTCAGTCATTTTCATAATGAGTTGCAAACATTTCCTTTTCATGGACTATATAAACCAAATATTAAACCAAGAGCAAATAAAAAAAGCCACAGATATCCTTCAGTATAAATATATTTATCCAATTATGCTATCTACATTATAATGAGATAGACTGTCATTGACCAAATCCAATTTTCTACATCACTATGCCATTTAGGTACCCTCCGGAGCATAATGTCAGTCCTCCCTTCGTATAACTCAGACCTACTTTTCTGTCCGAGCTACGGAACGTTGTCCTTGAACCGACTTTCCGTTTATTCCAGGACGAAACGCAAAAACTGAAAAACACCATCCATACAATATAATTTATTTAAGGCGACATAGTGAGAGCTTCGACCTCAGAAACTCTTCCATCCACAACCACCCTACCTGCACAGTTCAGCGTAAGCTCGGTCTTCGTTCTCTTCCCGCAGCTGGAGATGGTATCGCGGCCTCAATTCTATAGGCGTGTAGAATATCTTTGTGAGAAACATAAAATTTAGGTTGCGAAAAATATGTTACCCTCATACTATTGATTAGATATCAAGAGATGCCGCTCATGAATCTAATAAGGAATGTAAGTAAGAACATTAAAAAATATTAGAAGCATGTAATAATTTTTCTGGGTTAAACTCAAGCACGGAATAGCGAAAGAGATAAATTCAGTAAAAAAATTATGATGCATTAAATTTGTATAGAGCATATTGCATTTTATTTACTTAACTCTAAAATGGTCCGGTAAATTTTTGGATGCTTATAGGTACATTTTGTTTTTTACTAAAAAGAAGGCAAAAATAGTATTATGTACAGTTTTATTTTATCATTAAATATAAAAAATTATATAGCTTCTAGCCTCATGGCAGTCAGAGTGGTCAACTGGCTGATGCGCGACGAAATATATTTCGCATGTGAGTAAAAATTACCCACGATACCATTCTAGGGTTTATCATTTCCGTGAATTTGCCAAGGTTAAGGCGTACCTATTTCTGAAATTGATTGAATTTGTAGCATACTCAGATTGGCAACACTGATATCATCGGAATAAAACAAGAACTTGAAAGTTTAAGGGACGGCAAAGGCATGTGTTGCTACTTAAGCTCCTGTCACGCCAACAAATTTATTTGGAATAGCCCTCGAATTCGCCTTGTGTCACTTTGCTACTTTTAATTTGTAAAGCAAGGTATTGTAGCTTCAGAAAGTTTATCTGTAGAGCTTGAATGAAAAAATGGGGTAAATGGTATGTTTTGTCAGTAGCACTGGCTGTGATATAATGTACATGAACTTTTATATGTATGTAGCTATATATATAGCTGACGCTAAAAGACACAAACTAATGCGAGCGTGCGATACGAATTTTCGGGGAGGCGTTCATGCTTACGTGTCCTTGTCCGTCTCTCGTTCTCATACCACATAATCGGGTGGAAATTATCGGGGTAAGACCAACTCATTGTGAACGTTCAAGGACTTCTCCGAAACGGATAGGTCGAGGTCGATTTGTCTTATATAAATACGGTGGTACAGAACGTTTATAAGAACGTGATACCGAGGCAAGAAATGAAACGAATATGCTTGTGTTGCTGTTCAATGTAAGAATGATGTGATCCGAGAAATAAAGAACATTCTGTAACATTTTTTATGGTTTTCTCAGTAGAAATTACGTTCGCAATGTTGTAATGTTAATTTACGTAAAATGTACAAGCGTAACTTCATTTGATAATGTCGGTTTCTCTTAAACTGAAACATAAGTTATGTCAAATAGAATAAAGCAAAAGTTGTCTAAACTCATAATAATTCCAAAATTTTGTTTCTACTGAATTAAAATCGGGGCTTCAGTTCCGTTTTATGTTGATAATTAATGTTTGCCCACCTTAACTGTGCGTTTCGGATCATTAGCATACACCAAGTTTCAACTGATTATCATGCAGAGAAACGTAAATAGCACTGGAGTATGCTAAAATATGCATATTTATCCTCAAAAACACCGCCACTATAACCCAAGAATATGTGTCCCTACCACAACGATCCCGCCACTGTGCTTTATAGTTTTGGTATTATATTTTGCACTTAGCACTGATGGGGGAAAACGGCACTACATAAAGTGGTATAAACAGTAGAAAAATCCTTACGGCAAATCGAGTTCACCTTTTTGGGTATTTATTAATCAATAAATTGGAACGGGATCAAATCCAAATCTGGACCAGAAATTCCGGCCTTAAGATAAGCTCGAAAAGAACTGAACTTGTGCTCTTTACAACGAAACAAAAGGTGCCGGCTATTATTAGAAAGGTGCCGGCTATTATTAGTGTTAAATATTTGGGCCTTATACGAATTTTTATACTTAGGTAAGAAATCGACACGATAATGCAATGAAACTGAAAAAATAAAACGAAATTACAGCATATGCCAGAAAACAAAGGTCAAAGTGTATGAATCGAAAATAAGACCTATGTTGTGCTATGGTTGTGAAACATGTACCTTCAAACAAGCACCCACAAGCTGAAATTCAACCAGCCAAGACTTAGCGAAATTGTGTTGCCTAGTTCTCTCGAGTGCTGAACAGTGATACAGGATATGCTGGAATATATCCTACAGTTGTCACTGGTTAAAAGCCACACTTTCATGGCATGCATTACAAGACCGTGGGCAGTATTAATTCCGACCAGCTGCTCGGGTTAATGTAAGTAGGCATTTAGTAGCCGCGTGCTATGACCGAGACATAATCTTGGGTATCCTGAAAATATGGGTTGCCCGGATTTCGGTCACTGCTATCTGCGTCATATTGGCGTCAATAAAATATTTAACAGTTGATCCAAATAAGGGTAAACTGCCTCTTTGGTTAACTCATCCCCTTTCTCTTTTCCGTCAATCTCCTTATGACTGGAAGCCCAGTAGATGCTGGTTCTTCTGTTGTTGCCTATCGTGTATAATTCCTCAATATAGTTGAACATGCATTTCGATTATGTGAGACATCAGTGCTATTAGGTCTGTTCCCGGACTTTCAGTCACTGAATTTTCCTGAATTTTCCTGAATTTTCCTGAATCATGTGGTGGGGGAAATTCATGAAAAGTACGGGAACGCTCTCATTGCATTTCCTGAAAATTGACAAACAAAAGTGTCAGTTTTCGGTTTTTGGAAGAACAATAGTGATTGTACGGTTATCCTGAGCGGTGATAAATTATCGCCACAAAAATATTCGACCTTCATAGCAAAATTACGCAAAAAATATGTTGCTTGCCGCGCACATTTGAAACTATTTACTCGCACCACACCATTTGACACTTTTCAGTATTTTTCAGTAGCTCAGACCCTACTGAATTTTACTGAGAGAGGGGAAATTTTCAGTTTTCAGTAAAACGGAGTACGGGAACAGCTTCATTGCAATTAATCGCGATTAATCGCAATTAATCGTAGTACGGGAACAGACCTATTACCGCAGCTTGACTGTTTGGCAAAATGTTCACCTTAGTATCGTGGTATCCTGACGCCCATTAGTTTTGAGAATTTTCGTACCGCCAAGACCTGTGCCTCGAAAATATTTATTTATTTAATTCACCAAACAAGGGATAATAATATTACATATAAATGAAATTAGTGTAAAAATAAAAATAAAAACTAAACAAATTTAAAATTAGTATAAAATACAAATAAATACAATACAAATAAATAAACATTCAATAAATAAATACATAATAGCTAAATCACATGCAGGTCACAGTATTAAACACGAAAATTGAAATTAAATAATTAATTAATCAGTTATAAAAATAATTAGTCCAGACTAGAGAGGGTAGAATAAGAGAGCCTTGGTAACTCTGTTTTTAAAGGACGCTTTGGACATCGTAGGGGAAAAATGTTGGCTCATACTGTTGAATATTTTGCAGCATCTGTTTATTGGCTCATTATCAGCATATGCGGTGCTATGCTTATATTCAACTAGCATTCTTCGGGATCTAGTGACTCTCACGGGCTGATTAAGCACAAATCTTTCCTGTATATAGTTGACATTAACAGCGTCTCTAATGACATCGAAACTGAAATAGGCATCTTCTGGATGCAAGAGGTGATAAGTTTAGAAGTCTAAGGCGAAATTCATATGACGGAAAATTGCTAAAATCACAAGGATGGTAAAGACCTCTAAGAGCGAATAGCAAGAATTGCTGTTGAATAGATTCAAATCTCTGGCTGTGAATTTCGAAAACTGGGTTCCAGATAATGCAAGCATACTCAAGAAGAGGGCGAACGAGCGCGGCGTATAAAGATTTTGTAATGAAGCCAAGTCGTTTACTTGCTTGAGAAATCATTTTGTCGTTATGAAAATTAAAGCGAGGCTTTTCATTCAGTACCACATCGAGGTCTAAAATATTGTCGACCCTATTAAGTGCCGTATTGCTTAAAAGGTACCTATCATGTACGCGCGTACTTTTTCGAGAAAAGCTAATCACATGACATTTTGCGACGTTGAGAGGTAGGTTGTTCACGCTGCACCAATGTTCGAGGGAATTTAGTTATAATTGAAAAAAGTTGGCATCTGAAGGCGACTTTATAGCATAATAAATTTTCAGGTCGTCCGCATAGAGTAGATGAGGTACATCAGATAAAACTTCTGACAAGTCTGATATAAAAATGTTAAAAAGCAAAGGGCCAAGATGGCTACCTTGAGGTACACCTGAATTGACATGATTTTTTTTTAGAGATACGCCCTTGGAATTTCACATGTTGTGACCGGCTGTGGAGGTAAGAGCTAAGTCATCTTAGTAGAGATCCGGCAATTCCGAATTGCTGCAGCTTGGAAATCAAAATGGAGTGGTCAGCACGGTCAAACGCTTTGCTAAAGTCAGTGTAGACTGGGTCAATTTGATCACCTTTCTCCATTTTACAAAGAACATGGGAAACCAGCACCATTCGGTTTGTAGTGGTAGAACGACCTTTCCTAAATCCATGCTGCTGTTCGTTAAGTCGAGCATCAACCAGAGGGGATAGTTTACCACATATGATTTTTTCAAAGAGTTTAGGAATATTCGATAAAATGGCAATACCTCTTGAATTTATCTTCTATCACCATTTTTGAATATTGGTGTAACGTAGGAGGATTTCCAATACGATGGAAAGTACCCAGAAGAAAGGGATGTATTAAATATAATGTAAAGAGGAGACATTAACTTTACGTCACATATAATAAGAAACGTTGGAGGAAGAAGATCAGGTCCAGGGCCTTTGTTACTATCAAGCTCCAAGACAGCTTTCAAAATATCATCTCTCGAAATGGTTATAGCCTCAGCGAAAATTGGTCTAGTTTTTCTAGGGGAAAAACCGGATGATGAAGTGCTTGCTGGATTAAAAATGTCTTGAAAGTTATCTGCGAAAAAGTTACAAATTTCTTGAAGAGAAGAAGACATTGAGGTGTTATTACACATAGAAGAGGGATAGCCAGTTGTTTTTCGCTTCATATTCCCGAAGTTAATAAACTTTTTGGGATTGTGGATTATATTCTCGCCGGTAGTTTTAATGAATCTGTCATATGCTTCGTGATACTTTTCATGGAATTCTTTGGCCACTACATTGTATTCTTCTTTAATACGATGGCTAGAGTCGACATTATTTTTTATTGATTTGTAAAGCTTATTTCTATGATCTCTCATACGTCTAAGAGTCTTATCGAGCCAAAGCTCAGAAAGTTTATCCTTTCTTCTAATTTTAGGGACATATCTTTCGACCGCGTCAAACAGTATAGTGTAAAATGAATTTACATTGTCGTCCATAGATGGGGATGCAAGCATATCCGTCCAATCGACATTGTCAAGAGAATGGTGAATGCTATCATAATCAGCATTACGGAAATCGTATACAATAGTAGCATTGTACATTTGAAAGACATTAGAATCTGCAGTGGATAAATCAAGAGTAAGCGGAATGGTGAAGGCAATTAGAGAAAAGATTCTCTGCGTCAATAGTCGGGCTATCCACTACATTGTCTTAAGCGTTTGTAAATATAAGGTCTAACCAATTACCATTACGATTGGGAGTCGGAGCAACAATTGCAAATCATTACCATACAAAGTACTCAGAAGGTTTAAATCAGAATAATCAAAATGGTTAATAGGTATTAGGTAATTATCAGTTTCATCAGGAACGAAACCTAAATTAGGGCGAATAAAATCTCCTAGTAGTATAATTTGATCCTCAGCGCTACGAGATGCCATGAAAGTAGATATAAATTCGCATATATAATTGTAAACAAAGTCGTCAGATCTAGGCGCGACATAAAATAAACCGGTATATACCAATGTCCTGTCGAATAATATTCGAATAATTTTATGCTGAAACAATTTATGAGGGGTTGTGTCGCCAATTTCGCATGAAAATGTGCTGCTTACAGCAAGTAAAACACCACCTTCTCTTGACTGGCCAGTGGAGACGTAATCACGGTCATTTCTGAAGATTTTCCAGTTACTATCGAGGATCTCTTCGTTAATATGTGAGTCATTTAACCGAGTTTCAGTAAAGGCAAGTACGTTGAAATGGCATGATTTGGCGTCAAGGTAAAGTTTATTCAATTTGCCCCTCAAACCACTGCAATTGTGGTAAAAAATTCTGAGGCACTTGAGAGCATACCTTGTTAGGAGCGATATCTAACGTTATACCGGGGTTTTCGCAAAGAATTTGAAGTCGGATGATTTTTATCCGAAGCTGTATTTGAGGAAGTGGAAGACGAGGGATTATTAATAGAAGATGCCCTGCAGCTATACGTTAAAGTTTGAGGAGATATGTCCGTAGACGAACGTCTGGACTCAAAGCTATGGATATTCTAAACGGGAATATTTAAACATTCAGTGGTGGGAGCTTCGGATATGGGTATATTACTATCCTGACGATTCCTAGGAGTTTTCTGGATTGTTCCTAATTTGCGGACTCTACAATTATTCATTAGTGTTATTGCTTATATTCCTAAAATTGTTGCTGCTGTTGGTGGACTTCCAAGGGGAAAACTTGATGCCTTTCCAGTCATAACTCCTGCTGCTTCCATCCACGTTGGTAAAAACCCAGGCGTATTTATCAGGGATCCAGACTTTATAAAGGCGAAGGATCTTTACTTCTTGTTAGGGATGGGGCAATGAAAAAATACATCGATGTTTTTTTTCGATGTAATGCATCGCATTTATTGTCAATGAAAACTTGTTATGTTTTATGTTTGTTCATGATAAAGAGTTGGAAATTTTGAGCCCTGTATGGGCGTTGAGTGCGTAAAAGTTGGCAAGGATTTATTTTCAAACTTTGATTTGCCATAAATTCTGGTGGAAACATTGAACCATCGTGAAATTTGCAGACCCTATTGGTGTTAACCGAGACTATAAACACATGGTATTTCAAGGCTATGCAGGCAACCCTGTAGGTCTGATAGAAGTGCGGACAACCTTGTGGTACTTTTAGTGCCTAATTTATTACCCGTGTGGTTTCCTATATCTGTCCTTTTCGCTCTTATAGACATGTTTACAGTAAGAGATATTCGGGTCCTTTACCTGTTTATGTTTAAAAAAGGACAAAATGCAGCTGCAGCGACGAAAGAAATTAATCAGGTGTTAGGACCAGATACCTGCAACGAACGCACAGTGCAACGATGGTTTGCCAATTTCCGAGAAGGAAATTTTGGCTTGGACAACGAACCACGTAGTCAACAAGGTAGCAGTGTTAATGATGACGAACTGCGAGCAGAAGTTGAGAGAAATACATCGACAACTTTACAGTGCCTTGCTGAGACCTTCAATGTATCGAAATCAACCATTAGTCGCTGTCTCAAAAATATTGGAAAAGTGAAAAAACTCAATCAATGGGTCCCACACGAATTGTCTGAAAGGAACAAAATGCTGAGAGTTGAAATAGCCTCTTCACTGCTGATGCGACATAAAAAAGGACCATTTTTGAAGAGGATTGTGACTTGCCATAAAAAATGGATTCTCTATGATAATAGGAAGCGTTCAGGACAGTGGTTGGATCGCGGAGAAGCACCTAGCCACCAAGCAAGAGCGGGACTGCACCCTAAGAAGGTCATGGTTACTGTTTGGTGGACTTCAGAAGGCGTCGTTCACTATTCGTTCTTGAATCCTGGTGAAACGATAACTGCAGAGACCTACTGTGCACAATTGGACGAAATGCACGCAAAATTGCGTTTAAAACAGCCTTCTCTGGTGAATAGGCATGGACCAATTCTGTTACACGATAGCGCACGACCACATGTATCCCGTTTGACCATGCGAAAACTACAGGAGTTTCAGTACGAAGTTTTAGCTCACCTTCCATACTCTCCAGACACCAACAGACTATCATCTTTTCCGGAGCCTGCGAAACTATTTACAAGAAAAGCGGTACTCCAACCAAAACGCTGTAATTGCGTCCTTTGAAGAGTTTTGTGGGGCAAAAAAATATTAATTTTTTCAAAGAAGGAATTTTTGATTTGCCAACACGTTGGCAACAAACTATAGACTCCAACGGTGAATATTTTGAGGAATAAAACCATTTCATTTGAAAATAATCGAGTTTTTCTTAACCCTTCAAAATCCGGCATTTGGTATGAAACTACCTGATACATCGATGTATATCATCCATCCCTACTTCTAGTGCTCTGATTCTTTAAGCATGCAGTAGTTTTATCAGCGGCGGGGCATATATATGACAGCAAAGGTGATTGATTACATTCACTACCGGTCCCCAGGTAGCCGGGATCGGTCAAGCTTTTCAATTCTCAATTTTTTTCTTCTTATTAAATGCTAACACCGGTTGCAGTCAATTATTCCAGCTCAAAATATAATAGTCAAATGAGTGACGAATAAGACAGAAATGGAACTCTGAACTACATCCGAAGAGTTTTAACTACTTCTCCATTCTCATCCATGGCCAATTATAGCATTTTCCTTCAAATTATTTATCAACTAACAAAGAATAGCTCCCACACTTTTTCTTGAATTGATTTCCAAGACTTTTTTGTTTATCTAATAATCGACTTCAGTCGACTATCCTGAAAAAATTACCCGGTAAAGCTTCTCGTCAAACAACTTGACTGACAATAAAGCTAATTAAACTCCACTAATATACCTACCCTTAGCAAATACAGTGTCGTAAGTTGATGATCCTGTTGCTGCGAGCACATCGGCCCACTAACTCGCAGCGCAGCTGATACGATTAATGGCTGATCAAATTAACTGCGTTCAGGCCAATATCACAATAACGACGAAGTAAATGATGGTATCGTCCAAGGGAAAAACACTTTTAGTAGGTGAAACAATCAGTGTACTAAAGCATGAATTTGAAATGGTGCTATCCTTTGACTGGGTCAATAGGAGCAGGTGATAACAGTATGTCAGACGAAATATGCGGTCGGCCGCTCAAATCCAACAAAGCCTACTACGATTTGTCGAAGCTCTTTAAATTCCGAAATTTAATCAGGACCTTGAAGTTACTGCTGTACTAGACCCTGGTCTTGCTGGTACTCATGTATGGATCCAAGACCTACCTGGGTGCTCACCTTTTTAAAGCCCCCATCGTATAAGACCGATGAGCCATCCTTGTGTTTCGACCAAGTTTAGAGCTAGTTTGCTCTGTGAGGGATTAACATAACTACTAAAACACTGATTGCGAGCCGGAGACAGCATATGAAGTCCTCAAGAGGTTTCTTATATCGTGACTATCAGTCAGCGATTTCGCGAAATTAATACTTCTCCGAGGCACCTCAACTTAGGTGATCCGCAGGCTTCACAAGAACTGCCGGATCTTTCCAATACCTTCTAGGTGCAGCGGCTTCCGGGGCAAACGCAGGCTATTTTAGCCTGTTCCCCGGAAGCCGCCCTTAAGCATGCGGAAACGACTGACAAAATTACCGAGATTTTTGTGCAGCCACGACTACACAAGGTCACCGTTTCCGCATCGCAATCAGAGGTGCTCACTAAACAAGTAGCAGCCGTCAGCAACTCTGATTCTACCACTGGAAATTTGGCTCAAGAGCGATCAAGTGCACTCCTCCACGCACCTACAAGGCTGGTCCAAACAACCAAGCCGCTGGTCTCTTCAGACGGTCTAGGCTAGGCTTATCACCTGGCCGTCGGTTATCTATTTATGAATTATCCAAACCACAATATCTTGTAAACACATGTGCAGACTCTTCGGTACTTCCAGCACCAACGACTGCATCCTTCTCTTTCTGGTCTTCGAATTGCCGCGGCAAACGAGGTGATAATCAACACCTACGCACGAAATGCCATTACACTAAAGCTAGCATTTCTTGTACCGAGAAAATCCGCGTTTTTCTAACGACTTTCTGCAAGAAACGCCTAGGAACATTAGCCAAACCGATTTCAGCTATAATCCGCCAGTGTTTTTATCAAAAGACTCAAGCTTTTTTACTCATCATCCTCAACAGAACCTTTCGCCGATTTTTTCAAGGAGCAGAAACCTACTATCTAAGGGCTGTCCCAGTAAAATGTGGCTCTTTTATTTTTGTGAATATTTCCGTATGTATACCTGCTCCAGATGTTTAAGCCATATGGTAAAAAAAAACTATAAATAAAAGACAAAACCCATATTAGTATTCATTTATCCAGGAGCTCTTTAACTAGCACAGCCGAAACAAGGAGAAGAATACTGGCCCAGTCATTTTAGCATAAAAAAGGGGTCAACCTCGGAATGGGAGATAATAAGCTGCATTTTTGTATATACCTTCATTTTGGGGTCCGCAAAGTTGCCCCAAAAGTCTCATAAAATCTCGTGTCTGCGTCGAAAGTTATTCAAGGTCAAAGGTGCGAAAAAACGGTTTTTTGCGATTATCTTGGTTTCTATTGCTCCAATGATTTTAACAATTAGGATCAAAATTGTAGAACATACAGTTTGCGACACATTTTATTTAAAGCATTTTTGCATGCGCTCAACCGTTTTCCCGATAGAGGGCGGTAAGCGCGCAGCACTCAGCCATTTGTACTGTAACGCAAGGTCAACCGTGTGTACCTGTGAATACTACCTTCAGTTTTGAATTATTTGTATTATTTATCAGTAAATACATTGTATGTAATAGCATTACCTATTTTTAATATTTTCATTTGATTATATTTACCTTCCTTGTGTGATTAAAAACTAAATAAATGAAATACTATTTGTATATATAAATTTATTGAAAGTAGATTTTAAGTAGTAAAATAATTATGTACTTTATCTTTAAAATGTGGAATTAAGTATAAGTACAACTGAGAAGACGGTTTCCTATAATAACAATTATTCGAGAGTGACATTCGGATCTTACTAGCGATATACAACGCTCCAAAATCTGAGGATAATATCGATCGTCTTCGATATACTCAGCTCATTAAATCTACAAAACTTAATAAACCTGTCCAATTATCTAATCTTCCACCGACAAGTGCAGCGGCTCATCAGCATATAAACGGTGTCTATTACCAAGTTCAAAAATGGTTAGGGCATGATTTAGAACCCCAGGAATGGGGTTGGGTGCTCCAAAATGAGTTCCTGGAGCCGATGACAACAATATTACCACCAGCTTCCGATGAATTAATGAATACTCTATTTTGTAATTGTAAGAATGGATGTGGTGCACGGTGCCGATGTAGAAAATCGGGGCTGCAATGCACTTCAGCTTGCGGCCAGTGTAATGGGCAAGCTTACCTCAATGCTGTTTCATTGCAAAGTGACTGTGAGCAAGATAGTGCTTTTGGCCCTGAAATTCAGGAAGGCCTGAAAACACCAATTCAAGGCAACGAAGATGATGACAATGATACAGAAATTCCCAAACGTCCAGAAGATTACGATGAAGAAGAAGAGAAGTAATACTTTTGATATTTAAATTATTAAAGATTGATAGATTAAAAATATGTAAAGCATATATATTAAATTAAATTAAATATATGTAAAATGTTATTAAATACAATGTATTTACTGATAAATAATACAAATAATTCAAAACTGAAGGTTTCACAGTTGACCTTGCATCACAGTACATATGGCTGAGTGCTGCGCGCTTACCGCCCTTTATCGGAAAAACGGTTGAGCGTATGAAAAAATGCTTCCAATCAAATGTGTCGCAAATTGTATGTTCTACAATTTCAATCCTGAGTGTTAAAATCATTGGAGCAGTAGAAACCAAGATAATCGCAAAAAACTGTTTTTTCTCACCTTTGACCTTGAATTACTTTCGACGCAGACACGAGATTTTATGAGACTTTTGAGGCAAATTTGAGGACCCCAAAATGAAGGTATATACAAAAATTCAGCTTATTATCTTTCATTCCGAGGTTGATTGCTAAAATGACTGGGCTATACGTCGAAACAATGAAAAGAATACAGTTATTTTCAAATATATGGAAAATCCCGAAATCAAATTTTTAAAGATTGCTAATGACTTTAAAACGTCACTTTCAACGATCAAAAGAGTAATAGCGAGTAATAAGAAGAGGCTAGGTGCTTCTAGGAAATGAGGATCTAGAAGTATAGACAAGAAATCTGGAAGTATAGAAAAGAACTTAGCGAAGAAAATTGGCGGGATGTTCGAGACTCAATCTATCATTTCTGTCCGAGATATGGCGGTAGTTGCTGGTATATCGAAGTCAACGATCGATCAAATGAAAAAACGTTACAACCTGCCAACATATAAGGTGCAGAAAGTTCCAGATACATCCGAGATAAAGGAGAAAATAGCAAAAACGAGGGCTCGAAAATTATACGATCAATATATGATGAAATTCGATTTTGTCATATTAGATGACGAGACTTATGTCAACGTGAACTTCAGGCATGTTCCTGGTTATGAATTACTGCTAAACCGAAGAGTGCAGTGAAAGAAGTATTTGAGTCCAAGAAAACCAGTAAATTTCGATAACAGTACACGGTGTGGCAGGTAATTTGTCGATGTGGTCTAAGGAGCAATATTTTTATAGCTGAAGACAGAATCAATGTCCAGGTTTACATCGAGTAATGGTTGTAGGAGCCATTGTTTCCTTTCATGTGCTCTTTGCTAGTTGCTAGATATATCATACAGGCATTTCTTGTTTTTCAGATCAAGTGTGTGAAATTTTATCATGTTCAACACTAATCTTGATTAGCTCTGCAGTTTCTACACTACACACGCAGCAGTTGGAATACATAGTGAGTTTCTTTACAATCAACTTAAAATATAGCGAAAATATAATATATGTCTAATCAATAATGCTTTTGCGTTATTTCTAACCCCCCGTCAAACCTGAAAAGGTTCTAACTGGTCATGGTCGTTTATTTAATGAAATAATAGTTAAGCAATAAATAATATGAAATGCTTAATCACAATCTTATGTGCATAGTTAAGAAGCTACTCCAAATAGTCCGATAGTTCTTCGTTAGCCGTACTAAAAAAGACAGCTATATCGTTAATAACAAAATGCGGACTAATTACTAATCTCTCCCTTCTTATAGACTAGGAATGAAAAAGCCCTTGCTTACGCCTCTGTTTGTTGTCAATGTTGTCAACAGTAAACAGGCTGTAAGTTGGGGGGCTCTCACTATTCTCTTCGCTTTGATTAATTAGAGCCCAATCGTTAAACGATCTGTTACAAATCTTTCAGATAACCATGATTGGAAATCTTCAAATTACTCTCGTTTACCGTATCACACATATCTGTGCCACATTGTCTGTATTTCGCTAACTGCCGTTGATTTGGTTTATTGTTCCCATTTTCGATTCGAAACCATTTGCCACTCGAGTAGTCAATACCTTTGGCAGTTCAATAATCACAAATCCATTTTCGTATATGTTTCATTTTCCTAGAGGCGCTGGTTCCACAACACTGCTCTTCCGTTCGTCGAAATGAAATATCCTTGTCCTTGAGATGATTTATTGAACGTTGTTCTCAGTATATAGTATATATGTAGCACTCTTCAGGTTTTCTGTCGCTTACGTTAATGGCGTCTGTTTTCGCTCGGTTCAATTCAATACCTACTCGGTGGATGAATCGAAAGCAAACGCCTCCATCTCTTGGGGCGTTCGTTTCTATGTCATTGTGGGAGGAATAGCCTTGTTTCATGGCAATGTGAACCCGCAATGTAATTAGGGGGAACGCAAGTTGTCGACTAGATAGAAAATCCCTGAATAAATGTGAAAGTCGTACAGTCAAGCACCCTGTGATTTCAATACATTGAAACTGGTTCAAGGTTTCGTTGTTCGTTCGATATCCGTGCGTGGGCTGTGTTTGGATGGCGTGAATGCGAGTAAATATAACGTCTTCTCCACGTGGCGGTGACTACTGCTCTTTGTGATTATTTCAACCTCGAAAGTATCCATCGGAGGAGATAAATGTGGAAAATGGAATTACGACAAAGAATTTATGCATGAAATGAAAAATGTCCGGTTGATGTGTATGGTGTTTTAATGATTTGTGGAAAAACGGTAGAGTAATTTACGCTGAATTAATTCGTATACGCACAAAATCGATTAGCTTAAATGTATGAGCAATCAGACTGCAAACCTACTGCTAAAGCCAGCATTAAACAATCTTTCACGTTACTAATAAAAATATAAGCTCGATAAAATATGATGCTACAAAATAATTTCAGAACTGAAGTCTCAGAAAAAAATTATGTACACATATAAGAAGTTTGCAGATGGTTCCCGGACCATGAGTGATTGAAACTATTATTTCATATAGCACTATTAATTCTCTTAAATAAATTCTCTTTGTGTCGCTCTTAAGCTAAGCTCTAGGACATGGACATTGCTAAATTTGATGCATATTAGGTGTATCATTTGATGTTTTGTGTAATAGCCCATTTACACTTCCTTGACCTTGATCAAATCAAAGCTCAAAGAAGTATGTGATCGTAATTTAAGGCCCATAACTCGACTTGATCTAGCACCGCTAATATTCACTCCTCTACCTACTGACCTAAAAAAAGACGAAACCTCGCGTACACCGCTTTCTTTTCAAATGGTACACGAAGAAAAACACAAATCGGCTTTGCCTACTTTTCTTCCTGATTTTCGTGACGAATTCTCCCTTCTTCCGCTACTTATATTCCCTAATTCAATAACAACATTATGCTCTTTTAGTACAAAGCATTACTTCGGTGCAGTCCCTGCCCTATGGAAAACGGCAAACGTTTTCCTGTACATAAAGCTGGTGACCCTGTTTGTATTACAATAGAATATAGCCTTTCGTCTAGTCTTTTCTTGCTCCAGAGGAGCATGGATTTGTAAAAGGCATATCTACATTGACCAACTTGCTTTCTTTCACCAATGTCGTTGCATCTGCCTTGGATCAGCAAAAGAAGGAAGATGTAAGCTATACAGATTTTTCTAAAACTTTCGACTCTGTGAATCATGATCTTCTTGTTCTGAAGCTTGAAAATCATGGTGTCTCTGGTCCTCTACTCTCCTGGTTCACTTCCTAGGTTGTTGATGGTACTTGTATCGTAACTGTCAAATGATTTATTTCTCTGCGTTAAATAAGTTGCTAAATAAGTTGTCACCAAATGTTTATATGCATTAAACTACATACCAGGGTTGCTAAAAAAACAGTGATAATCGGCTATTTCCAGTTCGCATAAAATGTAAAAAAAATATTTTACTACTTCATATACCCACTAAGTCAGCACGAAAAAAAAAACCTATAAATAGGCCACGATTCCAGGGAGGTGTATTCAAAAGTCCCAGTGAAGATCTAGCAGTGATCGGACGTGTTTTTTCAATAGTCAGAAATAAAAAGCCCGTTAGGTAGTATCCGGCCCGATTGAATATGGCGATAAAATAAAAATTAAAATAGTTAGTGGGCAAAGTGGAAAGGCCCGTTAAGGGACATCCGGTGCAAATGAAGTGAAAATAAACAAGTGGAAAGGCCCGTTAAGGGACATCCGGTTAATGAAATGGATATGGAGGTGCAGGACGCTCTTTCCTCGCCCAGTGAGGCGGAAAATGAGTATCCTCCACTTCCCCCACCTAAACCAATACAACAAATGAAACCTCTGACAAAGCAGTCTTCATCTTCAACTACACAAGAAAGCATAAAAAATAAAACTACCGATAACGGACAGGACAAAATTAACAGCTTGAACAAACTAGAACAAAAACGTACGACGGTCCCAGTCATAATTAGAGAGCCACAAAAGTGGACGCAGATATCGAGAGCCCTTAAGGACTTAAAAATTAATTTTAATTCGGCCAAAAGAATATATCATGGTGTACAGGTGATTCCCGCTACCCCACTGGATCACAAACATCTAACGAGGTACCTCACTGGCGAGAAAATACAGTATCATACGTATTTTCTCCCAGAGGAGAAAAACCTAAATGTCGTATTTCGAGGTCTCTATGGCCTTACCACAGAGGAAATTAGGGAAGATCTCCAGACACAGGGCTTCCATCCTTTAGAAGTCTTCTTCCTCAAACTGAGGAATGGGACCTCAAAATTAGTTAAGGTCCTCCTACCGAGAAGTGAGACCAACATATATAATATAACTGCAGTATGCCACCTCATTTGCAAGGTTGAGGCACAGAGACCCCGGGGAGGGCAATCGCAGTGCCACAACTGCCAACAGTTTGGTCATGCTGCGAATAATTGCCATGCCCAGGCAAAATGCGTCAAATGTGAAGGAGAACACCACTTCTCAAATTGCACAAAACAGCGAGAAGAGGCTGCCAAGTGTGTTAACTGTGGCGGCAATCATCCGGCTAGCTACGGGGGATGTCCAAAGAATCCCAAAAACTTAAGGAAGACGTATGCACAGATGGCGAAAGCGAACTCCCATACAACATCCTCAACTCCACCACACCTTCCCACGACCCTACCCGCAAAAACTAACATCAATCCTATAGCACAGCGGACCCTGCCCAATATCCCTCAGCCGGCTATCATGGCTCAACTTTTCTGCAATATGCAGGAACAGTTCCAGAGCATGATCAAGGAAATGATGAAGAAAATGGTGCAGGGAATGCTAGCAACATTCCCAGCTCCCAAAAATAGCAATAACAAACATTAATGTCCATTCCCGAACACATGTCGATTCTCACTTGGAATGCTAATTCCATAATCAGTAAAACCGGAGAGCTGATGCAATTCCTATATGACTATAGGGTTGACATCATGATCATCCAGGAAATATTCTTAAAACCAGCTGATCGCCTCCATATCTCTAACTACATTCTATACCGTAGTGATAGAATGACAGGTAGAGGTGGAGGCACTGCAATTCTGGTGAGAAGATGCATTAATCACATCCACATACCAGCTCCTATCCTACCGCAAGTCGAGGCGACCGTCGTCAAAGTGCATACGGAATCCATTGAGTTCGTGGTGATTTCTGCGTACATCCCACCCGGGAGAAATAACTTCGGTCCGGAATTGAGAAAACTTTTTGAGCACGAAGGTCCTGTTTTTCTCGCAGGAGATCTAAATGCCTACCACCGCCACTGGGGAGACGTGAGAAGCAACCAAGTTGGAATCGAGCTACAAAGGTTCATCATGGAAAATTGCATTAGCCTGCATCTCCCCGATGAACCCACACACTTTGGCACAGGTCATAGTCATATCCTTGACGTAGGATTGTCGCAAAACTTCCATCACAATCTGCGACTGACTGTCCTCGATGAACTACCATCCGACCACAAACCGGTACTCTTCATAATAGAAGATGTCTTCATTGACGAGCCCATTCGAATGATGAAGAGAACAAACTGGAATGCTTTCCGAGACGCAATGGCGAATGAAAATTTCGAAGAAACACTCGGAACCGCCAGCGACATAGACAGAGCAATCAGCACTCTGACAGCCAAAATCAAGCAGGCAAAAGAGGACAACACGATTCATACTCCGACAAAGGGGAGCAACCCTTACGAACTCCCAAGAGAAATAAAAAATCTCATAAGGAGGAGGAACAGAATGCGAAGAAGAGCTAGGCGTACGGGTGACCCTAGCACTAGAACGGAAGCAAACCGACTTACAAATACCATCAGCTGTCGGATCTCACAATTCCGCAATGAGAAGTGGGGTGACTTTCTAGAGAGCATGGAGTATTAAAAAATAAAACCGTCGTGCTCCCCATACATGGGCCACATGGGCTAAAGTTTGACGATGCTGGCAAGGCGGAGGCCTTCGCCGGGGTGTTGGAGCTGCAATTCCAAGAAAACCGTTCTCTGGGGGATGACCTTAGCGAGGAAGAGGAAGTTTCTGAGTCTGTTGATCGGCTCCTTGCCTCTGTGACAGCAAGAGACTCTCGAATCAGACCAACTGACTTCGGAGAGATCAAACAAATAGTCAATGGGTTAGACAAGCGGAAATCACCTGGGCAAGACTCTATTGGCAATGAATGGCTAAAATATCTTCCCGGCAACATGCTGGAGGCCTTGACGGATATAATCAACGCTATATTCTATACGAGGATCTTCCCAGAGGTCTGGAAGACAGCGATTATTACTGTGGTGCCTAAGCCAGGCAAAGACCTCCAATTCTCACAAAACTGGAGACCTATAAGTCTCCTGTCCTCCGTAGGAAAAATCGCTGAGCGCCTTCTTCTCAACGGGCTAAAAGAAATAATTGAGGAAAAATCAACAATCCCGGAGGTACAATTCGGTTTTAAGCCATTACATTCCACTGAACTCCAGCTCGCAAGAGTGGTACAACACATACGTACAGGGCTCAACCAAAGAAAATCAACGGGCTTGGTCATGTTTGATGTGGCCAAGGCGTTCGACAAAGTCTGGCATGCGGGACTAATTTTCAAACTGCATACATTCCAAATCCCAATACCATTCATACAACTCATTGCATCATTTCTCCAGGGCAGAACTTTTTGTGTTAGAATTAACAATCATCTCTCGTCAATGCGGACAATAGAAGCTGGAGTCTCGCAAGGTTCACCACTCTCCCCAATATTGTATAGTTTATACCCATCAGACATCCCCGATATGCCCAATGCAAAGGTAGCCTTGTACGCCGATAATACATGTATATTTTATACCTCAAAGCACGCAGAAGCTATATCTTCAAACCTGCAAACCTACATAGATATGTTACTGGATTATTTCCAGAAATGGAAAATTCAAATTAACGCCGAGAAGACGCAAGCCATCTTCGTAACGAGACGACAAAGACAACAACCACCACAACTAACAGTCGACAACCAGATGATAGACTGGCAACGGACAGCCAAATACTTGGGACTAACTTTTGACGACAGACTCTCATGGACTACACACATAAAGAACAAGAGACAAACAATTAATGGAATTTTAAGTAGACTACAACCATTGACCAGACCAGACAAACTTAATATGACGAACAAGACGTTAATCTATAAACAAATAATAAGACCAATGTTGACTTACGGAAGCACTGCGTACTATCAGACTTGGAAGACAAACCAACGCCAAGTACAAATCTGTCAAAACCTCGCTCTGAGAAAAATATTTAGAACTCCATGGTATGTTAGAAACACGGGCATACACAGAGAACTGAGGATCGACCCGATCGACATTTACATACGTGACAAGACACTAAAACTATTTGACAGACTAGACGGACACCCTAACAGTACCATGGAGGAACTGAAGTATATCATCAACCGACCTAGTGATCGATACCCTAGCCTGTGACAGCTAACGGCATAGTGCGGAACATCTGCACTAAGGGATGATTTTGTTTTAAGGTGAGGAGTGAGTTGGGCTGGAAAAAGACGCCCACCCAGAGAAGGGGAGTCAGAGTGACGAAAGCACTAGCTCCAGAAATAACACAGTTCCCACAGTTCACAGTATTCATATGAATACGGACCGTTGAAGAGAGAACATCAAAGTGGAGAAAAACAAAATTAGAATTGTCATTAAGCACCTAGGTTTGAAAAAATATCTACCAGATACATAGATAGCGGCTTGGTGGAAACACAAGGGGACTTTGCTCCTCCATATCCCACAGTTGTACGCTGGGCCAAGGAGTTTAGGCTCGGAAGAACATCCACTGAAAATGAACACCGCGAAGGACGTCCATCCACGTCGCTCACTGAAGACAACGTCAAAAAAGTTGAAGATGTCGTGTTGGCAGATCGAAGAGTGACCATCAGGCATGTAGTTGAGGTATGGCAGTGTTCAAAGAATCGTTGCCAACGAATTACATATAAAGAAGGTCACTGAGCATTGGGTCCCGAGAATGTTAACCGACGAGCAAAAGGAGAAACGAGTCGACATTTCGAGGGTGAATCTCGAAAAGGACCAGTCAGATCTGGTGAAGTTTTTGACACGTTTCGGGATCAGGGACACGACCTGGATCCACCTTTTTGATCCAGAAACCAAACAGCAATCGATGACCTGGAAGCGACCCTCTTCACCGATGCCGAAGAAATTCAAGGTGTCGAGTACGGCAGGGGAGGTTATGATCCGTTTTTTGGGACGCTGAAGGAACTATTATGGTGAAATATTTGGAAAAGGAAGCTACTATATCAGGCTCTTACTACGCAGACCAAATAAGAAGAGTACGGGAGGCTATTGAGAAAAAAGGCGCGGCAAACTGCGAGCCGGAGTGATGTTTCATCAAAAGAACGCACTGGTTCACAAGGCTGCAGCTGCGATGGCTGCAATTCAAGAAACAGGATTCGAGCTGCTTCAATATCCACCCTACTCGCCAGATCTAGCTTCGAGTGACTTATACCTCTTTCCTCGGCTCAAAGAACTCCTTCGAAGCAAGAAATTTTAAGATGATAGCGAAGTTATGGCCGCTGTTGAGGCGTTTTGGGAGAGTAAAGACAAAAAAAATGTTATACGGGTATCCCGGGTTTGGAAAAAATGAGCTAAATGTATTAAAAAATAAATATTTTTGTTGTTTAATCACCTTGGTTTATATTGATTATCATTACTTTTGGATAAACCCTCGTATATATTACTATCTCTTTCTCTGTTTCAAAATCCTCTCTTAATGTTGCTGTCAATTTCAAAAACCTTTGCGTGCACATAATGTACATCACTGCCAGGGCTTCTAAATTGTTTGGCTCCAAACCCTTTGGTAACCTCTCCACATGTTTGCATCTTTTCCTGTCATTTGTCCGTAGTATTCTGGAATACTGTTGTCAAGAGTGCTGTCCCTATTACCAATACCTTGTGCAGTCGTTAGAATTCGTCCAACGTAAGTTTACCCGCTCTTTGCTTTACAAATTCAACATCCCTTACTGTGTTCATAAGCTTCAAGTCGGCACTGCCACCAGTATGATGATTATTTCATTATTGCAGTTATTTATTGTTTAGTTTCATATATTTTTGCATAGCTGATAAATGGCGATGATCAACAACATAAATACTACCGAGCAATTCTCCTACTTATCTAAATGTAAATTTGAACTTATTGTTCGCTTAAAAAATCAGTCTAATCGCAAAATTCTTAAAAAGGACAATTATTGCTATGAATCAGTCAATCGTGGCTTCCAGAGGACAGGACTTCTGAAACCTTGATCAAAGTGATAATTTTACGCTTTTTGCAATGACTGAAGAGCTTGTGAGTGAATGTCGATTGGGAGAGAGGCGCTTAGTACCTTTATGCACTCGGATCAAGATCAATTAAAGATGATAAGAGGCTATCATCTGCGCACATCTCAGCCGAAGCATTGTTATCTCTGGCATTGTTATCTCTGGTCACATTAAGCAGATAGGGCAAATATCTTGCCGTGCAACATCTATGAGGTATATATGCCCTCCAAAGTGAGTTTGTCCCGTCAGTATGTCTGCCATGGCTAGACAATTGTTTCTACTCTTGTTGAGGAGGAATCATGCACGCCCATAGTTAGGTTCTGAGAGGGGAAGATCTTGGTGTCCCGATCACATCAAAAGACGTTATCTCTCTTTATGGGCATAGAAACGGAGGACGTTCCGATGTGACCGGCGATATCAGCAGCTTTGTTTCCTCTACACCGCCGTGTACCGGTATCCAGAGCAGATGAGCTAAGGGACAGAGCTCAATCGAGCCTTGGATTCTTTGGCAATTTTTGAAGTAGTCATGTGTCAATGTAACGCCAGCGGCGCAGCTTTACTGTCGTAGTAAATAGCGATATGATTTAACCTTTTATCAATTTTCTTTTGCTCTTGATAAGCAATGTTCCTCTTAGGCCTGTTTCAACTTTTCAAAAGTCGCACTCGCGGATTCACCAAGTATAACAGAAAACTTGATTGCACAACGTTGCTCTAAATTTCGATGCTCCATTTTTGTAACACACAATAAAAACACAAGTTCGATAATAATGTGTTAGCTGTACAAAGTTTAAATTCAGGCTGAGAAAGTCGAAGGGATGAACAAACCGGTCTATCACATGCCGGTAGACACAACGTTGCCAAATCGCCCGCAGTGCTGCCAGTCACATTACTTTTCTTACACACCTCGTAATATAAATCTGCAACAAAAACTCTTGGCAATATTTTTTTTCATCAAAACTAACATTCTATTTAAATCTAATTGATTTTGAAAATGCGAAATTTGTAAAATCGTTTAGTGTTTATGGAGAGCTATGGAACTTGTATGGATTGGAATAAGTGAGCGCATCCGTATACTCATAGTTTCAGTGCATTCTTATACTCATAGCACAAAAGATTCCAAGACACATAGTTCTTTGTAGTATGGCAAACTTCTTGCGCGCATACACGAGCTTCACAATAGTCCGCTACACCACAGGTGTGTATATGTTCATCGGTATTATGATTGTTACGTAGATCCACATAAATACATGAGGCTTGAATCCCCATGTGATGGCACTTCCACATGCTTTTTCCTGGAAAGTTTTTTGTTTAAGATTACTTCTAGATATTTAACTTCATCCGAGAATTGAAGAGTTGTACCCTTCATTATTCGAAGTACTAGTATTTTTACAGTTCCTTTTTTTCTGATGAACTAAATATGTTTTGTTTTATCAGGGTTCACTGAAAAGTCGTGCCTAAGTTCAATCCAATGCCCTTGTGTATCTCAAGAGACTGAATTCAGACCCTTACTGACAGCTGGTGTCTTTAGCATACGATTCCGTGCGAAACCGTTCTGGTTACAGTTGGTTCAGCAAGCAGTCGATTAGCATTCTCCACAGGATCGGCGATATGACACTTCTTTGTGGGCATCCATTACATATGCTGACACAGCTGGCCAGGCGTCATCAGACTGTAGCATCATTTCCACGATAGTCTCCGGCGTCACAGGACCAATTGCAGAGAAAAGCATGTTAGCCCAGTCATTTTAGCAATCAACCTCGGAATGAGAGATAATAAGCTGAATTTTTGTATATATCTTCATTTTGGGGTCCTCAAAGTTGCCTCAAAAGTCTCATAAAATCTCGTGTCTGCGTCAAAAGTTATTCAAGGTCAAAGGTGAGAAAAAACAGTTTTTTGCGATTATCTTGGTTTCTATTGCTCCAATAATGTTAACACATCGAATCGAAATTGTAGAGCATAAAATTTGCAAAATATTTTATTTGGAACATTTTTTCATGCGCTCAACCGTTTTTCCGATAGAGGGCGGTAAGTGCGCAGCACTCAGCCATATGTACGGTAATGCAAGGTCAACCGTGAAACCTTCAGTTTTGAATTATTTGTATTATTTTTCAGTAAATACATTCTACTTAATAACATTTTACATATATTTAATTTATTTTAATATATATATTTTACATATTTTTAATCTATCAATCTTTAATAATTTTAAATAGCAATAAGTATTACTTCTCTTCTTTTTCATCGTCACCTTCATGACGTTCGGGAATATCTGTATCGTTGTCATCATCTTCGTTGCCTTGAATTCCAGACCTTCCTGAATTTCATGGTCAAAAGCACTCTCTTGTTCACAGTCACTTTGCAATGAAACAGCATTGAGGCAAGCTTTCCCATTACACTGGCCACAAGCTAAAGTGTTATTGGTTCCAGGAACTCATTTTGGAGCACCCAACCCCATTCCTGGGGCTCTAAATCATGTCTTAACCATTTTTGAACTTGGTAATAGACACGGTTTATATGCTGATGGGCCGCTGCATTTGTCGGTGGAAGATTAGATAATTGGACAGGTTTATTAAGTTTTGTAGATTTAATTAACTGAGTATATCGAAGATGTTCGATACTATCCTCAGATTATGGAGCATTGTATATCGCTAGTAAGATCCGAATGCCATTATCGTATAATTGTTGGACAGGGCAGTTTTCTTCTAGAAAAACTTGAGCTAGTTCGTCGAAATTGGCAAGTTGTTCCAGCGTTGCCGTTTTAGCGACTTTGTCGCTAGATCTAGCGGTATTTTGTTGATTTTAGCGACATTATTTTACGTTTTAGCGACTTAATAAAATCTAACGACTTTTGGGGACTTTTCAAGTTTAGACTTAGCTCAGCATTAAGTGGTTTAAATACAAATCTTTTATGCAAAAAAAAACAGTGATTTCAGATATTTTAAACTCTTAACACTAATTTACAAGTCACTGTTAAGAACATCAGATAACCCCACGATTTTTCAAACATTTCTCTTTACCATTTTATCCTGAAGTTGATCACATATCACCATCTCTGTCGGAATTGTCCACCATTCATTATTGCATCAGTTTTTTACACTAAGCGGAGACAATTTTCGGGAATTTCCCTATCCACATTGTCACTGCATCGCGCTTATTGCCTGTGTTCCACTCATACTATTTAGTACTCACTAGTACTTTTGGTTACTACAATCTACACATGCTTTTGTTCCCGAGTAGATACCTTGTACTTACACCGTCTTTTGCCCCAGGGGGTGAATTATATAAAATAAATGGCTTTGATAGTTTATATGCTATGTTGAAAAATCTGGCTACGTAAAAATTAAAAAAAGCTCAGAAATTTCGAAGAGAGGGAAATTAGGCAATTTTCTGTATGCTGACATAACATTTTCTATAGAATGTGATAATTTTTACGCACCACTTTTAGCATTAATTTAAAAGTTCGTTAGCATTTGAACGCAGAATCTCTGCTATGGTTGGAATCTTTGCTTAAAATATACTTAGGCCAAGGAAAATAGCGCTCTTTTCATGATCTACTACCAAGTACTCGCAAGTACTAATTAGTAGAAAAAGATCACGGCAATTAATTGCTTTATATATACTTTCAAATCGCCTACGGTCGAAAGTCGTAGAAATTAATTTTGTGACCCATTCCGAACGGAGAAAAACTTAAGTGAGAACTAGTGAGGTGAGAATTAAGTCTAAATTGAATCGTTGAATTTATAGTTTAAATTATTGTTAGGTGTTTGAAATGGATATTCCTCTTAAAAGAAAGGTGTACGCTCAAAAATATAGAACGGAGTGGGAGCAACAACAAGAGTTCAAAATGTGGCTAAAACCTGTGATGAGTGATCCAACCAAAGCGTTTTGTTCGTTTTGCCACAGTGAAATTTTTGCTAAATTGAACGATTTGAAAAAACATGCAGATACAAAAAAACATAAACAAAAATGCGAAATACTTTAAAAAAACCAACAAATATGCTTCGCACCAGCCACTAAAGTAAACAGATGCACCCAAAAAGCTGAAGGTAAGCTCGCTTTATACATCGCGGAACATAGTGCCATATCGCAAATAGATCATCTGACAGATCTATGTAAGAATGTGTTCGCAGACTCAAAATCCGCTGACATAAAACTACATAGAACAAAATGCGCTCAGGTCATCAATCAAGTCCTTGCGCAACATTTCAGAGAAAATTTAATAAATGACATTAGTAGCCAAAAATATAGCGTCATAGTAGATGAATCGACGGACGTTAGCATCACCAAATTCATGGGGATAATTGTTAGGTATTTCAGTGACTCACAAAATGCCATAGTGTCTGCGTTTCTATCTCTTGAGCCTGTGGAACATACTGATGCAAATGGCCTCGTCTCATCTTTGGTGAATTCCCTAAAACCTCATAATTTACCTCTACACAATTTGGTCGGACTTGGAACTGATGACGCGGCCGTAATGACAGGGCGCTACAATAGCGTTTACACAATACTAAAAATGCAATACAGCCTGCCCAATTTAGTCCTCATAAGATGCATTTGCCATTCTTTACAATTAGCCGTCAGTCATGCATCACGTCAAACTATGCCACAACATATAGAGTTCATGATAAGGGAAACTTATAAGTGGTTTTCGACTTCATCAAAGCGTCAAGAGCAACATAAAGAAATATATAGTCGGATTAACTGCGGAGAAGAGCCTCTAAAAATCCTTAAAGTTTGTGATACTCGCTGGCTCTCTATAGAACCGACTGTTGTTCGTATTTTGGCACAGTGGGAAGAGCTTAAGACACATTTTGTTTTTAATAAAAACGACTGCCACACAGCAACTTTGTTGAGTGAAAAGTACAAAGACGAAGCTAACCGTTTGCATTTTTTGTACCTGAAAAGTATTTTAAATGATGTTCAAACGGCAATTAAAGTTTTTGAAGGAGAGAATATTGACCCTGTCAAAATGCTTACTTCGCTAATGTACTTATTGCAATCAGTATGCAACAGGCTTTTGATTCCGAACGCTGTAAGAACTGACGAAGATTATTTGACTGTCAAAATTGAAAAGCATCTAAACCCAGTGCCGTACCTAGGGTACATGTTTGAGTCTCATGTTGTTAATACTAGTGTGCCACCCCAAACAGTTAGGAAGGGATTGTATTGATTTCACCATAAAACTGGCAAAAGAGTTACAAAATCACAGTTTTGTCATTGCCTCATTCAAACGCAGAAGTCATAATAAAAACCAAGCTGCGAAACAAGATGGCATCAAAAACTTTAAAATCCATTCTACTTATACGAAACCAACTTAAAATTTTAAAGCAAAATTGTCACTCCTACAACATACCTGAGGATATTTTAAGCAACGTTTCGAAAACAATTAAAGAGACAAGTACAAGCGCGCCATTCGCTTCGACTTCGACCTTTCAATCATCAACTTCCGCTGCACATCCCGTTTCTATGACATCATTAGGACATTCCGACGAATGATGTTACAATGATGTTATTTTGCGTTTATAGAATTTTAAACGTAAAATATATAATACAAATAAGTAACTTGCTTTTTATTGCAACAAAATCAAGTCTACACATATTTGAAAAATTTAGCGACATCTAGCGGATTTTTTTCATTGAGTTTTTAACAAATCTAGCGACTTTTCGATACAGTTCTGGGGAGATTTGTTTTTCCTTGACGGCAACACTGAGGTGTTCTAGTGTTTTTATGAAAGTTTGTTTCTTCCTTTTTTAAACAGCGCAGAAGTTGTATCACATCCACTGAATGCATGTAAAAAAAACGTGTTTTTTAGAAATGGGATATTTGTCAAAACTTGTTGAAGAATATATTTGTATTTTGACACTGCCTTCGCCAACTTTTTTAAAGAAAATGTCTTCTTGATGTAATTGGGTGCGTCCAATTAAAATAACTAGTAAATCAATGTCTTCTCCTATAATGATGGCAGTCCTTTCATGTTTGGATTCTTCGATAGCTGTTTCTATAATTAGAACATAAGCATCATCTCTCGCTTGTTTTGTTGTGATATTTACACTCTCAAACTTTCCAATGAGCATACCAATAAGTTTCTTTCTATCATATCGATTTGACAAAAACTTTTCTTGGCTAATTGGCACAAGCATTGTTTTGTCGAAACAAACTTCATAAGATTTCGAAAAAAACAGCATTTCTTCTATGTTGTTCCATTGCTTTTATGTTCTTAGTGTAGTCTGAGTATCCGTCAAATACAACAACAGTTTTTGATGCATAATGTGTTTCTAAATACTTCACTCAAGGTAGTATTCACAGGTATTCACGGTTGACCTTGCGTTATAGTACATATGGCTGAGTGCTGCGCGCTTACCGCCCTCTATCGGAAAAACGGTTGAGCGCATGAAAAAATGTTTCAAATAAAATATGTCGCAAATTTTATGCTCTACAATTTCGATTCGATGTGTTAACATTTTTGGAGCAATAGAAACCAAGATAATCGCAAAAAAATGTTTTTTCTCACCTTTGACCTTGAATAACTTTCCACGCAGACACGAGATTTTATGAGACTTTTGAGGCAACTTTGAGGACCCCAAAATGAAGGTATATACAAAAATTCAGCTTATTATCTCCCATTCCGAGGTTGACCCCTTTTTTATGCTAAAATGACTGGGCCATGTGTCGCTCCCATGTGAAGCGGACGCAATGGAAAAAGGTAGGCAAAGTGTCATCACTTTCCCTAGTACAATACTTACAAAACTCCATCCCAACTTTCCCCATTCTGTGAAGGTATTCCCTGAAGTAGCCGTGGCCCGATAGGAACTGGCCCAGGTTGAAATTTATTTCACCGTGGTCGCGATTAAGCCAAGGTTTTAAGGCACGAATTAGTCTAATCGTCCATGCTCCCTTCGAGCTCGTAACCCAGCGCTCCTCCCAAAGCTCAAGCGTTCACGCTCGTGCTTGAGCAGCCATTATTTCTCTTCCCATTTTGATCTGTTGAAGAACACCTACCTGTGTTCGCTCGCCAATAGATCAATTGGAATTACTCCCGCTTTCAGTAACACGGCGTTTCCTGAAAAAGTTCTGTAGCTGCTTACAATTCGCAGCGCTCCCCTACGCTGGACGCTCATCATCCTAGCTAGATAGTTTTCAAACCATAACGCAGTAGCCCATTTCTCCGCGCCATACAGCAGCATTGAATGAGCCACCGTCATAAAAAGCTTACGTTTACTCGCACTAGGACCGCGAACGTTTGCCATGAGTCTCCCAAGCGAGATAACACCCTAGCGTTCAGAATTTTCTGTTCAGAAAACCTTCAGAGGATGTTCAACGGTGGGCTGGATATGTGGTATTCCTTGAATCGACCATGCTCGCTTGTAAGTACTCCATGCCCAAAAAGAAGATTTATCCGTAAAAGTGACATTTGAAAAATTGAATTCGCTATTCTCTGCAGCCTACTGTACTCGTCTTTCAATGTATCTTTTCGCTTAAGAGAGAAATTTCCATTAGAGAGGAATTTATTGTAAAGGTCATTGAATTGTGATCATGGTTCCCTTCTTGTCTATAAATAAGCATAGACAACGTATATCGTCTCTAAAGCTTATCAAAGCAGAGAATATTGATACGGGAAACTCGATCGTTTTGCGGAATAAGCCTCCGAAGCTGAATCAAATTGGAATTGTTTTTGCGGGATGATTAAAATTGAAAAATTTTTTATTTACGTTGAAAATTGAATAACCTTTACAAGTAAATTATATCGATGGATATAAGTCGGAGATGTTAAAATTTGTCACAACTAGCGTAAATAAAAAGTTAATGATTTCCAACTGCAAGTGGTCACATCAGTCAAGTATGCACTGTGTGCTGGTGTCTGATGAGAATCAGTGCATACTTTCGAAACCACTTTATCAAATAAAATTTTCAATGTAAATAAAAAAAATTTCAATTTTCCCGCAAACACAATTCCAACAGAAATTTATTGTTTACCATCATGTTGGTATAGAGCAGTGATGGACAAACCATGGCGCATACGCCAAACGTGGTGCATTAGCTGATTACAAGTGGCGCATTGCGTTCTTGTGACTACTTTTTGTTTTAAAGTAGGCACTCGAACAGAATCCATCTTCACATTTCCAAAACCTGAGTGGTCTCAATTCAATAAATGTAGTCTATTAGCTCATCAGTTCGTCCTGTTTTTTGCAATAAGTGGATGTCTATTAGTACATTCACACTGAGCACAAATCATTTGATTTCAACCAGCTAATAAGTTAAAGGCTGAAGAGGTTTTATAGATAAAAACTCTAGCGCACCTGAACCGCTAGAAACACTAATGTTCGAAGAACAGTAGAAGAATCGTGCAGGTTTTGAGTGCATATTCCACCACATGAGCTGCTTATTACGGCCAAACTGTTTCAAACGCCACGTTTTACTTTGGTCTCAAGAATGCATTATAACTCATATGGTGGAAGGTTTCAGATATCACCAATGGCATGAATTTCAACGTTTATAGTTATCAGTTGCTTATTTCACAAAATTTTGAAAGCAGCATCTCATATAACATCAATGAAGAAAATGCTCAGTGCCTGCAGCTTTGTAACTGAAGTTGGTGTTTGGGTCTGCGATCCGAAAAATTTGCAGAACTTTGGGAATTGAAATATTGGTTATTTATTTTCATTGTAAATGTTTCCGGTATGAATACTAACTGTAAGCATTTATTGATACAAAAGTAGCACAACCGACTCGTGCTGGCAACCTTCTGCCTGTATCAAAGCCAAGAATATATCACATGTACTTCACGTTGTTTTATTACATTTGAAGTTATAGGAGGATGAAGAAATTTAGAGTTACCTGCAGCGAGTTTTTTCAAATAATCGAAAACTTAATATTTGCGGTTTATTGACACTATATCATTACTATTTGAAAATTCTACGATAAAATCGCTTAATAAAGATATTAGAATTAAACACAAAACCATCAATAGCTGACAACCCTATCGTGGGTTTTCAACCAAATTTGGCCTGAATAATGTTTATAATAAGTTCTAATAATTGTATGAAATTCGTATTGATTTCATGACTGCACTGGAAGTTATAGGGCAAAAAGTTGTATTTTCCTGAGCGAATTTTCAAAACCAAAGACACAAAAATTACCATAGCTGGCAGCACCAATCAAATTGTTTAACCAAATTTCCACCAAACAAAGATTAGAGTAGGGTTCAGCTACTGTGTGAATTTCATGAAAATCTGGTGACTTATTCACATTTCATAGGGCAAAAAGGAGTTTTTTTTCTTTGTAATTTTTCAAGATGGCACCACTGGCAGAGAGTTGTCCACAATTCAAAATCGCTTCAATCAGATCTGGTCCTACTTAAGTCCAATGCATTCTGTGAATTCCAGTTGTATCTGATTATTGGTTCGTGAGTTCCCGTGAACAGAATTTTTTGATGCTAAACATATTATAGGATAACTGGGAAAGGGTTACCGTTCTTGTCCGACATGAAATTTCCAAAGTTTTACTTTGAACGTGTAGATAAAGCATAAGATTTGTAGAAAGATTGGTTTTATTGTAAGAAACGGACATTTTTTTAGGATATTCGATGGTTTGAATGTTTTCACTTCCAAATTTTCATTTTTCAAATTTAAGACACCAAAATTATCATAGCTGGCAGTTCCAACCGAATTTTTCGACCAAATTTCTACCAAACGTGGTTTGAAGTAAGATTCAGCTACTGTGTGAATTTGAATCGAACGACTGAATCAGAAGTGATAGGGCTAAAAGCAGTTATCTTTTTAAGTGATTTTTCAAGATGGCACCACTGGCACAGAATCGCCCGCATTTCAAAATTACTTCTATCAGACCTGGTCCTATTTAAGACCAATACATTCTGTAAATTTCAATTAATTCTGCTCATTGGATCGTGAGTTTCCGTGAACAGAAGTTTTTGATGCTAAAAATATAGGTAAATTGGGCAAGGGTTACCAGGCGTGCCCGTTATACCATATCAAATTTTATTTTTTGTCTATGTAAACAAAGCACAAGATTTACATATGAGTGGCTTTTTTTTGAAGAAGCGTCATTTTTTCAAGAGAGACGTTGATTTGAAGGTTTTCACTTTGAGTGCCTGCCCTAGCTACAGGGTTGTCAGCACGCTCATTAAAAGCTACACAAATCTTTAACTAAATAATACCAATATGTTCTGAAAATTTCATAATGATTGAATAGCTCTGTCAAAAGTTATCGCAATTTAAAAATTTTCAAATTTTCCCATTCTCTTTTTAGGCACTCAGCGCACACATGGGGTTAAAAAATTCCAAAACATTATCCGATTCACATGTAAAACACGTTCGAAATTTATTTTGTCAACTTTATTTTTGCAAAAATTATTTGTGTACGGAATAGTAGGTACATTAAAAATATCACTAAAATGGCCACCGGCGCCAAAAGGTTAACAATAAATGACATTTAGTGAGACTTGGACCTATTCTGCATATACACCAATGTATGCTGAAAGTTTCAGCTCAATCGGATGGCGCGTTCCTGAGATTATCTCACTGAAATTTTTTGATGATATATATATATATATATATATATATATATATATATATATATATATATATATATATATATATATATATATATCAGTGGCGAGGGGTGAATTATTTATAGAGGGAAGCCGATTAAAAAAAATCTGACACATAAGTGTAATAACGATGTATGTCATAAATACCTAGAACTTGCACTTACTAAATGAGCGGCTGCTTAAGGGATCCCAGCTAAAAAAAATGATAGTCACATATTGGTCAACGAATCAGAGAGCAGTATTTAAAAGGACACTTTCAATATACTTGAAACCATTTGTCTTTATTTAAATAATGTATTTCAAGTATAGCAAAAGTGGCCCTTAAAGGGCCGTTCTGAGCCTCTAGAACATGATGTTTAAAAAAATAAAAGTGAAAAAGTAAAATAAGTAATACAATTCATTCAATTAAATATTAGAAAAAAAGTTTTTTTTTTTAAATAAAACAACATTAATAAGTACCGACCAAAATTAAAAATGTCATTCCTTGACATAACGTATCAATTCTTTATTTATTTATACTCTAAAGCAATCCTTCGATTTTTTCTTACGAAATGTGCGAGCACATTTTCGTAAAATTTAGGGTTATTTCTTACATTTAGGAGCAACTGTTTTTCGATGGATAGAAGTGCTAAATTCGACAGCCTATCTTCATTTTGAGAATTTCTTAAATATGTATGTATCCTCTTTAAAGCAGAAAATGACCTTTCTACGGAAGCAACAGAGACCGGAAGTGTTAGAAAAGCTTTACACATTGTCAAAACTTGGGAAAATACATCTTTTAAGATGTCATTTTTTAAATGAGTATATACTCCGCAAACATCCAACATGTTTAAGGATGGAGTAGTGTAAACAACTTTCAACTCATTCTTCAAGGAAGTAAATTCAAAAAATCCTGGAAACATTCGAATTAAGGCAGAGATTTTTTCATCGGGAAAGGATTGCGCAAATGATTCATATTTGGACTTACACAGTAAATCTAAAAATGATAATTCACCGAATGAGCTGTAGCGGCTTTTAATTTGGCTGACAATATTGTCTTTAATTTCGATGAAAAGACGTCGATAATAAGTCTTCGAATCGATATCTAAGTCAAACCTTCGCCGTTTTCGTGGCAACTGAGCAAACTCTTGAACTTTATCAAAAATTGAATCGAATTCATTCATAAAGTGAAGACTTATCCAAGACTCAAACAAATTAATTTCTATCATCGCTGCTTTTACATCGATTTGTTTGCTTTGTAACAATGCAAAAAGAATATCAGTTTTAGCGAAAATTTCCGAGAAAGTATGAAGAAAGAAACAGAACTCCATATCTTCCATTTTTCGACACAGACTTTCTGCCTGAGAAAGCGAATCATTGTCCCAGTTTTTTGGATCGTTTAACATAGTGCTGAAAGTATCTATCATATCTAGTCTCGAATTGAAAATTACGTTTATTATACGCGAATGATAATGCCAACGAGTTTCCGAAACGCCTGGTAAACGCCGATCAGGTATTTCTTTTAGAAGGTTAGAACGTTTGGTTGATTTGCTAAAAAAACGCACAATGCTGTTCACGTAGCCGAAAAATATTTTCAATTCAGGTATATTCTCCAATGATCGGGATAATACTAAATTTAAGATGTGAGCGTAGCAAGGAATAAAAACAGCCATTGGACAAACTTCGCGAATTTTGGTTTGCACACCGCCGTGCTCTCCTGACATTACTGCAGCGCCATCGTATGATTGTCCTATTAATTTTTCTTTGCAATCATATGTTTCAAGAATCTGCAGGGCTTGGCACGATAATTCTTCTGCAGTACGATTAGCGCTAACATTTAAAAAACCTAAGAATCTCTCTTCAACTCCGGTTTCCGACAAATACCGTAAAACGACACTGAGTTGTTCCCTGTGACTCACATCTGGGGTTTCATCGATCATGATTGCCACGAATTGAGCTCTGTGAATTTGACCTTTTATTTCTTGTTTCAACACTTCGGCGACACTAGAAATTAAATCGTTTTGAATATCGCTCGAAAGACCTGAAAATACCACATTTTGTGAGGATGTGGATTGATCCAAATGTGATTCTAGCAAGGTATCGTATTTGCTTAAGAAACACAAAGTCTCAATATAATTGCCTCGTTTGTTTGATGCAGATTTTTCATCATGGCCACGAAAAGCCAATTCCTGCTTGCCCAAAAATACAACTGTGTCTATAAAGCGCCTCATTAAATTCCGATTTTTATCAACTTTTTTATTGTATGCTTCATATGTTTGGCCTAAAGAGATTTCAATTCGGTTCGCGCCAAACTCATGCAATGATAAACAACTGCGAATATGTTTTTCGGTTTGGATATGTTTTTTCGACGAATTTACAAAATTGTTGAAGTCTGAAAAACCTGTAAGGCTCCAAACACTATTTGACCTAGAAAACAAAAGGCAAGGGAAGCAAAACATTTTATTTAATTTGCAACTACCGGTTAGCCATGAACATTTTTCATAAAGTGATTCATTAAAATGTATGAAAAATCCATCTTTACGTTTATAATCTATTTTTAATAATGGTTTGGCGCGACCTAATTCAATAACTACTTTTTTCTGCTGAAAAGACATTCTATTAAAATGGTGTTCCTCTTTCAACAAAAAATCTGTCAAACAACATTCAACGCAAATTAGAGCCATCTCGAGTTTTCAAATATTAACCAGAAATAAAAGCCTACTTTTTCTAAATGCTTACTCAACTTATTTGCTGTCCTTTAAGCACATGCAACAAAATCCCACTTGAGCAAAATTAAATTAAATATTACCGAACAAATAAAATTTGCCACTAGAGCAAATGCTCATTCCACAAAGAAAAATTACGAACACTGTATTTAACACGCGATTAATGATAAACAAATGCAAGCACTGACTAACAATGTCGCAAAAGACAAGCCATTAACTATTTTCATCGCTCATTTGCTTTACAAAATAAAAAACACAACTATTTATTGGGAATTTTTTTATGTATACCTAAATAGAATATATGTTTGTTCAGATTTTTAAAGACAAATTTTTTTATATTAACTGACTTGATTTTTGGAAAATACCATAATTTCTTAAGCGGCCCATAGACGGTCAATATTATTGTGACAATATATTGAACAATATTATTGCTGGGCGCCCCAGACGATGCAATATTTTTGAGCAATATATAGTTTTCGTTCGATTTTTCAGTAGCTTTTGACATTTTTGGCTCTATTATTCCAAATGTTGTTTATGCCATTATTGAGCAATACTGACCACAGACGGTGCAATATATTCTATATTGCACAATTAAAATCAAAACCTTTTTAATTCACTAAATATATTGCACAATCCTTCAATATGATCCATAGACGATCAATATTATTGTACAATACTACATATTGTGCAATAATATTGGTCGTCTGGGGGCCGCTTTAAAGAATTTCCACCCATGCTGATGGTCCTAGTCAATGAGCTACGTACATGTTTTTCTTCTATTTTATGTCGTTCATTCGTATTCGTACCAATCATAGCCGTCATCTATTCACAGTCAAGTCATTACCCAAAAGTGCATTTTGCTGTGATATCAATATGCGCAGGCCTTTCGAGTCATAATGCTACATACATGCTTTCCTTCTCGTCTCTTTTACCAAGCATTCGTATTTTTGGTTTCAAAAGGCACAACTCTAGTGCTGCCTTATCAAATTTAATTGAAATAAGAGTGAAAGAGTACTTGTAAGCAATTGACACGAATTTATTTCTTAATTTATTTATTTTTACCAAGTGAAGTTCATATTCATATTCATGTCTCAAACGTATTGTATTCTATTGATTCTTATTATGTAAGCAATCCAACTTCCTAGCAAAAGTAAACTCCACATGAAAATAGCACAATGGCAATACTGAAAGAACCGATCAAAGCAAGTTTCCATTCATGAACCGCCAGTAAAGCTAAGTTGACACGGTGCAAGTATACTTGGATCAAATATGCTTGGACGTCCAAGTAGCATCACTTGGACGCTACTTGGATCGTGGCAACAGTTGATCCAAGCTGACTTGGACAGCACGATTACATCCAAGTGTAGTAGGACGTCGGCCAACTTACTTTGATCCAAGTGCTACTTTGACACATTTCCAAAATGGCGTCGGTGAGTGAAACTGTGTTCTATCAGTCCGGAAAAATAAAAATAAGTAAACAAATTAGCAAACGGAAGTTGTCTGATAGAGAAAACATTAAATTTATGGAGCTTTACGAGTCGGAAGTACCTTTGTATACTTTAAGCTCTTGTATCAGCATATCAGCCACAAGTTCCACTCCTTTCGATAACGAATCCGCCATCTTTCTCAAATCCACTTGGTCTCCAAGTCATTCATCGTGACAACCATCTTGCTCCAAGTACACTTGTACTAGTACACTTGGTCCAAGCTGAGATCCAAGTATACTTGCACCGTGTCAACGCGCCATAAGCCAATTCATCCCGGCTTATTTTTCGTCTCTCAAAGCGAGACAACGCAAGCGTTTCAGCAAACGATGAACAGAGACACATCCGAGTCATTAGACATTTGATAAAAGCATGCAGTGACCATCAAATATGAATTCGCAAGCCGGAAAATGTCGGCTTATGAATTGGAATGTTTACGTTACTGTAGCGTAGAACGTTTAAAATGTACATAGTAAGTATGGTGCATATATGTTGTTCAAATTCTTAGGCACGTCAATATTTTCAAAAGGGAAGCCGGGAGGAATCGGGTTATATGGACGCTTCGCCACTGATATATATATATATATATATATATATATATATATATATATATATATATATATATATATATATATATATATATATATATATATATATATATATATATATATATATATATATATATATATATTAACATCTAAAAAGTATTTTAAAGTATTTACTGTTTATATGACACAACTCAATGCTTCAAATTGGTAAGTGTTGTCACTAATATCCGTCATCAGCTTTATGACCACTTTGGAATTTAAATGAAATTTCTGAATTTTAACAGTATCCAGCAGCACAAATCGGCAAAATTGTTACAAAATTATCGCAAAATATTCAAACGATTTTCCGAAACAACATCCGGAACTTAACACGCAAATGAGGATAAGCGAAAGAAAAGCGTAAAAAAGTTGATGGTGCACGGTTGAACGTACCCTTCCACTTCACCCTCGCCTTCTAAAATCTCAAACTGGGCTAACCAATGTAAAAGGCCTCCAATTAACTTCAAATCTACCAGATTTTCCAAACACTTGTCCCGGCTTTTGACATCTTAAATCGCCCCCTAATGCAGCTTCTGTAGAGGAATTCATTCATTTGTGCATGCTATATAACTATTCCGAGAAAATTAGCGTGCAAGCCATGAGTTTTCCAATATTCATAAATGATTTTAAACAAAGTCAACAATTTTCAAAAGAAATTTACATGCCTATTACTTTTAATAATACCTCCAGCGCGAACTCTAAACCAGTTCGTCCAGCACAAACGGCTCGCCGGATTTCGTTGGAAACGGCTTTTACACTTGTCAACTCAATAAGAAAACCGAAAAGTCAATATGTACAACCACCCAATAGATACGTTAATTTTAATTAAATATCCATTAAGGCACTAAAACAGCATCACTATTAAATTTGCAATTCAGTGTTTAATCTAAGTTTTAGATATGTTTTTATTTTTTGCAATCACGCAACCCATGATTGGAATTTGGGAAAAATGCGTTAATTAATATTAATTGTTAATTTGAATCCCATTTTGATTCATTTACGAATATAATTCCTTTTCAAGTCTTTTTTTCTATTTCCTCTAACATGAATATTGATCGTACTGCGTCCACTAAAATTAACTGAGCTTGGTTTATCAAACTAGCTCATTTATCGAACAATCAAACGTATTTAAATTGTCTTTTGTTCATTGTCTGATTTTTCCTAGAATATTCAGATACTCAGATCCAGCAGCACTCCCAAAGATACTTTTCAATGAACTACTTTCCGAAAAATCATTTTTACATGCGCTGCACATCCCATGTCACACCTAAGATACAATAATAGTGTGAGCGTATCTTTGTATTAAGCTCCGTAAATATGTTTTGTAATGTTTACCAAGACGGCATTTTTGTAACTTTCATGAAGGTGACATTTGCGCTTCACTATACGCACCTTTGAATAAAACCGTTCGTTGCCTGCTAGATGATGAAACGCAATTAGACCGAATAATTGTGTATTTCACAAGTTGCTTGTAACCACCTTTTCTGATTTAGGCGCTCTATTTCATGCTGTCGTTTCATAATAGTCGTAGACGAATGGTATTCATTTGCCTTGTTATTTTACAAAATACACTTAAAATTGTCTCCAGTAGAAAATGTAGCGTGGAGGTTGAAATGTATACTAAAATCTAGGTTATCTGAACAAAAATAAAGAGGTGTAGTGCATCTACAAGTGCAGCAATGTTTTTTTTTTGAACTCATTTTTTTTCTTAATTTCAATATGGTATGTAATCAGGAGAATATATGTATGCCTAGATAATTCCTGGATTAATTTATGTTGTACCAGAAGGGTCTCGAAGGTCTATATCAGACTTTAAACAGTTTTGACTTCCTTAATTACTTGTATTACATGCAAGCTCTAAGTTAATTGGTTAGATATGCCATGACCGCACCAAAACAGGGACTGCTTTAGCGTATTTTGCACTTTCAAGCATTTTTGGCCGGATCTTCTTTGCTGGTAGGATTTATTTAAGCATCATAAGTGTCCAACCCATCGTAGCCTATTGAGTCCGACTTTATCAGTGACCTTATGGAAAAAATATCACTCACTTATTTCATTGTTGTGTAGGCGACGGAATTGCCCACAAAGTTCCAAATATCCATCGATCCTCCTCTCGAAAGCAGATAATGGTTCGCAATTTCTCTTGCTTTGTACTTAAATGTCCCTTGCATCCACGAGTACTGACAAGGCAATTTCTCGCCAGCAGATCTCGTAGAGCAGAAACTTTAAACTTCTCGGACACATTTCAGCGGAAAAATGTTAATATACTGAAAAAGTCTTTGTTTGTTGTGAATAGATTTCTGCCAGGAGCGGCTTGTCGATGCACACAAAGGAAGCAGTGCTTTCCTTGCTAAACCACAAAATTGATTAAATAATCAAAATGTAACAATCAAAAGATTTACAATCAATATTTAACAATCAATGCAATAGCATTTATATTCTTACAAAAGTCAAAACTCCATCGCTACTATGAATCAAATGATTTTATTTTATAACAGTCCAACTACAGAGCTTCCACGTTAAATTTACAGCGACGCAACGAAAACTCAAACGTTTTATTACAAACTACAGGCACTGCATACCATTCAATTCAAAACATACAGTTCATTGAGATATACTACACAGAATACTAAAGTGATCTTGTTTCAATGTTCAAACTCGTGGTTTTCGCATAGATCTGCTTAGACGCTTTGCCTAAATGATGCCCACAAAAATTTTACAATCAGTGTACTCAAATAGTATCGCGGACGCTAGCTCAGTTCGCAGCGTCTTGGTGGATAGAGAAATTCAAAAAACCCTTGCCCGATCCACCCGCTAAACGACCCGAAAATTTTTGTTAATGAATGAACTTAATACGCTGCAAAGTTATCCGCGTTTCCTGTTATGTTACTGTTTCCCTTCATGATTCTCTAGATTATCTTCTGCTCCTCTTCTTACGAGCCGTTCCCCTTAGGAATCGATGCATTTTCTGCTTTGTTCGCACGTACACATGTACGGTGCAAGCTATTGTGATGTTCATGTGGGGAATAGAATAGTAGGAGTTACATTTTTTCGTGTGCAATTTTCCCCAGATCGATTTTTTGTGTCTGCTTTGGGTTTGCTTTCCCAAAATACGTAGTTTTTCGATTCTGGTGCTTTGGTGAAATGACCACTTGGTTGCTTTGGACGCCTATGTTGACGCTGAAAAATCATCCGCGTCTCTATTATGTTTCTGTTTCCCGTCATGATCTACGCTACAGAATTTGTAGATTCTCTTCTGCTCTTCTTCTTACGAATTGTTCCCCTCCTAAATTGATGCCTTTTATGTTTTGTTCGCATGATGTATGTACGGTGCAAGTTGTAGGAGTTAAATTGTTTCGAGTGTAATTTTCTCCAGATCGTTTTTTTTTGTATCTGCTTTGGGTTTACTTTCGCAAAATGAGTTTCTCGGTTCAGGTGCTTTGGGTGATATGACCACTCGATTACAAAAAAATCAAGTCAAAAGATTTATAACAGGTGCGTTTTTTGCGAGAAGACATAAAAACGCACCTAATGTAAACTATAAATGCTAAAGAAAGCACTCCAGAAATTTAACATAGAAATAACGTCAACATAAGCGTCCATTTATGTTGACGTTATTTCTATGTTAAATTTCTTTAGTGCTTTCTTTAGCATTTATAGTTTACATTAGGTGCGTTTTTATGTCTTCTCGCAAAAAAACGCACCTGTTATAATTCTTTTGACTTGATTCTTTTTTTGTATTTTCAGTATTAATACGGTCGGTTAAAGATGGATAAAAAGATAGTTTTTAAAGTAAATTATAACATAAAGCTCGTTAAAGTGAGAGCGTATTGAATAGATTCTGTTTCGAAAAGTTAGATTATAAAAGGTTAGAAAAGATTTTACTTTTCTTTTGTACATTATTAATCTAATTTAAGTACTATTTACAATTTAAAAAAATTACTAACTAGCGGCTATAATATTTTGGCCTGCAAGAAGTAGCTGAATTTCGGGAATGCGTAAATGATCCTGCATTTGATGTGCATTTAGTCTTATTTGAAGTAGAATCTAGTTTCTACATCTTAAAGCACTAATCGCACAAGAAAATGCACAATTGTATCGCCGCGCTTCCTCCGCAGCAAACTCGTAATTTTAAATCATAATCAAACACTCCATTACATCCCTTTGCTCTAATTCGACCTGCTGGTATTCTCATCGTCACCTACTAACTAGGCTACACACATGACTAAACAGATTAAATCCGAATTATTGACTATGTGCTAATGGAATAATACTCGGGTTCCGACTCGCCCTTGATATATAACATGGACATTTTCATTCTATGATGCATGCATATGGAATCGAAGTAATTGGGTTATCAAAAATGAATAAAACGTTTTCTTGACTGCTGATGGCCTAAGTAGGACACCGAATCAGGTCAGAAAATGACTCACTAGGTGTCAAAATGTACCTATAAACGCCCCTTCGAAAAGATAATCTCGAGTCGTCATAAATGTGGGCCCTATAAACTTACTTGCTACATTTCGCTCCGCGTATGTGAAATTCTTTTCATACCGACGTTATAATGCATACACTTGTGCAATGTACGTGCGTAGATATTTTGAATATATGACGCCTTTCCGGCTTGCTGACTTGCCTTCTACACACAGACACTGTGCTTTGTATTCAACTGGAGCTGAAAGTTATTTATTAGGTCACGTAGGCGGATATAGATCGCGTCCCTTAAGGGGGGAAATACATGTAAAATCGAAAAAAAATTGCTAATTTCAGATTGAATTAAAATATATATATTGTTCATTCAGAAAATGTTCAATATTAAATCCTTAAAATACATGTTTCACAGTAAATGAAAATCTTTTTTTAATAATTTTTCAACACAAAATGCTCGTACAACTTAACGCCTTTTCCGGGGAACTTGCAACATTCAGAGAAAAAAAATATGCTAATGAAATATGTAATTCATAGGTGGACCAATAAAATTTACAAAAATATTTTAAATTTTTACATTAATTTTAGACATAAAAATCGATAATTTTTCAAAAAAATCGCACTTTAAACATTAATAAACAAACTATTTTTCTGAAATTACAATAACATTTAGGTTCAACGAGGAGATAATGCTCTTTTGTAGGTGTGGTATAAATTTGAGCTGGATCGATTCAATATTTTTTGAGACATCTTGTACGGCAGTTGAAAAAGTACTATTATGAGAAAAACGCGTTTAAAGTTTTAAAGCTCCACCGACCTGGGGAACGCCGCGCTGCCTTTAACTGACTATAACTCGAGAACTAATACGAACATTGCTTCAAAACTTTTTTTGGTTTATTTTAAGAGCATTTCAAACATATTGATGTAATAAAAAAAATCGATTTTTTTTTTAGCAGTTACATGTATTTTCCCCCTTAAGCCGGAATTACATTGCCATGCAGTGCAGTGCAGCGCAGTGCCGAAGCAGTTTACGCATTGCAAAGTACATTGAAAGCAGTGCAGTGTTCTGACAATTAATTTCAAATTAATTTGTGGAGGTTTGATATTTAGACTTTCTGCATCTGTTTTTCGTCCATTTACAATTTAATGCCTGGAACGGAATTTCCGCCTCAATTTAAATAGTTTTTGCCCGGTCAACTACTTTCAAACAAATGTCAACCGATGCAGTGTGCAGTGTTTTTAGAAATTAGCCTAAACGATGCAGTGCAGTCCACTGCACTGCAGTTAATTTAAATTGCCACATGCAATAACATGAGCTCTAAATTTCAGTGCTGTGCAGTGCACTGCACTGCATGACAATGTAATTCAGGCTTTAAGCACAATAAGGCTTTTAATGGTATCAGCCGCGTCGCTATAGTCAGTGCTTTTCCTATTTCGGAGAAATTTCGGGCAAATTGTGGTGGTACACAAAACTTCTCCGAAAAATAATTTCAAGACATTTGGCTGAAACACATAACTGCGAAATATTTGAAAGGGGAAGCGCACTTCTATGTAGAATTTCGCAGTTGAATTTGGTGAACCACAATGCAGAAAAAATGTCGCTGTCAATGCAACCAAGGCATCAACCTAATTAATTTTTTTTTCTTTTGTATTGCTAAATCCTGGTTTACGAGGATTAAGTTGGCTTATCACAATACATATCAGCCATCGCTTGTCTATTCCACCAGACCATTGAACCTAATTCAAGCAGACTTAATAGAACCTAGTGGTGATGCCAACCTGCGGTAGGTATCACCGCTAGCGAAACGAAAAAAAAATTAGAAATTTGGCAAACTCTGACGCTTCGAAAATTTCGGCCGCCGGCATTGTGTGCATTACCATACAAAACAGTGCATTCTAATTTTTTTACAGCGGCTTTTCTGCGCCCAGTGCGAAAAATCGTTGTATTGTGGTTATGACTATTATCTGCAACTTATCATGCAACAACAATGTGCAGTCAGCGAAATACGTATAGTTTCAGATAAAAAATTATTTCAGCTTTGTGGTTTTTAAAAATATTCTTAGTTCGAGCAACCAATAGGATAATGATAGCTATATAAGGATTTTTTTCCCAACTCGCAATGTTAAATTTCGAGAATAAATTAATATGGTGCAAATATCATTTAAGTTTGCAATTTATTTATTCCTCAAAGTGAATGTGATCTTGAAATCGCAATTCCTATTTTATTTGCATTCATACAGTTTTATTGATCATGACTTGGAAAACTATGTCCATCAAACTCTGTAACACTGTTATATTTGTTGATCTGGCGCATGGACTTTCGTTATTTGCTCAGAAGTGGGAATACGTTTCGGAAAGTCTCAAACCATCATCACAGAATAGCTTGATTTTCGTAAGAAGACAGCAAGGTGGGTACTTGACTCCTTACCAAGTAAATAACCGTCCTGAAATTTGTGCTATACTACTTGCGTACTATGAGGCTGAAGAGATCATTTTCCTATAACGCAAAGTCACCTGCGCCTAGACATGGTTACACTTCTACAGCCCTGAGTCAAAATTGGCGTATGTGGAATTAGGGCGGAGCGTGGAGGATGCACCGATGAACGTCAAAAACAGTGACATGTCGACTGAGAAAGAAAAGAAAGAAAGACAGTTATTTTGACTTACGTGGTGTATTTTTGGTTGATTTGCTTCATGAACGAGGAAAAATCAAAGGCCACATATTATTGCTCTCTCCAAAAGCGAGCCAAAGTTGCCTGCCGCAACAAATGACGCCGGCAACTCAACTACGACGTCATTCCTCTGCACAACAATGCTCGCCCGCACACAACGGGGGACAAGCTTACAGATATTCACTGAAAGTCTTTGAAGCCGAGCTAAGTTTCCTTAGCTCGGCCGCGAGAAAGTGTGGCTCGAGCACAGAACCACGTGCCTCGCGCCACACTATCAATTTGCTTTGTCATATTTGATCATTCATGTTAAAAAAATTCGCGCGGTGCGACACGCGTCTCATCTTGCGGGACTTACAGTCCTGGTTTGTCGCTCTCTAACTTAAAGTTGTTTGGTCTGTTAAAAAAAGCAGTTGGACGTCATCTTTTTGAAGATGATCCAGAGAGATAAATTAGTGTCGACTACGACCAACCAGTATCGTTTTTTGCAGACATGGTTGAAAACTTACCTAAACGATGGATATAATGTGCTGAGTTATCTGAAGATGGAGACTTTTGAATCGTCTGCGATTAGTCTCGCACCTAGATATGAAAAGAATAGATACGAAATAGATCGCGAGAAATGAAGAAATTTTCGACCTCTGGCATAGTTGTGCGAGCGAGAGGTCGCAATGTGTTTGCATGACGAGGGCGGCGTGAAATATTGTAAAATTAGAAGGCAACTTTTCTGGTGCAATTACAAATATATTACTAGCTGAGTGAACTTTGCTCACAAATGTTGGCGCGTGAGTACTGAATTTCAAATAATTACGTGATAATCGAGAAAAAAAACGGATTATTAATTTTGAAAACCCTATTTTACCTGAAATAAATATGTCCGATTGCTATAAGAAAAGTGCGAAAATTTTACGTACGATTGAGGTGGGAACATAATTTAAAACAAAAGCATCATTACTTTCGGATAAAAAACCTATTTTACCTGAAATAAATAAGTCCCTTTGTTGAAAAAAGCGAAGATTTTACATGCGATGTAGGAACGATTTGTAAGGTGGGAACTTAGTTTTTACGTACACTTTTGATGCAAATCGAAATTCATTGACTCACTATTTACGTGAATTACATGAAAATATTTGTTTTGCACCAAAAAAGTTGCCCTCTAATTTTACAATAATTCACGCCGCCCTCGTCGTACCAACACATTGCGACCTCTCGCTCACACAACTATGCCAGAGGTCGAATATTGCTTCATTTCTCTCGGTCCATTTCGTATCATGAATCAAGGAAACAAGATTACGACAATGGGTGGTCGCTGTTTGGCGCTGCATCCTATTTCGTCACGTACCGGAAACCGGCGAATTATGGAGAAATAGTCGAGTGTATGAATTGTATTGATTTCTTCTTTTCATTGTATAAATAGTAGACATACAGCACTGCCTAAATGATTATTTGTCATAAATGATCATTTAAGTGCTGTCTATTATACGGTAATTCTAACTGAACATCGTTAAAAGACGAAATTAAAATTCATTTAAAAATCGCTTAATGATACTTTAACTTTAGTCGTTTATTCTTGAATGAGCTCACAATCAAACTATGCGAAGTTATAATAATTTCTTTGTAAAAAGTCATGTATTTAAATAATTTAAACGTCAATCTTGCGCCATTTTTACTCTAACTTAATTAATTAGAGCATAAAAGAGGCAACATACACTTCAAGTACTTTCAATTTCTCCATTTCAAATCAGCAATTTAAGCGCCCGTCTGGCTTGTAACATCCAATAAACTCATTTACATTCTCATTAACAGATAGATTTGGACACAACCGAAAACAGTACTCTCCATTCACCTAAGAACCGGCTAATTTTGGATTGAACAAATATAATCAAAAAAAAAATTGTTTGGCGAGCGTTTAGGTAGAATTTATACAATAAAATGGAAAGTCGAACTCGTTTCCTTTATTTCTACCAATTTATTTTTCAAAAATCCGTATACTAGTATTTCGGCTATCACTTATAGCCTTCTTCAGCGATGTTTCTTCGCTGAAGAAGGCATAAACATCGCTGAAGAAGGCTATAAGTGATAGCCGAAATACTAGTATACGGATTTTTGAAAAATAAATTGGTAGAAATAAAGGAAACGAGTTCGACTTTCCATTTTATAATTTTGGATGTTTTGTAGGCGTGTTTGCATCCTATTTCGTCACAAATAGGTGTGGTCATGTTCATGTCGTAACCTTTAGTACTTGATCCATGATTTCGTATCCATTGGTCTCATATCAATGTTTGTTAGATTTGTGGCCGCACTTATATAACTATTCCATTTGTCTGCAATATAAAAACTTGATCATGTGTAAGTTCCAATCTTTTGTCCGATTCCCGGGAAGCGTCGATTATTGTCAGGATCTGATTCAAGTGGTGAACACACTTGCTAACGCTCTAATTCCCGCAGCGTGCAACCAACCCAAAGGGGATCCAAAGCCGCTACAAAAAGATCTGATGCCTGGTCAATGTACGAAACGAAATTGAAGAATTTTAAGTATACCGTTCATAAGGTGAATATAATTTCGTGGAGAGTATTCTGTGGTAAAATCGCCTTCGCTTCTGCTCAGCGAAATTGAATGACGTCTCCATTGATCTCAGCCAAAGGTTCAAATAGTTGAAACTGATGTTCGACTCAAAGCTACTATGGAATGAAAACATAGCAGAAAAAGCGCGGATGGCTTTTGGCACTCATTACTGCTGCAAAAGAGCCATACGAGCGAATTTGGGTTTGAAGCTTTGCATTGTTGCAAGGGTTTATGGCGCTATAGTTGAGCCGATTCTTCTATATATGGAATAGTGTTTTGATGGCAGGCTGCTATATAAAGTCCGTCTATTGATTGATGCTTGAAAAACGGCACTCCTTCCAAGGCACTTTTCGTGCACTTCTTAGGTTATAAACTAATCTACTAATCCTACAATATGCTAATCTTGCTGCTGTGAAACAGCGTTGCATTTAGGCACGGTCTAAAATATAAATTGGCCATGCTGGAATTTTTTCAACGGACGTTGAATACATAGCTTCAGAGACTCAACTGGATCTAGAGTTTTTTAACTCACATTCCTGGCAGTGACGAATGGAATGAAGGTGTCAGATTCGAGAGCGGGCTCATTATTGTGTATACTGATGGGTCAAAGGGCTCTACAACCCGCTGGGAGTCAGTGTTTTATCGTTTGATATGATTTAAGCTGTTCTTGCTCCCTGCGGCTGCAAATTTGTTTCGTGCCTTGGTTGCTCGAAACTTGTAATGAAATTATTTGTATTATTTCTCGATCTTTTTATCTGCTGCTAGGCGCAAAATTTGTTTGCTGTGTTTGTGCATGCAATAATTTAAAAATGTTAAATATTGATTGATTTTCATTTGGAGTTATTCATCTTTTCCCTTTGTTGACAACGTTTTAGTTGAAAATCAATCTTTTCAGTTGCCGTTTACCGGCTAAGCTTTTTAGTGATAGTTGAAAGTAGTCCTTTAGCTGATTTATCTTTAGAAAGCGTTGTACTTTATTATGTCAAGAATGGTCAAAAAATCAACTATGTACCTATATTTGACTCGGTGATTGTATCGTATAAGGAATGAAACTAAGAAATTAATTAAGAATTATAACTTACGATCATTCAAACTTGAATTGAAGTGTTCATGACACAGAAATCATTATATATTACCTAACGATATGATCCTCTTGAACAATGTAGAACCTTTTACATTACGAAATAAATTATATATATTTCGAAAGTTTAATTTCGCAAAAGAGTAAACTATCTGCTTTTCTGTATTTATTCTTTAACCGTGTTTTTTTTTTTATTTCAGGCAAAACGATAACTGCAGACTTACCTGTTACTATTGTTAATGGACAGCTTGATATCAAACAACCAAGACCGTGACTATCGAAGGTAAGTGTAAGCATGAAATAGCAATTTACTAAGAGGTTTATCCAAATAGTAAATGATTCATAACTGCCCTAAAAAAATCAGGCAATCTTGAAATAATAATAAGCATTTGTTGCCAATCATAATAATAAACTTATTGAATGTAGAATTACGAAAATTTAAGTAACGTAGTCCCACTACTACCCTTGCCGAGTCTTAGGGTTGAAATTAGTAGAGACTTTATTTACAATTAATGCGCACGGATGTAGAGTGATCAGTTCCACCCCTCACTTTACCCTCCTGATTTGAATCAATCTATTCAGAGCTAAGTGGCCTCGAAGCTCGGTGTTCGCCAGAGATGGATTCCAATCCAATACCAAATTCATTGCAATTAATTTAAAATTAAGAGATAAAAATTTAAGATGAGGAAGGATAAATGAAAATGAATAGTTACTTGACAATCCAAAATAAACAGATCTTGTTCCAGTTCCGATAACCCGATTACACTGAAAAATATCCACATGGCGCCCAGAGCCATGTAACATAGCGCATTATTTATGGCCCCATACGCTATGTACATAGTACACTGAGCTATGCAATATAGCTCCCCGCGCCATAATGTCAGAATCTACATAGCGCGTGGTCCAATGTAACATGGTGCAGCATTTATGGTCCCACACGCTATGTAGATAGTACCCTGAGCCATGCAGTATGACTCCCAGCGCCATAATTACATGGCGCAGAATTACAGATTACATAGTGCCATGAGCTATGTAATATGGCTCATGGCACTCCAATTTTAGCTCTCAGCCATACTGTGTGAGGAGGTGTATAAATGTCAGCAAGCTTCTTGAGTATAGGAGAGATTTTATTGTAGTAGATTATTTGACTGCAATAAGATCGTTTAGCTAATAGAAACATCCCAAATAAAATTAGTTTGCCAAAAAAGTCACGAAGAAACGGGAGGAAAATTGATCAAGTCTTCGTGTTACATTGGCAAGCGATCTTCACGCTGCGAAAATTTCGATAATCAATCGAAAAAACTGAGACCCGGGTGTCAAATAATTTTTGCAAATGAATTTTAATCGAATAAAACTTCAACTCAAAAATAAACTTTAAATCAATCGTAATCATTACGCTCGAAAAGCATGTTATTGCACTGAAAAAACACATAGCGCCAGACGCCATAATTTATAGACTTCTGGAGCCATGTACATAGTCGATTTCGGAAGATTTGTGATAAAATATAGCGCCACATTCCATAATACATGGCGAATAGTACATAGGAGCACACGCTATGCTTATAGCCCTCCACGCCATATACTATAGTCCTCCACGCCATGTATTATAGCCATGTATTATGGCGTGGGGGACTATAGTACATGGCGTGGAGGGCTATAGTACATGGCGTGGAGGGCTATAAGCATAGCGTCTGCTCCTATGTACTATTCGCCATGTATTATGGCGTGTGGCGCTATATTTTATCACAATCCCCAAATCGACTATGTACTTGGCGCCAGAATTCTATAAATTATGGCGTCTGGCGCTATGTGTTTTTTCAGTGTAATAGTATTTTGTTTATTAGAATATGCTCTAAGGAAATACATACATTAGGTTAGATAAGATAGTATTGCTGGCTGACACAAGTTCACACATAGATACCAGATAAGAAAACCTGGAGCTAAAAAGATTCAAAATAAGTGGTCATTTATTATCTCGAGTGCTGGACAGTGACACAGGTGATGCTGATTTGTCTCTAAAACTCCCGACTTGTGACACTTCCTACAGGTGTCACTGGTTAGGAGTCGCAGTTTCAGGGCATGTACTACAACAATACAGTAGACAGTAACGTACAGTAGACAGACAGTAAATTCAAGGGCATTTAGTATTACATCATATTTGAGTCAATCAAGTACTTAATCGCTTGAATAGGAATGAAGATGTTTATCGATCCAAATTGGGAAAGGTTCCGCCCACTCATTCTCATCAATGCCCTAATGATCGGGAACCAAGAAGATTCCGACTCTTCTGTTGTTGTCTAGCCTGTTCATTCTCTATATATTTGCTCACAGCTCTTTTGTGGGTAATTCGCTGACTGTTCGCTGATTATACCAGTGTCGAAAAACCATTTTTATTCGTCTCTTTGAAAATAAGCCCTGTCATTTTGTAATTCCTCTTCGAAAAAATACAAGTAGTATCTGAAACAGTATTTGAATAGCTCATTGGAAAATTCTGTGGGCAAAATTAAGCTATTCAAGGTCAAAGGTCAAGAAAGTCATTTTTTGCTGAAATGTCTCGTTAACTATTGGCTTTACGTAAATTATTGTGCAATGTGTTCAACATTTATAAAAGCTTCATATGCAAAATTTACTTGTGACCCATAGTAGATAAGAAGTTAAGAGAACTTGGACTTTATGCACTGTCGTTTATGCATAGTGCACACCTATCATAAACGCATTAAAACATAGAAATTATTTTAGGCTCATAGCACGGGAACTATAAGTTCAATGTGAATGTTGCATATATAGACTTTTGTCCACATTTTTTTTATAAACGAATTTGCTGTTACAAGTTTGCAAGTCAATTTCATCAGTTTCAGAGATCAATTTAAGGCGATTGCAAACTTTAAAGAATTATAACTTTTGTTAGGTAAGAAAGTTAAAAAACGACGAATATGAGTGATTGTTAAATTAATATGATAAAATCAATGCTAAAAAATTAAATAGAAATTATATCTGCACAAATTCTTACAGTCTTATTATTGCTATTACTACGATTATTTCCGTAGTTTCATTAAACTAATACTTTATTTTAAACACTAATAACATTACCAACTACTAATATTATAATTGATACATTATGTCCCAACCAAGGATATTTCCAATACAATACATAACAATTTTCTCATTTGCGATACAGACTTTCGCAATTGAAAAATGTTATATATACAACCAAAATTAAACTTCTTAAAAAGAAATGAATCTCAAGTAATAACAAAAGTGGAAAAATAATTACAATCAACAACTGTAAGAATACTAACTTTCCAATGGTGTGCAACTGTATCATCTTAATGTTATGGTTTATGGTTATTTTTGAACTCATCATCGTGTCATTGTAGCCCCGAACCGTGGCTTGATCTTCTTAATACGACTCCAATGACCACCTCCTCCAATTTGAAACTCCTTAAAGCGACCTGGGGCGAACGTCTACTGCGTTTTCCCATGCTTGCGTAGCTTTCCAATTGACCTTGCTCCGCTCGCTTGTCCCTTAAGAGCCTGCTTAGGGACTTGATTTTCATTCATTCGCCAAACATGGTCAGCCAATGGTAATTTTATGATGGGTGGACTTTCGGCTTGTTATACATACAATACACTGAAAAAAATCTACATAGCGCATAGTGCTATGTAATATGGCGCAGTATATCATAGCATACATAGTACCCTGAGCTATGAAATATAATTCCCAGTGCCGTAATATCACAAGTCAATCTACATAGCACATGCTCGTATGTAACATGGAACAGCATTTATACGCTCTGTATATGGTACCCTGAGGTATAAAATATAGCTAAAATGCCAAAATCTCATATATTACAAGGTTTTCTTCTATGTACATAGACTCAACTTCTATGTAACATAGCCCCAAATAATGTCAACATAATCTCTGCACATATCGTTAAAATAGGCTAAATACTATTAGCTTTCTAATAGGCGTGTGTAACGTATTGGGTAGAGCGCTGGCTCTTGAAGAGTCACGGGATTTATTTGCAATGCTTTAAAGGTCGAGAAATAAAATTTCAGTATTGTAAATTTAAAATTTCATAACCGTCGATTGTCAAAGTTTTTCCTTCTTTTTCTCACTAGTGTGGATGTACTGCTTCAACCCGGTCGTGCTGTCCCATATATCGGTAACCACGAACTTCAAAAACTAACACAGCTCATGCGTCGATAAGCAGACTGCGCACCAGTTCTCTTCGCTTCGCAAAATTGCATCCACGATCGTCTTAGGAGTGACCAGGCCGAGTGTGGACTCAATGTTGTGGCTCAAACTTGCCCACAAAGGATGTGTGCTTAGCACCATCGGATCACCACCATGTCCATCCTCTTCAGGTATTTCCTGAAGTAGCTGTGCCTTGTCAAGAGTTTATTTATTTATTTATTTATTAATCCCTTGCGCTACAGATATAATTCCAATTACAGCAACAAGAAAGCAAAAATAACAAAAAAAGAAATAAGAAAAAGGAAAAGAAATAACTAAAATAATTAAAAATTAGAAAACTAAAATTAGAAAACTAAAAACTAAAATTAGAAAACTAAAAACTAAAATTAGAAAACTAAAAACTAAAATTAGGACTAAGGTAAGTAGCAATTCAAGGTAACATTTTTAATACATGCTTGAATTGTAAAAAAGATTGGGGGAGAGGACCAAGCTTAAGCGCATTGTGCGTTCTGGGTAGGCGCAGCAAAGGCGAATGGAAGTAGACTTCCGTGCGTGCAAAAGGAACAGAGAAAACTTCAGAAGAACGACTTGGACGGCTAGATACACGTCTGGTTATCTGTGAACCGAGATCTGTCAAGAAAATGCCTTGGCAAAGTTTGAAGAGGAAACACTCATCGAGGAACAACCTCCGTGATTGCAACGAGGACATACGAAGGAGGGAAAGACGAGAGGAGTAGGGACAATAGGGGATATTAAATTTAAAAAGAAGTGAGCGAGTGAACCTGCGCTGAATAGATTCAATAGCATCAGATAAGTATTGAAAGCGCGGAGACCAGATTTGGCACGCATATTCTAGAATACTGCGTACTAAGGAGACATATAAATGAATACAGGAGGAAATATTGGTAAACATATAGGAAGAACGCAAAACAAATCCAGCAATCCTAGAGGCCCTGGACGTCATATTCATAACGTGAATATCAAATCTTAATTTCGAATCAAACACCACACCCAGGTCTCTAAAATGCTGGACAACTGACAGGGAAATACCAGACAAAGAATAAGAGAACACATGTGGAGTATTTTTATATGCGAAAGACATCTGGTGGCACTTCGAGATGTTCAGAGGCAAAAAGTTGTCTTGACACCAGAGATTAAGAGCAAACAAATCAGCTTGCAACTGGTGAAAATCGTTCGCGGACCTGATTGCTCTGTATAATTTTAAGTCATCCGCATATAAAAGACAAGGAGAATTGATTACAGAAGGAAGGTCATTGACAAACAAGATAAAAAGTAAGGGGCCAAGAATAGAACCTTGAGGAACTCCGGATGTGGGAAAAATAGGAGAAGAAATGGAACCATTAAAAGTAACACTGCAGGGACGACTAAGAAGATAAGAGGAAAACCAGGAGAGGAGGGGACCAAAAACACCAAAACCATTAAGTTTAAGGAGCAGCAGGTTATGGTTCACAGAATCAAAAGCCTTCGAAAAGTCTGTGTAGATTACATCAACTTGAAGTTGACAATCGAAGGCAGAGGCTACAAAATTAGTGAACTCCATAAGATTGGTCGATGTAGAGCGACCCTTGAAGAAACCATGCTGCTCAGGAGCAAGTAAGGGCTGTAGGAAAGGATAAATTCTATTGTAGACAAGACGTTCAAGGATTTTACTGAAACAGCAGAGGAGGGATATAGGACGATAGTTGGAAACAACTGAAGGATCACCACATTTGAAGATTGGGAAAATATTGGCGGATTTCCATAAAGAAGGGAATACACCAGAAGTAAGGCTAATGTTGAAAAGGATAGCTAAAGGAACACAGAGCGAGGATGAGAGGGATTTGACAAGGATGTTAGGAATACCATCAGGACCGGAACTGGCATTCGAATTTAAGGTATGCAAAAGGATTTCAACTTCCAAAGGATTAGTACTAAACATAGGTAATGCAGGAGAGGTACAAGAGACAGTGGGAGCTATAGAGGTATTTAGTGGGTTTTTTTTAAAGGAGGAGGAAAAAAAGGCAGCAAACAAATCACAAATAGCCTGAGGAGTGGAAGCAGTAACATCATCAAGAGACATAGAATCAGGAACTGAGGAATTGGATTTGAGGGAACGGATGTAGGACCAAAAGGATTTAGATTGATTGGAACAGATTGAAGCCTCGATGTTCGAAAAGTAATCACGCATTGCCTGCTTGAGCACTTTTTTAGCGTTAGAACGCAAACTACGGAATTCCTGAAGGTCAGAGGGTGAACCCGTCTTCTTCAGCTTTTCACGAGCTTTATCCTTAGCTTTAAGAGCATCAGAGACTTTCAAAGTGAACCAAGGGACATCATTAGGTTTGAGAGGACGTTTAATGGGAGTAAAACGAAAGATAAGGTTAGAAAAGAAAGAGTAGAACTTGGACAATGCACAATCAACATCCAATCCCTTGAAAAATGAAAACCAATTGATAAGACTGATTTCGGAGGACATTTTTTGAAAGTCAGCTTTGAAGAAATTGTAACGCTGAAAAGAAGGACGTTTATTCTTAACCTGGAAGTTCAGGTCAACATCAAGCAGGAGAGGAGGGTGATGAGAATCAGGTTGCACATAAGCAAAAGGAGCAGGAGAGAGAGAAAGGGAGTCTAAAGGAACGTTAGTAAGGACTAAGTCGAGGATTCTGTTATTAGTGTTACGAAGGTGGTTAATTTGGGAACAAGAACAAAGTGAAAGAAAAGACGAAGTCGCAACAGAGAGGTGGTTGTTGGATAGTAAATTAAGGTTTATGGTGTCCCACTCCACAGTGGGCATATTAAAGTCACCTAAAATTAGGAGGGGAGTTAAAGGAAATCGAGAGAGGATGAAGCTGGAAAGCTCAGCGTAAAAACGTTCGTAGGCAGTGACAGACAAGTTACATGGTATATAAACACAGCAGACAAGTAGGTCGGAAGATGGGGAAAGGATAGCACGTACAACAATACACTCAACAGGAGGGGAAGGAACAAACTCGGCACAGATTGCTCCACGAAGAGTGTTGTGGATAGCAATTAAGACCCCTCCGCCATCGGCTTTGCAAGAAGCAACCCGATCACGATCTCTCCGGAAAACAGTATAACATGGAAGGAATTCTCTGTTCAAAATATTTTCATTAAGCCATGTCTCAGTGAAACAGATAACGTGATGTAAGTCTAAAGTAGACGCGAGCAGAACTTCCTTAAGTTTAGTCCTCAAACCACGAACATTCTGGTAAAAGATACAAAGTGAAGTATATCTACTTGTTAGGCGTGTAAGACTCGTTTGGCGTTGTTCAGAAAATTTTTCCGTTGGCGTTGTTGAAATTCTTTAACAAGGATGCCAGCTGGCCAAAACTCCGGCGCAAGAACGATATTCAAGCCAGCAGATACGATGATTTTAAAAGAGGCAATAGCTCTATCCGGTAAGTTATCAGGCGTGAGTTTAACACATGATAAGATGCTAGGCGAAAAACCAAGCCTAGATGTGATGAAGTTGGTTATATCCTCTGCAGAGACTCCGTAGGTTACCCGACTGACGAAAACTTGGAGAGGAGGCAATGCCACAGGTATTGGCGGAGCATCGCACAAAGTAACAACCTGGTTATCAGGAACAGTAACAGGCTCAGTCTTATCATCCGAACGCATCTGGATGTTGGGTGCGTGGAGGTTAACGACACGATGCGGCGTTTGTCGCTTACGCTGAGCCTGAGGCTTGGAAAGAGTTTTAGGCTGATTCTGAGTTGACAAAGGTATAAGTTTACCTATCCGTGGATATGGCTGAGCAAAGGCTCAATAAGACCAATTAGCTTAGCCATCCAGCGTTCTTTAGTTGGAGGATTAGCGGACGCGCGCTCGTCAGAGCCTCTGAACTGTCCATCTCCGAGTAAAAAAGGTATCCTTCCTTAAGTTCTCGCGCTGATAGATCGATCGGGATTAGTCCCGATACCACCACCTGAAACCGTGCGGTAGCTGTAGGTGATTCGCAGGGCACCTCTGCGCTGGACACTGAAAATTCGCTTCCGGAACTTCTCAGTTCAGAGAGCATTTCCCCAAACTTCAGCTCCATACAGCAAGATGCTATTGGTCGTTACCATCAGCAGCCTGCGTCTCGTCTCACTGGGTCCGCCGACATTGGTCATTAGTGTACTTCACGAAGTGAAGACCACTAGAGCTATGGCAAAGCCCTGATAAGCAAGCTTGGTGTCACTCCCAGACACCTGACCGACTTGCCGGTCTAGACCTCGACGGAGCCAACTTTCATGAGTATTAAAAATCTGCCTGAAAAGAGTTTATTTTTCTTTGTGAATATTGTTCGTGGGAACAACAGTATTATATAAGCAATTCCGATTTCGATTTTTTGTTTCAGCACTTAATGGTTTAATAATTGAAGTCTCTACAATGGCCAGTAATTAATATTGGATTAGTTTTTAAATAGCAGTTACGAAATTTCTTCCATACCTTCCTTTCTCTAGGATGGAAAAACATGTTTGGTACCATAACCTACCCTTCTAAGATCCTTCACTCCATTTTTTGCTCTTTCACTTCGTAGGAAAGTTATGTCTTAGCATTTCGCATTTAACATATTGGCTGCGCCATGAAAAATGAGTGATCTGAAACAAAGTACTGACATTTCTTCGAGGACACGAGCCGCGGACAATATGTTAAAGATTGTTCTAATTTCCTTCGTTTTTTGCCGTAACTATAAACCATTGCTAATAAAGCATTGCCTCCTTATTTTTGGGGCATCTATCATCAAAAAGTTGATGATGTTCTAATATATAGAAAGCATCTAAAAATACAAGATGAAAAAGAGTAAACACAGGATGAATAACAACAACTGTTTGCTGGCTAGAATCCTACATGAAGGCTCTGCATGTAAATTTAAATGTTTACATGATTTAAATGTTTAAAGATTATAGCGTCTTTCACAAAATTCGAAAAAATCTGTATTTTATTATAAAAATGGCTGCAAATGCATATCATAGATAAATATACTTTCAACTAACTACGATTCATCCTTGCTTTCTTCGAAAAATTCTCAGATAAATACTATAAGACTATAGATATGAATTTCGAATACCAAGAATATTTTTTAGATGCATCGAAACGAAGTATTGCAGTGATCATTTACATTTTGTTTACTCTTAGGAATTATATTATGAGTTCATTTCCTTTATATCAATGGTATCAAGAAGGCTTAAGTGTTACCCTAAAATATGCACAATTTTGTGTCTGAAATGAATTTCGCCAATAAGATCGTCCTTGGGGGGCATTGCGCAGCCACGAACCTCATTCGTTATCTTACTGCAACTGAAATGGTTCAGCTTGGATCGAATTCAGCCGCTGAAAGTATCTGTAATTCACAGATAAAATGCAATCAAGCAGACTGGCAGTGTGCGAGCTAAGCAATAATTCAGATAGAAGTATGCGCCCGCCGAAAGGCAATTATCTGGTTGCATGTAGAATGCCAACCAAAAATATCAGTCTCAATCCGTTTCTACTTTTTCTTCTTTAGCTTATTCCTTGCTTTCGCAACTGCACTCCGTTTATTTTCGTCCCATTGCAAGCTAGCTCGGCTTTATGGTTTGGCAGTGCTTCTGAACCGAGTGTAGTGGTCATTTCAATCGAAGTAAAATATCTTTATTTTCAAGTGGAACTACTGCGAAGGGAGCCCCAGTCGGTTGTTCGCAGTTGCTTAAATTTGCTTCAAATAATTGTTTTTTTGTAGAATTCGGTGGGCTGCGAAGCACTGGCTAGTCAATCCAGTGGTAGTGACTGGTTATTGATAATGAAGGTCATGCATTTGCGTTATGTACTGCCGTTGCACGTAGATGCATTCATGCAGCTCGAGATACTCGTTTCAGGAAACTGCGACTGCAGCAGTGTCTGGGCACTGACCGCAGTGGAACCATCAATTCATGGACTCCATTTCGTACCGTTGCCATTGTGGCTTTATGATTGAAGCGAGTTCCACGGCAAACTCTATTGTGACCAGCGCCGTCGGCGACCTATATGTTCAACCGTCGAAATCAAGCATATCAAATCAGTTATCGTCCCGTCCTTGGTATATTGACAAGTATATGACCCCTCTATTCACTCATAAATTCGATTATTTTTAAGGCCGGCGTCAGGATTCACCGAAATAGCTGTGAAAAATATTTGTGAAGCGGCTTCGCGCTCCGTGCCCCTGCCATACAAGTTCGCAAAGTTCATTCGTGGGCATGGATTGCAGTGACGAATCAAAGCGGCCATATCAAACGCTTCATGTTTCAGCTAATTCAATAAGTGAAACATATCCATGCGACCAACTACGTACGATTTTAGACATGAATATCAAAGCCATACCTGTTTATAATTGCCATTACAGGGCCCACAAAAAATTATTTTTCATGTCAAATGCAGCCAGCGTATTCTCCTTGTAAGCAAATGATTTTTCAGCACGCTCAACTAGAATATGTAGCGCTGTCTTGATTAGGGCATGCAATCCCGAGATTTCGGGATCTCGGGATCTCGGGATCCCGACTCATTTTGGACATTTTCGGGATCCCGAATTTTTTATCGGGACTCCCGAGATTTCGGGATTGATGAAATTCAACCCATTTTGGGAATTAGAAAGCAGAACTTAATACTAAAAGAAATATTATTTTATGAAAACGGAGGCGGAAGCCAGTTGTAATGATGAATTACACCTGGCGTATGCTTACATGCTTAATATTCCACCAAAAAGTGTATCCAAAATATCTTTTTCAGCAGCTGGATATACATATGTGCAGTAAAATCAGGTATAGTTTAAATTTTGAAACTCTTGACGAATTATATTTGTTAAGAGCATACTTTCAAAATGAATCAGCAGTTTGAACCAATCGATATTATTACTTATCACTTGTTTCATTGAAAAGCAATATTATTTTGTAATTGATATGTAAACAACTAAAAAGAATAATGTATTTTTATTATATTATCGTAACATCCGTTATGCTGATTAAATTTCAATTCGTTTTTAACTAACTTTATAACTTACTATCATGACCAAATAAAGAGCTTTATTGAACAAGAAGATAAGAAGAAATTAGATCATAAGATTAATTTACATGCAATTATAGATTAACGTCTTACTTGCTAGTACCCATGTACATATGTGCATAAATTTAACATTATAATGAACCTAGCTTCTGGTTTTATGTGTATATAATTGAAATAAAGATTTAATTGAGTACGAATAAGCCAATATATCTGTTCAAATTCCCCTAATATAGTTTTTTTTTATAAAATCCCGAAATCTCGGGATTATCTCGGGATCCCGAAAATTCTAATCCCGAATTTCGGGATCACCATTTCAATCTCGGGATTAATGCCCTAGTCTTGATAGATTTGCCCCTCGTATAAGCATGCTAGGATTTGAAGATCAGAGTAGAATGTACGGCACTGGTTATCCAATAGCCCAGAACTTTCTCGAAAATCTTCAGTAAAAACGAACTAAGACAAATCGTTCTATATTCCTTTGGTATAGTGTGTGCTATACTTTTCCTGCCTTAGGGATGAATATGACTCTCGTTTCCTGTCAGCAGATAGCAATTTACGAAAATCATAAGTAGGCATTGCATATGTCCATGAGTCAAGGTATAACGCTCTCTAATGTCTGCTAAACATTAGCCGTGCCTGGGGAGTCGAGTGGCCCAAAGGCCTTATGTCTGCGCTAAAAATGACAGAAATCAAACCTGCATTGCTGTGTGATTCTAACGGTTATGTTGGAGATGTTTCGTCACTGCCAGGGAAGTGAATGTCTATCAGCGCTGTAAACGTCTCGCAGTTGCTTTGATTCCTACTTCCATCGGACCTTTGTATGCAGCCTGAGAAAATGAGCCAGATTCTTCGAGGGCCATTGACTTCATTCATACCGTTAATATTTTTGCACAAAGATTCATGCATTACTTAAGGCATTTTTTGAATAACTTTCATTTAACCTGGTATATTGACAAATCGTTGACCCTTTTGGAAAGATTAAGCAAACTCCTTCATGCATTCACTTCAAAGCGATGCGATCTCACTACTCCAACATTTCGGCTTTAATTTCCTCATTATTCTAGTTGAGTTGCAGGACCCCGAATCGGTATTGTCAGATGCAACAGTTAGACATTTCACTGCCTTATTGAAATCTTCTCCATTGGTGACCGTCGGAACATCATCCAGCTCAGTGTAAAAAGCCGATCGGAATTTCTCCCATTTCGTTCTTTTCCTGCTTAAGTAAGGAGGTGCTCCATATGCTGCAATCCTCCTGAGATGAATGCCATGTACATCTGATCTGAGAGTGAACACTTCTGTTGCAGGCCCTAAACGTGAGTCCGTTGCCAAAAATTTGTTATGGCAAGATTATTATATATTAGCGAGATGCACCGTGTATTTACTCCCTTATAGTACTTTGGTGAGTAGTAAGCCTTTATTGTGTGCCATGTAGCATTCAGCGACCGATAATAACTTGGTCCTTGTCATTGAAGTTTGAATGGACAGAGACATTTATAGATAGACCTTCATAGTTACTGCGGCTAGGCTAAAGAGTCCGTCAAACAGATAAGGGAGAAGAGCTGCTGAAGAGAGAGGGAGAGAGAGCTGCCGTTAATTTGAGGAGCCTTCACCATTGTCTATTACGGTGCTGTCTATATCCGATGACCATTTCCTAGCTCACAAATCGTGACAGTACTTTTTCTAACCTTGAATGCAGATATTCCTGATTAAGTCTCACGTGCATCAATCAGCCGCTTTTCCACAGCCTTTTCTTCCGATGTGACATACTTATCTCTTCTCTCCGTAGGAGCTAAAACCTTTGACGTGGAGATTTTTAAGTCACCTCGGTATACGAGGGTTGATAAATAAGTAATAATAATCGGTTATTTCCAGTCCGGGTTAAATTTCAAAAAACAAATTTTTACTACCACAAATACTTACTAAGTCAGCGTAAAAAAAACATATAAATAGGCCATGATTCCAAGGAGATATGTTCAGATGCAGGATAGTGAAGTTAGAAAACAGTTAGTGAAAAACAATTAGGGAGTTTAGTGAAAACCAGTTAGTGAAACCCATTTGTGAGCTAGTAAAAAACAGTTATAGATACTGGGGTTAAGTGAAAATACGAGCAGAGACAGCCCTCCAAAAGGTGAGTGACTATTCCTCCTTACAAAGTACCCAAACTAGACTTTTGCTTTATTCACAAATCCGAGCTGTCGGTGTTTGTGGTATATTTTCATTATATATAAACGCATAGTAATTTAAAATACCAGCGCGAGGTTCTGACAACGTTGGTAAGATGGCAGATGAGGAAGCGATCCCAGAGTCAGACTCTGAGGAAACTTCAGACGTGAGTGGAGAGGAAGAAGAAGAAACCGAGACTAAAAACGAACATACCAAAGACCAGCAAATAGCGGAACTTGTGCGACAGGTTCAAGCTATGAATGAAAACATGACGAAAATTATGGTATAATTGACGGACACACAGACAGAGCTCGCCGAACAGCGGAAACAAAACGCAGTACTAATGGCCAAAAATAACGAACTGATGAGCTTAATTATAAAAAAGCAGCACAGGCCAGACAAAAAACTAAAACGGAAAATAACGACATCACCGACTCCATCACTGACTGCAGACAAAAAGAAGACAAAAAACCGCTGTGTTTCTTCTGTGTCATCAAGCTCAGAGGACGTTGACACGACAGAAGAAGACCAAATGGACATAGATGTCTCGGATCCTCTTCCGCCGGCTAGCGTAATGCTGGCTGAAGAAGAATATCCAGCACTGCCAGCTCCGCACCGAAAAATACAAAAACTCCAGTACAGACCACAAAGACAAAGCCTGACAGCAACGGACAAAAAACTGACAACACGGAACAAAAGAGGACTACGGTCCCAGTCATAATCAGGGAACCACAAAAGTGGACCTATATAACCAGGTCCCTTAAGGACCTTAAAATTAGCTACGAATCGGCCAAGCGTGTTTATCTTGGCATTCAGGTGATTCCCGCTACACCTCTTGACCATCGTAGACTTACGAAATACCTTACTGATGAGAAAGTACAATTTCACACGTACTTTCTCCCAGAAGAGAAAAATTTGAATATAGTTATTAAAATTTGAAAAATTTGAAAATTTGAATATAGTTATATAGTCTTACAACTGAAGAGATAAAGGAGGATCTGCAGGCTCAGGGATTTCACCCGTTGGAAGTCTTCTTCCTAAAATTGAGAAACGGGACTTCTAAATTAGTTAAAGTTCTTCTCCCAAGGAGTGAGACTGAAATATATAACATCCGCGCGGTATGCCAGCTAATCTGCAAGGTTGAGGCTCAGCGACCACGAGGTGGGCAGTCGCAATGCCACAATTGCCAGCAGTTTTGTCATGCCGCCAGTAATTGTCATGCCCAGGCAAAATGCGTGAAGTGTGAGGGTGACCACCACTACTCAAACTGCACTAAACTGCGCGAAGAAAGCGCCAAATGTGTGAACTGTGGCGGTGACCATCCGGCTAGCTACGGTGGGTGTCCGAGAAACCCTAAGAATGTAAAGAAGACGTTTGCACAGGTGACAAGAGCAAACATCCAGCCCCCACCCCAGATCCCGATGACATCCCAGTCCATAACCCAACCCAAAAATAACTCACAACCCAGAGCGGCGCATACCCTGCCCAACATCCCACAACCGGCTATTATGGCTCAGATGTTCTGTAGCATGCAAGAACAATTCCAGAGCATTATGAAGGATACAGGGGCGGTTCGTCGTTGTACGCAAAGGAAGCAGTGCTTCCCTTGCTAAATATTCCCTATACAAGAAAAATAGCTTAACAATACATATTGAAATTCAAAGCAAATCAATTGATTTTATATGAATTAGCATCCAACATCAATAATTATAAAATTTACGAAACTCAAAACACTATTTATCTCACACACGAGATAGTTCTCACAGCCAAAGTGCCTTAAAAGTAGTTTTACAGCAACGCGATAGGATATCTTGCGTTTGAGTGAAAACCTCAAGCATCTGGTACCATTCTAAGCCAGAACGCTCAGTTCATTGCAGCGTATTGAAATATGCTACACAGAACACTAAAGTGATCTTGCCTCAATGCACGTACCGTGATGTGTGCATACACCCCATTGCAGGCATCACGCAATCGATGGTCTTAAATACTTCGCAATGAATGTTCCCGAATAGCAGCGCGGACGCTGCTCAGCTCACCGCGTCTTCCTGAGTAGAGAAAATCAAAAACCCCTCGCTTATTCAGCCGCTAAATGGCCCAGAAATATTTGTGAATGGACTCAGCACGATTTGTAGCGTACTCTGTTTGGTTTCTATTTCGCTACAGAACTTGGAGCTGGTATGCTTTGGGTGAAAGAATTTAGGATGTTATTTGTATGTATGAATACTGTAATGAATTCGTTGTTTAACACAAGATGTTATTTGCATGTCTCGTTTCTGTAATGGATTTATTACTGGGTTCAAGAGTTAAATGTTTGCTGCAGATTGAAATGCTTTTGATTTGTCTGTTTGTTTCTTTGTGCTGAAAGTGCGTAAGTTAGTATTGTAATGATTAAAGAAAGATATTGGCTTTTCACTTAAATAGAGTTTAACTTTTCACTTTTCACTTAAATAGAGTATTAACGTTCGGCATACAACGTGAGGTTATTTCAACCCTAAATCTTAAAGACATGAAGCTGATTTTATGGAAGAGGTATGAAAGTATTTTTTTAAATAAATGCTTTGTGTTTTATTATTACTTGTTTATAAAAAGTATAAAAGAAATATTTGAGCACGTTCTGTTTAATATATGTATGCACAGAATAGATAAAATGCTTTATGAGGTAAATCTAACCCCACCTTGTATGGGTGAGGAGTTATTTTCACGTTGCTTGCCGAAGGTTTAATTCATTTTGTCTTGAAAATTGAATTTAACCATAGAACATCTACTGCGGTATATTTTTCTCTTAGACTATTTGAATAGATAAAAGTACTTTATAGGTTCGTGGTGACCAGGACCACTAATTTTCACTTTTTATTAAAAAAAATAGTTCTAATTTGCAATATGTTGCATTGTAATTTGTAATCTTGCTTCATTTAAATATTGCTGAGATTGATGGTGATCATAATGAGTAGAAAAGTCACTGAATAAACAATTGGACATTGAATGCAACTTTTGATGTATTTGCTGCGCTGAAATTCCTACTTGTTTATTCTGGAAAACTATGCAAAAATATATCTGCTTCCCCGAGTCTTAAAGACACGAGCCGCCACTGGAAGGATATGATGGAGAAGATGGTGCAGGGGATGCTCGCGACATTCCCTAACCCAAAAACTAATAAACATCATTAATGAGCCTTCCCAACCATATGACCGTTCTCATTTGGAATGCAAATTCTATAATCAGCAAGACTGGAGAGCTGATGCAATTCCTATATGATTATAGGGTTGACATCATGCTCATCCAGGAAACATTTCTAAAACCAGCTGATCGCCTCCACATCTCTAACTACAACTTTTTGTGTAATAAAATCTGAGGAACATATCCTTATTAGAATGTGTGAAACTGTTGCCACAGTTTGGTTTTATTTTGTGTTTAAGAAAGCTTGTCTAAAAGAGTGCGTAGAGCATACACTGTGTAGTTCCTAGTTCAAAAAACGATCGTGCTCGCACACCGAGATTTGAGTTAATCCAGGTGTAAATAGGTGCCGGAATCAAATCACAGGGGCAAAGTGGATGGCGAAATTCGTATGAATTGGTTGTGGATATATTCTTTGCCAACTTCAACCCACAAATCGTAAAAACGAATTCAGGTGGGTCAACTTTACATTTAGCCAGAAATAGATACTCCTAAATCATACTTGATACATACTTGATTTGAATAGTAATGCCAGATTCCGCGAAAATGTGGATGTGATTTAAACTTATGAAATTAATAATTAGCTTACTTACATTCACGGACTGTTTCGCCAATCGAAAAAATGATCTATTTTTACCGTTTGATATTTATTCAGTTCGTTTGCGTAGTTCGTATCCCTTGATATAGTGTCGAATTTGACCCAATTCTACACAGTATTTTGTCAAAGAATAAAAAAATCACTATCTAGAATATTTATTTTGCGTTTCTATCCTCATTTGGGCATGTGAAACTTTTCGCGCCATGTTCAACATTTTAGTTAAGGCCTTAATTTGTTAACAAAATCACGGAACAAAAACTCAACATGATTCTGATATCAATGCTATTTAGGGCAGATAAATTTGATGTGGTTTTTCGTACGCAGAAGATATTATCGCAGTCGTAGTTGTTTGCCTTATTCAACTTGATGTGTGTGGACTAGAAGCAATCAATAAACAACCGCATTTGGACGTTTTTTTATCAAAAAAAAAAAAAAAACAATTTCCCCAAAACGACTAATGCATTTTCATTGTTCAGGAATGTGAATAAATGATTTGATGCCGAGTTTGTTTTTATATATGATGCGATATTGCAGTCAAGGTGATGAAACACTTTCCAGAGCGTTACTGATTGTCCTTTGGTTGTGGGTAAATATAAAGTAGACGTCAAATTACTGTAAATTTGGTTTTAATTGGATGACTGCGTAATGCCGGCTTCACATTATGGGCCATCATCGGCCACTACAATTATTGCAATGATGGCGACCATGACACAAAGTTGGCTCTACACAATGGGGTACTAGATAGACCAGTCCTGATTTTTCGGTCGCTTTGATGAGGCGCATAAGAAAAAACATTTACACAAACTTATCTACCAGACTCCAGGGTAGGTGGAAAAGTGTACTCCGAAAAGTTACCACCACCCCCCGCCCCCCCTTTGCCATAAAACTTGTAGGGGCATCTATTCGCTCTTCTCCGAAAAAACTGTATCATTTATGAGATATTCCACGAAACAGCAGGACAAAACAACAAAATTGCAGGTGAAAATAGGTTTTGTAACATATCATGGGCCTAGGAGCATGAAGAAGCAAGATATCATGGCATAATTCTGTAAACGCTCATTCTTGACATTATAGGAGCTCAATCCGATGCAGATTATCCCGGAATAATCAGTTTTTTGCCAATCCTGTGATGACTGCATAGCGCCAAAGGGACATGTCACGTCTCGAAACCAATTCGCACCTGAAATTACGTGACCTTGCCCTAATCGTTCATGGGTTAAGACGGAATGGAAAAAGAAACTAAAAAACCGGGTATTTTGGGGTGTTTCGTTTGCGGGGGTAGGTATGGTGTGGGAAGGGTGTGGATGTAGGGCTGGTCCTGCGATGTCAAGAATAGGCAATTAACAGGATAAAAAGTGATCATATCTTGTTTAACAGTGGGCAAAGAGTAGGCAACGAGCTCATTTCTGAAGATTTGAAATGGATGCTCAGGGATACCATTTTATGGCAAAGGGAGAGGGGGGAACTTTTCGGAGCACACTTTTTCACCTACCCTGGAGTCTGGTAGATAAGTTTATTTATATGTTTTTCTATGCGCCTCTTAAATATAGAAAAACAAACTCACAAACATGCCAAGTCGTAATCGAAATCGGATAATATTAACATGCCGTGAGAAAGAAGATGCTGTTAGTAACAAATGTTTAGATCAATTTATCTCAAAAATGGTTATGGTTACAGGAAAAAGCTATAAAATCTTTTTTGTTGAAAATTTTCTAAGCTACAAATTCGTCATACATTCTTTTTCTGAAAACGTGGTCGTTACTGAGATATTTTGGAAAGGTCACTTTTGGTGACCTTTGACCCCGTATAAAAAGTGACGCAGCACTCGGATCGATGGGGACTTTTGACATTTTGTTTAATACGCCAGTACCAAGGTTCACACCAAAATTCAGCTTTCCCCTAATTTTTCCGAAGCACCATGTTAGATTTCCCCGGACTACAAAAGCATGTTTACTGTTTCTGGGAGGAATTATCCAAGTTTTAAACAAAATTCAAGGCTCGCTTTTTGCTCCAAATTTTTATACGTGCTATAATGTGATTGCTCCAAAGGTCCGATCACATTGCTCCGCAAATTCGAATTGTTGAAATTTTCTTTAACCTTTTCTTGTCTCCCAACACGAATTCTCACTGCTTAAGGAATACACCAGGAGACCTCGTAGAAATTTCCGTCCTATAAAACAAAGAGCTCTCTAATTAAAAACCGCATTGAAAGTTTATTACCAGACCGTCGGCGATCTAAGGACCAAAACAAATGAGATCATTTTTAACTCTACCCTAGCCTCAGATGACATTGTTTACTTAACAAAAACCTGGAAGATTTCCACAATAATGAACAGCTTCCTTGACATAATAGCTGCAAACAAACCATATGGCGGTGTCGTCCTAATCGGTATAAATAAGGCTCTGGATGGAAGACTCTCCAGTGACGTTCCTTCCTTTCTCTCTCTCCTGTTGAATATATTCTTGTTCGCATTTTCTTAGCTCCATTTAAAACTTTGGTTGTTGCGTCCATATATCACTTGTATTGTAATAGTACTATTTTAATTACATTTCCTTTCACTGTGCTTCTTTTCTCAACTCAATACCTTCCCGAATTCTAATAATAAAATCCTTGATCTTATTTTGTCCAATATTCCTAAGTGCTCCGTCACGGTTAATACAGCATTTTCTTCTTATATACTTCCTGATCTCCACCAACCTCTACTTTTTTTAGAAATCTCCCTCAATTGTCGTACACAAAGGAAAGCTACTAACGTCTCGCGGGTCAATTTTAGTAAAGCTAGCTTCTCAGCCATAGCCACTCAAATAACTGAAGTTAATTGGTTCTCCTTTCATGGTCTTAATATTGTTGATACTTAACAAAAATTTTACCCATATACGCTGACACTGCTGTAGCTCTTGAAGTAAAAGACGCTGCACGTAGTAATTATAAAACTACAGGTTCCAAAAATGACCTTACTGAATATGAGAGGCTTCGTTCCGAAGCGAAAATATGTTAAAGGCCTGCTATGCACCCGTACACCAATCACATTGAAGCATCTATCCAATTTTATCAGCCTCAATAATTTAGGTTGCACATTCACTTTATAAAAAGCTCCTCTGGTATTTCCAACTGTTTGAAATTCAACGATGTAACAGTTTCCATCACACAAGATATTTTCTCTCGCTGCTTTTCTTCTTTCTTTTCGCAATAAATTTTCCTTCTTTCTTCTCGCAATAAATTCTTCCTTCTCTTCTCCAATTCTTCCCAACATTATTCTCATTTCGTACAAATCTTATTGAAGTAGAATCCTTAATGCACTCCCTTGATACTAGCCGTGGCTGTGGTCCTGATTATATTCCGAATATCCTAGCGAAGTCTGTATCGTCACCCTTGTGTGTTCCTTTTTCAATTATCTTCAATCAAAGCATTACTTCGGGTACAGTCCCTTCCCCATGGAAAACGATTTTCCCGTACACAAAGCTGGTGGCCCTGCTTGTATCTTTAATTATCGCCCCTATTCCCTCCTTTTCTGCTTTAGTAAACTGCTTGAGAGGATGTTTTACAATAGAGTCTACCCTTCCGTTCAACCTTTTCTTGTCTCAGAGCAGCATAGGTCCATAAAAGGCAAATCGACTTTACCAACGCTGTTGCATATGCCCAGGATCAGCAAAAGCAGGTAAATGTAATCTATGCAGATTTCTTTAAATCTTTTGACTCTGTAAATCATGATATTCTTCTGAAGGTAGAAAATAACGGTAACTTCTACTCTTCTGGTTCACTTCCTATGTTGTTGATCGTACTTGTGTCGTAACTGTCAATTCCTGCACCTCCGCTCCTTTTTTAATACTTCAGGAGTTTCGCAAGGTTCAATTCTTGGCCCTTTGTTAATCCTGCTGTTTATCAACGACCTGCCGTATACGTTCTCCTTCTCTTTTGTATGCTGACGACTTCAAGATATTCAAAGTATTCAAGACATTTGACGATTGTTATCAGTTGTCATATGATGTCTCTGCGTTAAATAACTGGTGCATTGCTAACGCACTTACTCTACATGTCGCGATGTGTCACCAAATGTATTATATGCCAAAAATTATATATATTGCCCGTGCTCCATTATTTCTAATTAGTACTTGCAAGAACTTCTGGCTACCGCCAACTACTCGCTCTCTTGTTTCCAAGTAGTTCATGAGTAGTTATGCCTTTTTTGCCGCGAGGTGATTTATTTGTCAATAGGTGGCTTTGAATGTTTTGGTAGTTAGGAAATTGAAAAAAGCTCTCATAATGTGTAGAAAGTGAAAAGAGGTAATTTTCTGTTCCATCGGTTGTGGTAGTTTTTACTCGTTATTTTCTCTCTTTAAGTTTAGTACTGTCTTCAATTTCACGTGAAATTTTTTTCAGCGAAAATTTAGCTTGAAAATAAGCAACTGTTGTACTCACTTCTTAGCATGAAAAGTTGTTTGGAAGTTGCTTTCACTTTGAAAATGCAGATTGCATTGACACATGTCTCCAATCATTTCACGCTCATTTAGTATGTGCAGTTCATTCTTTCGAGCTAAAAAGTCACATCTGGTGTTTAAATTTGAAAATTGAGTTGTGCAAATGTCTTTTCAATAACAAAATCGATCGAAAACTGAAACTCTTGACATTTAATCCATCAGAAATGAGCAGTGTCTCCGCTTTTCTCCATTGTCAAAATTTTCGCTTGAAAGTATGAGCAGATAATGGAGACTTGTCCAAATTTAGCTTGACGATTAACTCAGTACCAACCTTTATTTTCAGCTGTTTGACATTTGAAAATTGCATATATCTTGAAAGGTTGGAATCTGCTCGTATGAGCGAAGATGATGTTCCATTTTTTATCTACTGCCAAGTACTAATTATTACAAATGGAACACGGCAATTATCTTCTCTTATTCTTCTTTAATTTCTCTCTTAATATTGCTGTCGATTTCAAAGACCCTGGTGTGATATTTGATTCGAAACTCAAATTCGATCAATATATAATGTCCAGCATTGGCAGGGCTTCTAAATTGTCTGGCTTTATTATTAGAACCTCCAAACCCTTTGTTAACCTTTCCCCATGTTTGCATCTTTTCCTGTCATTTGTCAGTAGTATTCTGGAATACTGTTGTCAAGTGTGATGTCCCCATTACAAATACCTTGTGCATTCCTTACAATCCGTTCAACGTAGGTTTTACCTGCTCTTTGTTTCACAAATTCAGCATCCGTTATTGTGATTGTATCGATATTGCAGATTCCTTCCCTTGAATCACGCAGAGTTTTACTTGACGAGTGTCTCCTTTTCAATCTGCATTACCGTCTTGTTTATTCTAATCTTGTCGATTTAACAATACCTGTTTCATGTGTAACGTTAGTTTCGCGCGAACTGATGTTTACCTTTTTTCGTCGTTGTTATATCAACATATCGAGTTGAAACTCGGTCTTCTTCTATCGACGTTCTTTAGACACAAATGTCTTTTAAAAGGAGTCCTACAGTATCATGTCAGTTTTTGAGCTTGTTATTTAATTTTTTTTTGCATAGTAATTTTTTCTTACACTGATTGTCAAACTTTTCGCTCTATTTTTTTGGATTATTTTATTGTTTTTTCTAATCGGTAATGGGGCCTAAGTCTGTTGTACCAGATAATTAACCAAATAAACACATATTGCAGTTAAGGTTTCTTTTTGCGGAGTCTTATTCTTGTTATGAGACAAAAAAGATTTGGGTGGCCGACATTAAAACAATACACAATAAAACAAGCGATGATAAAAAAACTTAGTAGAAAACTTCATAAATGAATATAATGATGAAACTTGGCACTCCGAGCTAGTTCAGGAACTTTTTGATATCACCTATAGTGCATAATATATAGTTTTAGATATTCCACATTAATCGATTCCCTGGCGGATATCAATATTTTGAAAGAAACCTGTCCTGTTGCAGCGCTAAATGATTCTGCCATGAATTTTGATTAATTCAAATTTTCTGAGGATTAATGTAGTGATTTCTTACATAATATGTTGGTCCTAAGCATACATACTAAAATATCATTTGGAATACTTTTTGCTGATAATCAAACCACTAAGTTATAACATGCGGTCAGTTCTATACACATTTCAAATTATGTTTATTTTTTACTTATCGTTCGAAAACTGTTGCTCAGCAGTATATTTTGATCAATCCCATCACAATTTGGATAGAACCCCGGCCACAAATTCAATTAATTGCGCCGCCTAATCGTGGAGACCTCGTTCGCGGCGAATACATTTACTGCGCGGTCGTTTACTTTCCTACCCAAGCCAGCCAAACAATCAAAATCTCTGCGGCCAAATCTACTCTCTCGCATCATCGCCAATCTCCTCTCCACCGCAGCGTAATACTCGCTCGCGGCCGCATTGTTCCTGTCACGTTCTGTGGTATTGAGCTTTTGAGATTTAAGTATTGCTGCTGGAACAAGTATAGATGGACGGAACGAAATGGCTATTGCCGAACGAGTCGGCTGTTGAAAGCTTTGGTAATCGTCAGTTGATTCCAGCTGTTATTGATAGAAGGCGAGGGGTGTGTCGAATGTGATTTGCAAAGGCATGTTGTATTTGTGGATAAAGATTTAACATATTGTTTTATTGAAAAGTGCTGGACTACGATCGGGAAACTAATTAAACTAGTGTTGCAAATTTTGCAGTGAGTGGTAGTGCTGCTCGGTGAAAAATCCAACCGTCTCAGTTACGAGGAGAAGGAAGAGCCTTCAAGTCCCATTTGTGACCGAATTGTGACTCTACTTGACTTACAACAAGCCATACGTCCTCCGACTCCGTCCCGCTCTCGTTTGTATGTGAATTGTGGGTGAGTAGCATTAAAGCTTTGTAAAGCTCGAGCACAGCATTGGTCACAACTGCAAATGTGAACGGCGAAAACGGAATGTGTCTAGCGTTGTAATTTCGTGCAACCGTGTCTTCAACTTGCTGCTGACCTGGATTCGTTAGCAGCACAGCGTTGTTTCTAGTTCATCACCTGCCATCTCTGTCGTTCCCTGGCATCATAAAAGTGGTAATAGAAGTGCGCTCTCGCTTCCGCTCAAGATTTGTCGCCTGTGAGGAATTTTTCATATCGTGAGCAGATTTTTTGTTGCGTGCGGAGTAAAAGTTCTTTGCGGTTCGGCAACAAGTTCGCAAGTGAAAATCCGCGGGTTGACGCGCTGTACGAGATCTGTTCCTGTTTTCCAATCATCAATACACTTTGTTCGAGTCGCTTTTCGCGCGAGTGGAATTGGGAAAATTCGGAGTGCATGGGAAAATTTGTGCGAACGTTGCATCGGTGATCTTGACCTGGTCAGCATTCCGATATCGAATTCCGAGTTTGCGAAGGACTTGCAAGTGTGTTTTGATTACGATAGCAGAAATTACTAGTGGGCAACATTGCATTCTGGACGAAAAGTGACGGATTGTGTACATATAGTAAGTCTGGTGGATTGTGCGTGGATTTAGTGACCTACTTCCCCATGAGAATCCCGACTGTTGTGTGCGACGCCGAAGGGAACGTAAATTGCGGGAGTGAAGTTGAACGCCGAAGTAATTGGCCAGTGGTTGGAATAGTTTTTTGGCGCAAAAGCCAGTGAAACAAGTGAGTGAAAAGATTGTGGGGTGATACAAGCCCCAACTGCATTCTTCCTGTCTGCCAAACCGTAACAGATTTGAATTTTAGTGGTTGTGCAAGTTTTTTTGCTAGATTTTTCGATTTGAGATTTCTACTTAGAATATTTCCACCGTGGATACTCTAACCTCGCCCCTCGGAGGGCTGTCACATGTAAGGATGGCTCTAGCCAGGTAAGAATCTTCGATTTTTCGATAAAAACCCTGTGGTGTTAGATTCGGTATTCGTATCGAACTTCAAATTAACTTAAATAAGAATCATTCAGTCTCATTTGGATATCAACAAAATTTTGAAATTCGCAATCGTTGCGGTTAGGATTAAATTATTTTTTCTAAACTCGTCCTCGTTGAATCGTTTTTCCGGTGCGACGAAAGTGAATGTGTTTGTCTTCCAGCTGCATATTTTCAAAGTCAACATTTTTTGCCGTGAATAAAACAATTGTGAAGTCTTGTATATACTTATGTATAAGCTGATGCGTCCTTCCAGCGCACTATTCCTTGGCGTCAAACAGTATTTAAAGTAGATGTGCTCAGTGTCGCCTCCTACAAACCGAAAGCAACAACGGTAGCATTGCATTTTTATGCGAGCGAATGTGTGAGTGCATCCTTCATCGTGTAATTACTCAAGGACTCGCGACGCGATAGGTCGTGAAACGTGGAAATAAGTTCTTTGGAAAAGTTGTCTACCCTGAATCGACAAACGCGGAAATGAAGCAACAATGTTGATTTCTTGAGCGCACCTCGCGTGTACTTGTCGTGGAATCGGGGTCGGACGCTGATTCAAGCAAAATCATGCCGTGTGCCATCTGGTTGCGTGACCCCGCAGAAGCCTCGGTGAAAGAACAATTGCAAAATTCACCATCGTAAATCAATGATAGTGCCACGGTCTCGCACTCTGCAACCCGACAAAACTAGCCTCGGTATCAAATGAGTAAAATTATGTGTATTAACTTACGATCGTCATGAGTTATCGCGTCGTTACCTAAGAACACAGCTCAGATCAAATTCGAAATGAGCTTGTGCACATAAGATACCAACGTTAATATGTTTGCGTCTTAATCCTTTGACTGAAAAATCAGATCGCGTTTGTGTTATTCTGATTTAGCACTAGGAAAACATTCGATGCACACGGGAAAATAGTGCTACGTTTGATTTGTTGAATAGGAAAATGGTTGAAAAATTGTGGAAAGAGCGATATAATTTTGAGCCCATAAAAGTTACAAATTATCAGGTAATTTTCATCAATTTAAATCCAATGTACGCCAAATTAGAAGAAAACCTAGAGGATACGGTTCAATTACTAGCCCAAAAGATTGAATCTTGCGAATTAGTTCAGACCCAGAATCGGTTTCGTCGCCGTTCACGTTCAAAAACGCGCTCAAATTCACAATCTTCAAGCAGCACCCGTCAAAATTCACTTTGTTGGTATCACGCGCGTTTCGGGAATCAAGCAACAAAATGCGTCAGACCTTGCAAATTCGCAGAAAGTTTCTCGGAAAACGATCAGGGCACTCGTTGATACCGGCCCACAACGTAAGCCCAACATCATCGAGCCGCTTATTTATTTTTGTTATAACTTCTCAACAGAAATTTTTGATTGATACCGGCGCCGACCTTTGCGTTTTCCCTTATACTGACTTGCCTCAACCATAAAAGAAATCAGAATATGAGCTATCAGCTGCTAATGGCACACCAATTGCAACCTTTGGCACAATTAATTGAACTCTAAACCTCGGATTAAGGCGTTCATTTAGCTGGCGTTTCGTCATTGCTAATGCATCCAAAGCAATCATTGGTGCCGATTTTTTAGTACATTACGGACTTTTAGTGGAAGTGAAAAATCAACGATTAGTTGACTCCATGACCTCACTCTCTTCTCAAGGAGAAACTACAGCGATAAATCTTCCTTGTATTAAAACCATCAACGTATCACCGCCCTTCCACGATATTCTTTCTCAATATCCGGCTATCACGCGTCCTAATGGCTTGACCAATTGTTCCTTCAAGCATTCGGCAAGGCATTTCATTATAACCACGCCTCGACCGTCTGTCGCCCAGAAATCTCGCAGGCTTGCTCCAGGCAAGTTTCGAATTGCAAAAAGAGAGTTGGAAGCCATGCTTCAGTTAGGAATAGCTCGCCCGTTGCAAAGCTCTTGGTCATTCATCTCCACTCCATTTGGTGTCTCAAAAAGGGAATGGGTATTACTAATTACTAATGATCATTTATACCTAAATTAGTTAATTAAAAGTAGCTGACACACAGCCCTTCCGTTAATGATGAATACTGTCACTGACTGTCACTCAAAGAAACTATTTTTTGAAAAATGGAGAAGGAGAAATTGAAGGTGTTTTAAATGTATGTTGCCTCTCTTATGTGCTAATTAATAAAGTTGGAATACAAACCGCGCAAGAACTACATTAAAATTCCGTAAATATTTTGATTTTTTTTGTATAGTGCTTCCCAGGCAACTAGTTTGTTGGTATAAGGGACAGCAAAAAGGTTTTTTCTCGTGCCATCGCACGCGGTGTTCCCAAGCGGTCTCCCATCTAAGTACTGACCGCGCAAAACACTACTTAACTTCGGTGATCTGACGAGCACTAGTTAATCGAGTGTGGTATGGCCGTGTTTAATCTGACATTTCAAAAAAGTTGCCTTTCTATTTTTCAATGGGAAAAGCGATTTTTTACAAAGGAAATTTATATTACATCGGGGAACTCTACTTCATTAAGAATAAATTACGAAAGTTTGATGATCATTAGCGGTTTGCTTAATGATTGATAATTTGGTCATTTAGTGGTGATTAGTCCAAATTAGCATATGACACACGGCAGTTAAATGATCATTTACGACAAATTATCATTTAAGCTGCGCTGTCTGTCCAGGCTCTAAGGCAGCAGAAGAACAATATCTTCTCAATGAATTTTTACGAGGCAATGTCAAAGGATCGACAACCATCAATTAGCCACCTGAAGCAATAAAAGCATTCAAAGCTTGCAAAAATAGCCTTGCCCAAGCAACATTACTCGCACACCCTCAGGCAGAAGCACCTCTAGCGATTTTCACGGATGCCTCCAGCTTTGCAGTGGCTCCAGCAACAGATTGAAGGGCACTGGCAGCCTCTAGAATTCTTTTCGAAGAAGCTTTCTCCGGCAGAAATTAACTATGCAACTTAAGACCGCGAACTGCTTGCAGCTTATTTGGCAGTTAAACACTTTAGGTACATGGTAGAGGGAAGACGATTCACCATTTTCACAGATCATAAGCCGCTTATCTGCGCTTTCTGTAAAAAAATAAACAATGCTCGCCTAGACAATTTCGTAATCTGGATTATATAGGGCAGTTTACCACAGACATTCAGCATATATCAGGCGCCCAGAACACAGTAGCCGATGCTCTGTCCCGAGTTGAAGTGGTAAATTCTCAATCAACACTTGATTATGCAGCATTGGCAACCGCGCAAGATAATGACCCAGAATTGCAGAAATGTATTCAGGAATCATCACAAATTCCGGGCACTCAAGCAATGTTATTTTGTAATGTCTCCACCAGAAATGCACGTCCATTCATCACCAGAGGATTTCGTAAAGCAGCTTTTGATACTGTTCATTGTCTGTCGCATCCAGGAGCAAACGTCGCCAATAAACTTGCGACACAAAGATACGTCTGGCCATCCATGAAAGCTGATTGCAGGAAATGGAGCCGTGGCTGTGGTCAATGCCAGCGATCAAAGGTACCACGACATGCGGCTGCACCAATTGGATGTTTTGAATTGCCGCCATCACGTTTTGAACATCTTCATATAGATACTATTGTCATGCCGTCGTCTGAAAATTGAAGATACTGCCTAACGATGGTAGATCGTTTTTCTCGATGGCCGGAGGTCGTTCCCATACACGATCCAGAAGCTTCAACAGTTGCCCGCGCGCTCTACGACAAGTGGATTTCGCGATTTGGCACACCTCTAAGAATAACCTCATATCGAGGTAGGCAATTTGAGCCTAATCTAATTGAGTATAATCGATTACAAGGTACCACTAATTTGCGAACAACAGCGTATCACCCCTCCACAGACAACTCAAGGCAGAAATAATGGCGCAATAGAACAATCGTTGCACGGAGACACTTCCAACAGTATTGCTGGGCATACGTTCTGCGTGGAAAGAGGACTTACAAGCAACCGTCGCTGAAATGGTGTACGGTCAATCACTCCGATTACCTGAAGAAATTTTTGGGAATCGGGAATTGAGCTCACAATCCGATAATCCTGCTGCGTTCGTCAGTGAACTTCGCAAATTCATCCGTAGTCTTAGGCCAACCGAAGGCACGCGTCACGGACAGAAAAACGTTTGTTTTCAGAGATCAACAATCAAGTCAAATCAAGTTTTCGTGAGGCACGACGCCCAAAAGCAACCGCTATAGCAACCATACGATGGGCCTTTTGAGGTCATTAGCAGAGGAGCAAAAACATTTGTCCTGGATGTGAAAGGTCAAGCAACCACTGTTTCTATCGATCGCCTCAAACCCGCCTACATTTAAGCGGATTTGGAGGAAGACACATTAACAGATGATCAGAATTCGTCGTCATATCAATTTGCTTCTCAATCTGAACTTGAATCGTCTGGGCACGAAACTTCACTCAAGATACCACCTAAAAAGGATCATGTTACTTGGGCGACTAGTAGTACACAAACCAGAAAGGCGTCGCAATCTCGAACATCCATCCTCCAACCCACTTACAACGCAGCCGCAGCGTATTAGTAAAGGTAGTACGACAAAATCAGCAGTAATCATCTCGAAGCCGTTCATATCGTCAGAACATATGGGCCAGCCAAACGTCGCACACGTCAACTGATGAATTATCGGCGATAACGTCCATTCTCGTCGTCACTCAGGGGGGAGTGATGTGGCAGCATCGAGCATTATGGTGTGGCAGCATCGAGGAATAAGACAACATTTAGTTTCGAACAGCTCCTGGACACGGACGGTATAACTTTCCACCATTAGCCCCTTCAATCCTCTCGCGCACAAAGCATGTTAAAGCTGCCTTTACGCCATTTCGACCTCATTGTCAAATTGGAGGGGAACTACTTGGATTTGACTCGATTTGACAATGAGTAGCTAAAAAATTACTACCATCCCCTTCAATGTAAATCTTATGGGCATGTCCCCTCCATTTCTACTACCTCACTGGGTTCGAAGTTTCGAAGATTGAAAAGACGCCAACGAACAAAGAAGAAGAAGAAGACAGGCAGCTCTCTCTTCTCTTGTTCTGACCGCCATGAAATAAAAACGTATATTGAGTAATTTTACAGTCTGTAGTGTAAATGTGAATATATTATTGTGTGTTGAATAAAGTAAATAGAAACTATCAAACAATTGTGATTAAATAATATAGTACAGCTATAAGCTTTTCTTTTTTCTATCAGCACATTCTATAGTTCAGCACATGAATTACCTATGCAGAACAGACTTCTGTCCCAGTGAATTCACTGGGACAGGAGTGTTGTTATTTCCAATGCGTCTGCTCTGTTCTGTACTGAATAGAGGAGCAAAAAAACGCACCTAATATAATTGCTTCTGAAGACTTCAAGCTCTTTTTCCTGATTCGCCTTTCACTATATTAAATGATGATCCCTTGAAATCCTCGATCTACAGTAGCATTTGGTGTCGGAAGTGAAAGATGAGCAATTGCTGAATTTGGAATGTGTTTAATGTGGATTTAGATCTTGTGTAAACTGGAATTCAAAAAATTGCACAGTCATGGTTTTGATGTTGAGGGTAGTTCCAGTTTTGCCTGAGAAGGAGGATCGATTTTTCCACCGTTAAGCCAATCAGGCGAGAGCTTTTAAAATAGGCTGTAAGTTCCGTTTCGTCTGTTTCTACATCCTTAAATTTGTCAGTTTACTACACACCTTGTTGGGAACTTACTATAGTCTAACTTTCTATTTGATTATAGCCTACACAATACAGGTTCTGGTTGGAATACCTCAGTATCCAGCCATACTATCCACGCATAAATGTCATATCGCCACTTCCATATAAATTTAGAAAAGAAGAATATGAAAGGGAAAATTATTACTGAGAAAGCTCATACTCTCATAAATGTTCTGAAGCTACAGACTCTCATAAATGTTCTAATAAGTAGGTATGTGCATAACAATCATGAATATCGATTGTGTGATAGATTATATATTCTTTAGAAGAAGGTGGCACTTTGAGAATTTAGCGATCTTTTGTCTAACATCTAAATGAAACGTATTTTCGCGAAGAGTACGGTAAAATATTTACAAAAAAAAATTAATTACATAAGAATTGTGATTAGTTGGATTAGAATCTCCCAATATACCCCAAAATCTATGACCATATTTTGTTTCTCCGATTTTCACCCCCAAACAGTAAAAAAAATACCCTATTTCAGGGGAAAAACGTTGTTGCAATATATATTTTACTTATAAATTCAGGCAGTCAAGTATGTCCGAAAAAAATGTTACCTAACACTTTTCAATTCAAACTGTAAGCGAAACTCTTGCATTGTTACGCCCTAAAATGTGTACACTCTTCGTCCACGCAACAGAAGGGTTAACGAATACAATTCGAAAGGTATACCAGAACAACGCTGCCCTACTAAGCATAAACGTCCTATCTGCATTTTTCTCATTTTTGAGTTAACACCGGATTCGAAAACTACATACTCTATTACATCATTCTACAAAATTTTAAAAACCTATCTCTTTTGAAAGTATGTTAAAATCAATATTGAAAAGTGCACTCTCCATATACGTATCTCCAGTACAAACAAAAACACAAATCATTGAATATCTCCAAAGTACTAAAATGTAGATAGAATGTTTCTGATTAGTAGGGCAGAACGGCTCTACAATTGGAAAAAATCCCATTTGCAGCAAAAGCACCCAGGAAGACAAAGCTCGAATCGAAGAAACTGATAAAAAGCCGAAATGAAGTCGAAAATTGGGTAACCTCGTTACGGAAGGTCGTCGTGTGTATCGAAGCGAAGTGGCGAAAGTTGGTGTCGAGATTCGAGACCGCATTGGAGCTGCTCGAGGCTTGATGATCTCCAAATGTAACCTCGGTCTGTTTCGGCAATAAAAGGGCTACGTACACTCGTGCATTTATGTTACGCGGTCACACTACAGCAGCGATGACATGTCTTCGGCTTGTATGTCTCTCCGCTGCTCCACATCCAACCGTCATTGCGTACGTTTGTAGGAAATCTCAAAATAATTCGGATTGTAGATTATTCCAATTCGGCACCGAGGTACATTTATGTCTTCGGCCTGTACTACGTATGAATTCACTATGACGAAATAGGTAAACATACTCATATTTAGCATTGGGGTTTGTCATGATCAGACTATACCCGAAAAAATGATTGGTGTACGAGGAAATATCAAGAAGACAGAAACCAAAAGAATTATTAAAAATTAGCTCAAGTCTCCGAATAAATCTACATGCATCTAAATTCATTATATCAAAATTGATATAATCCAGTGTTGGTAGCCGCTGTAAACGCACACATTGTATGTATACATAGTCTTGCCTCGTTTTAGTTTGCTATGAGCTTACTCACTCCACACACGACAAAATCGTGTTCCCATGGAATTAACATTGTTCGGAACGATGCAGCAGCGCTAAGCTATGATGATGTTCTTGCCTTGCGTACGCTTCGCTTAACACTTTCCATTTCCACTTGTTTCGGCAACATATGAACGAACAGAGCTTCTTGTTATTTATGCTGTATGTTGTTTGGTGCGACAGTTCATGTTGCTACGGCAAAGGGACCTACTTTCTGAACAGGAAAATGTGTCATCATGCACAGTGACACGGAAAACTAATGGGATCGAATAATTTCAATCGACAGTGAAGATAAGAAAAGACGGATTTAATTAGTTAACGATTTGAATTCACTTGCTATATTCGACGAAGGAATGATAGGTGAGCAGTGGTGAAAAGCGTTTACTGCTGTATCTTAGGTCACCTGTTTTGGCACGCATTAAGGGATCTATACAGTGTGGGAAGTAAGTACATGACCATTTTAATAAGAAAAACAGTCCCCTGAAATGTTTAGATAAAAAAGTATATTCCTTGCACTATTCAATGTTTTTTTTATTGTATCTTCAAAAATGTATTGTTCTTACAAATCACGTAATTTAGTAACAAAAAAAAACCTAATACTACTCTCTGTAAATTAAGGTACGAAGTAAAATTTTTTTGTAGAAGCATCCACAAAATAGCTGTTATTACAGTGATAAAAAAAGAAGTAAATCATAAATGTAAGAATTTCTACTTATATTGCTATTCGTAAAGAGTACCAATAGTGTTTTTAAACATCCATTGTCTCGCAGAAGAGCCGCACATCTTTCTGGCATAGAGTCGACCAACCACTGACCAAGTTCCAGAAGGAAGACGTTCTATATTTGTCGCATGACGGTGCATAGTTTCATCGTTTTCTTGTGGCCTTTTACATGAGCGGTTCGTTCTTCTTACATTTAATTACGGAAATTGTGTTGGTTAACAATTTACCTTCACCTTATGTTCTTAAAACCATGATTTGGTTTATGCATCTGAAGTCATCATCCTGCTGGTAGATCCATTTTAGAAGTATTTCGTCCTCTGCAAATGTGATTATAGCCTCCGCAATCATTTTGACATATTAATATTAATCCTAATTGCCTTTTACTCGATAAATTAATTCTACGCCATAATGCGAAAAACAAGCCAAAACCATCAATTTTTCTCCATCTTTAACACTTCATAATAGTGTGCGCTGTGGTAGGGGACCACCTTGCATACTGCCGAATTGCCACTTGGGGGCAGACCTGAGAGAAATCTTCTGGGCATGCCTTTCCTTGGGGTATGTTCCGTAACCTTGGCGAGAGGTTAAGGTAGTTTTTATACCTAAACCGGGGAGAGATGAGTATTCCGATCAAAGGAACTTTAGACCGATCAGCTTAACTTCGTTTATGTTGAAATGCCTAGAGAGACTTGTCGAACGACACATACGTACTACAGCGCTTAGGTTTAATGCTTTGAATAATGAACAACATTCGTACCAGCGAGGAAAATCATGCGAGTCGGCCCTTCATTCTTTGGTGGTCAGAGTTGAAGGAGCGATCTCTAATGGTGAGTATGCGTTGGGGGTATTTGTGGACATTGAAGGGGCCTTTGATTGCGCGCCCTTCGTGGAACTATGTGATGCTGCGAAAGGTCATGGCGTGGATGATGTCTTTGTTAGGTGGATTCATGCCATTCTGACACAGAGATGGTTGCTGGCGGAAGCTGGATCCGACTGCTACTTAAGAACAGAGGCGACAAATGGATGCCCTCAAGGGGGCGTCCTATCACCGCTCCTGTGGAGTATGCTAGTCGACTCCCTGCTTAACGAACTGCAACAAGAAAGGCTGCACGCACAGGCTTATGCTGATGACGTGGCCGCACTGGCTGTCGGTAAAGATCTGAATGTGGTATGTAGAAATACACAGCGTGCTTTGGATCTGATTGGCAGCTGGTGTTCGAGGTAATCCTGGTAAGACGAAACTTGTTTTGTTTACCAGGAAAAGAAAACTGGGAGGACTAGTGCTTCGAAACATGGAGGGTGTAGCACTTCAACTTTCATATGAAGTCAAATATCTTGGAGTAATCTTGGACAAAAAACTTCTCTGGAAGAAACATGTGGAAGTGAAGCTTATTCGTGCTTTAAAAGCTTTCGGGCAGTGCAAGAGAACTTTTGCTAACGCCAGGGGGCTAAAGCCTCGTGTAGTGATGTGGATCTACGCAGCAATAATTAGGACGATGTTCACGTACGCATCGGTGGTGTAGTGGACTATCGTGAGGCTATTGTATGCTCGGAAAAAGTTAGCCACGCTGCAAAGGACGGTGTGCCTGGGTATATGTGGTGCCATGAGCACTACTCCAAGTGCGGCCATTGATGCGCTTCTCAATCTGCCTCCTCTCGACATTCAAGTTCAGAGTGTGGCGATGAGCTCTGCCCATAGACTAGCTCAGCTTGGCTTATGGGTGGGTGAAGACGATGTGGGGCACTGCTCTATTAGGGGTTCGATGTGTGAGATCTCTCCGATTCTCACTATGCCTTCGGACGCTCTGGTGCCCTTCCTCGACTTCAGAAGAAGGTACGAAGTAATCATCTTAAGCAGAAGTGTTTGGGACGATCCAGATCTGTGTATGAGGAGATATTCTGAGGTCTTCTTCACGGACGGCTCGAGGTCAGATAGTAGATCTGGAGCTGGTGTCTATCTACATTCATCGAATGGCAGGTGGGCTTTCTCTCTTGGAGAGCACGTTTCGGTTTTTCAAGCAGAAATATTTGCTATCCTGAGAGCTGCCTGTTGGGCAATTGAAGAAAGATGGAGGGGAAAGAGCATTGCTATTTGCAGTGACAGTCAAGCTGCACTGATGGCGCTGCGTAGACTCCTGATAAACTCGAAAATTGTCCAAGAGTCCAGAGCACGATTGAACTCTGTCGCCAGATTCAATAGGGTGCATCTGCTCTGGGTACCGGGGCACTGTGTGGTGTTGAGGGGAATGAAATTGCTGACGTCATTGCGGAGCAAGGTTCGGGACTTCCACTACGGGGCCCTGAACCCGCCTTGGGTGTGCCGACCGCATCTGCACGTGCCATTCTTCGAAAGTGGGTAGATGATGCTCACAAAGATAGATGGACGACTGCTGGTGTGGTCAGGCACACGAAGGTCTTCCTTTCAGAACCCAACCATGTGACTGCGGGATTCTTGCTCAATAAGAGCAGGAAAGTTTGCAGGGCCATGGTAGGTATTCTGACTGGACACAACTGCCTAGGAGGACATATGTACCGAATAGGTGTTGTACAGGATGACATCTGTTCATCCTGTCTAGAAGAGGCTGACTCTGCGGAGCATTTGCTCTGTGAATGCCCAGATATCAATGCTTTGGCTGGGATGTTGCACGCATGCAGACGATAGCCTCTTTTCCCCTATCAGTGATCCTAGACTTTATCAAGAAGTCTGGGAAACTATGGTAGGCAGGGGGAAATGAGTACAATGGGTCCTTTGGCCTGAGTGCTTAGAGATGCCAATGCGCCTCTCCCCCAACTCACACACACACACACACACACACTGCCGAATAAAAGAACAAGCTCCTTCGCAAGTTTTAGCTTTCTGTGTATTGAAGAAAAATGGTAGCCGTCAATTCGGCTTCTAGGAAATACCTTCTAAAGGTATTGATCCATATGTTGCATTTCTTCCGTATCGTATCCCTGTTGCGTATCATTCTCTAAACGGATACGGTGTCCACACTACTCAATATTCCATGTATCATCAATACGATCCGTTGCGAAAAACTCGACACGCAGCTGCAACGCTTTTATTCACTAATCTATAGTGTACAACGCAACGTGTCCGCACATGACTCCACTTCGTATCGTATCATTCCTTTGATGCGACGGCAAGAAACCACCAAGTGACCGATCGAGTTCGTTGCGTTTCTTTGTATCAAATTTTGATACGCAACGAAGATACGTTTGTCGTATCCACTGATACGCAACGGTGATACGATACGCGAAAATGATACATATGGATACATACCTTAACAGTGACCGACCTTATTTCGAGCTGAAGATCATCTATTACTCTTGTGAAACTAACCATTGGGTTCTTCTTAACAAGGTTACTATTTTTCGGATGGTTCTTTCGTCTGTTGTTCGCCTTGTTCCATTTCAAGACGTTGCTAACCATTTTAGCAAACATCTAATGATTTTTTCGTGTTGACAGGTAAGTTTTTCCTACTTTGTAATCTTTCTAGTGAAATTGCTTTGCTCATCTGTACAATGTTTAGAACGACGCATCAGTTCAATTAGGATTACAATATATAAGGTGGTGTAACAGTTTCTGGTCTTAATATTTCTTGTATAAAATTTTGATAAAAAAGATTGGAGTAATATTATAATTTTATTATATAATGAAATAATATATAATTAGTATGAAGTATGTCCTACTTAGTTTTCTATAAAGTCTAAAGTCCGCTTTCTGACACTTTCACATAAATTTCTTTGATACTCTACCGAAATCGCGTCGAATTAGCTCCTTTTCGTCTGGGATCTCTAAACATATTCTACTTTAATCTGGACCACACATTTTCAATAGGATTTAAATCAGAGGAATAACCAGGTCAGTCAATGCACACATTAGAAAAGTGCCTTTATATCGCCTCATAAGTTTTCAAAGCTGTATGTGCCTTGGCTCCATCTTGCATCAAAATCACTTCCTTTCTGTCCATAAATTGATGGTGATTATGAAGGCATTGTGAAAAATATCTTCCCTATTTTCCCTGTAACATTCTCCATTAACAGGCACTCCTTGCTCAACAAAAGCTGGCCTTTTCAGCGACTGCTCACTCCACCAGCTACCATAATTTTTATGGTGAATTTTGAGATTATATACTGAAAAAAAAAACTTCAGTTCGATCCGTTAACGATTTTCAAAGTTTCTCCGATTTTGACATAAAATCGTTCAAATCAAGGTCTATAGGTAAATTTTGTGCTTTCATTTCAACTACGGAAATTAGAATGAATAAATTTTATTGTTTTTAAAGTGAACAAATTTTTTCCAGCTTGTAAAAAGTAATTTAATTTAAAAGCAATCTATTCCTTTTTAAGCTAGATATATTTTTAATTTCTTGACAGATATCAATATTTCGAGGGTAATCTTCAGTGTCCATCGGTCTAATCTTAATGTTACTCAGGTATATTATTTATAATGCTTACTTTTAAAGTAATGACTAATACTAATTACCAATTTATCATCTATTACATTTAACTATCTATACATTTAACTATCTATATTATTTACATTTTTCTCCTCACTAAAAATTATCTATTCAAATTGACCTGAACAATGGTGATGCACAGTTTCCTTGGTCTGTTAAAAGATTCTTCTTTATTCCTCGCTGAGGCTGCTTCCCGCTTATGTTCCGTTAGTCTAACACGGACTAATCGTTTCGTTTGACCAATGTATATTTTTTCGCGTTCTGGGCAAGTAATTTTATACATTCCACATTTTTCCTTTTTACCTTTTTTGTCCTTGACGTGATATGATTTAGTACTTAATCTTTTAACCCTACTGGTTGGAACCGGTTTTATACCAAAGCGTTCAAAAAGCTCCCGAACTTTTTTGAATATTGACAAAACAATAATTGGAGCTCTTATGGCTGTTTTTTTATTTTTCTTGTGTAAAGAGCGTCGTTAGCAGATCACGCTGTATTCTGCCCTTCTTTTTGACAAGGTTTCCAATTATTTTCTCCTCAAATTCACTTTTTCTCGCGGTATCTTTAATAAATTTAACTTCTGAGTTAAAACTTTCCTGTTCCATGGGCACTGTTAATAGCCGGTGAATCATCAAGTTAAAGGGGGCCATTTTTTTTTGGGAATGCCAATGATCAGACGTGAATGGTGTTGTTCTCTGGGGGTGTGTGTGGGCTTCCGGTAGATAGTAAACCTAAGACGACCTTCTTTCTTTGATATCATCAAAACTAAGAAGGGTAGTTTTCCATTGTTTTCGACTTCCATTGAAAATTGGATATCCTTTATGACCAAACACGAAGAGGCGAACATTCGCCATGAAGTTTCTTCTCCAGTCTGTCCATAAATCTCTCACTCATAAGTGGCTGAAGTATTCTGGTTGCAGTGGAAGATTATAGGCTACCATCGCGGAAGATTCTATGGCCCGCAAGCTTGCGAACTTACTGATAGCATCCCATCTGGGCACAGGCTCCGGAAGGGCGAGTACAGCGTCAGCTGGAAGTCCGACTACGGTCGTGCAAGGGGAAACGATGTTTCCACCCGAATCCTCACAAAAGAAGAGGAGGAATGCACTAAAGGAGGCAACTCCGGCTAGTGTAAATGAAACGCGCGCAGGTAGTACAGAAAGTAAGTGCGTTCCTTCCTCTGAACTCTGGAAACCCGTGGAAGTTGCCAGTCACAGGCAGCATACAAAAGTGCGCAAGAGGGGCAAGCTGCCGGCGAAGGTGGACAGAGGAATCAATACAGTAATAACTGAAGGTATTTCCCTGCAGACGGAATGCCAGGTAGCAAAACCTCTGAGCCTACCTGGAGTAGCGAAATAAAGGTTGGTTGGTGATGCTAAGGCTGCCAGTTTGGGGCAGAAATGTTCTGAATGATGACTGGGTGCAAAACGACGCCAACTGAACATTGCGAACCAGCGGAGGCTCTCAGCCGTCAACAGAAGGGGACTCTGTTCAAGCAGTCGATAATTGCCGATGAAAATTGAAAATCAGCGACGACGCTGAAAGGTATGGAGGAACTGGTTACCCCGGAGATCTCTCCCTGCCGGCCAGCGCAGATGCAAAATCTGTCAGCGGTGGTGGCGAAGGAAACGCAAGGTTGAGGTGAAAGTCACTGCCTGCGCTTCTAAGTAGATTCAGTGTAAAATGTATTCTGTAGAGTTTCAGTCTCTGCAAAGGGATCCAAAGACATCGATTCCGGCCATTTCTATGCCTGAAGTTGTAAGATTTGTTCAGATCAACTTGCAGCATACCAAGGCTTCGTCTTCGTCTCTTTTGAACGAAAAATTGACAAAACTGCAAGCTTCCCCCTATATTGCATTTGTACAGGAACCGTGGTTTCGATGCAGCAGGATCTACAGACTCAGTTCAAGCACGGGGGTAAAGATCAAAACCCAATTATGGTTTCACAGCCCATATGATCAGTCGTTTTCGCGCCACTTTGTGAGATATATTCCTTGACGACTATTTATGAGAATCCGTAGAATGAATATCTTCCCTTTTCCCTAGAATATAATTCATGCAGTAATGTGTTCTTAAGCAGGGTTGGAATGATCAAAGTCCACTTTGACAAAGTAGTCTTTGAATGTGCTTTGAAGTTTTTTTTTTTTTGTTTTGATACAAAGTGAACTTTGATCATAAATTGCAGTCGAAGTAATCTTTGATCATGCCAAACTAAGTGAACTTTGATTAAATTCGCGGATAAATGGCTAGACATTTGAAATTGAATCGTTTGATAAAGTGAGAAAAAGCATAGCGCCAGAGAGCATAATTTATATACTTCTGGCGCTATGTAAATATTTGGTAATGGACTTGTGGCAAAGCACAATGCCTGACATCATGATGCATAACGAAAAACTCATAATAGTTCGTGCTATGTTTCATAGCTCGTAAAACCATGTGTTACAACCCTCAATGCCATGTTACAACCCTCAACGCTAATAAAACGCAAAGCAAGAGCGAAATTATCCCCGCTTTAGACAATTTCGAGATTAGGTGTTTGAAATTCCTATTTTCATTACTGAAATTTTAGTTTTGGTTTAGTTTTTAAAACAATCAGTCCTGCTCGAATCCAGATTCAAACCCGTGATCCTTTAATTTAACAGCCAACGCTCTATCCAATAGGCTTCACGAGCTTATTGAAAATCCTTTGTTATTTAGCCTATACTTAAAGGCATGTGCCAAGATTATGTTGATAGTAACTGGGACTATGTTATATAGGAGTTGGTAGTCATGACTATTTGCACATTTGAAAAGCCCATAATGTATTGGGTTTGGCCATTGTTGCTATGTTTTACAGCTCAGTGTGGTACTTAGCTTATGCAATCATAAATGCTGCGCTATGTCACATACAGTTAGTCACAAAAGTAAGTATACACCCTATAATTCATTGTATTCTTCTCAGATACCAGTGCTTATTTATTTCAAAGAAAAAAACAAAATTTATTTTTTTGCCACAGAAACAACTCTTTCAAAGAATAATCAATAAAAATGAGAAAACAGCCATGCTTAAAAAAATATCTGAGCTCAAGTAAAAATAATACAAATTTCATATCACAAAAATAAGTATACATTATGAATAAAAAACGTACTTTGTGATTTTTTGTTTCAGAAAAAGAAATCCTTGAGTATCCTTTGGCTTTTATAATGGCATTCATCCTTGAAAGCATCGAATTGACCAAATTTTGAGTAAGATTTTGGCTAATTTTATGCCACTCTTCCTTAAGCGCACGTTTTAAATCATCTTTGGTTTTTATCTCTCGTTTTCTTATTTGTCGGTCGAGGTGCTCCCATAGATGCTCAATTGCATTCATATCCGGTGATTGTGGCGGCGTTTTCAGCTGTCTCGGAACATGGTATAATAGCCATTCCTTGACAGCATATGAAGTATGTTTAGGGTCATTATCTTGCTGAAAGATAAATGACCCATTCCAACCCAATTTTCTGGCACTCTCATGCAAGTTGTTCTTTAAAATATTCAAGTAGGCATATCGATCCATTAAAGAATCGATAAAAACTAAACTTCCAACACCAGATGCTGCCATGCACCCCCATTCCATAACAGACCCTCCGCCGTGTTTTACGGTTCCTGCCATATTCGAAGGATTAAGTTCTGTATTTCGTTTTCTCCAAACATTTTCACGTCCATCTGATCCATGGATGTTAAACTTACTTTCATCGGAGAATATAACGGTATTCCAGTATGCTTGTTGATGTTGCACATGCTGTTTTGCAAATTGAAGTCGCTTTTGCCGATTGACTTTATTTACAAATGGCTTTTTCCTTATATTCCGACCATGATATCCAAAATCATACAGCACGCGGCGAATGGTTTGGGGGTTGCATGACTTGCCTGTCTCTTTAGTTATCTCCGCCTGTATTTTCGGGGCACTAATTTTTGGGTTTTTTTTTAACTTTTCGAACAATAAGTCGACTTTCTTGCAGCGTGAACTTGCGAGGACGCCCAGATCGGTACTCATTTTCTACATTTCCTTGAGCTTTGAACTTTTCAACGACCTTCTGAATGGTTGCTGGGCTCTTGTCTACGATTCTGGCTATTTCCCGTATTGACTTTTTTTCCTGGAAGTATTTTACAACCAATTCCTTTAGGTCCGTGGAAAGCTCTTTTCCTCTTGGTGCCATTATTCGAAATTTCGGTGAACTTATTCTAAATAAAGGAAATTATTTAATAATACAATACACAATACAATAAATAAACAAAAGTATCAAAGTTAACAACATACGTCTGATTCATTCAGTAATCCACATCGAAATGCCACATGTGTATACTTACTTTTGTGATGTGAATTTGGGTGCTGTTGTTAAAACTACGACCAATGAGCACTTGGAGTGGAAAATTTCCCGGAATTGTTTGATTTGAGTGACTGTGTAGATATCAACCAAGAGCCCGGGTGCAAAGTGGTGGCAGTGTTTTCAGGAAAATGTAGTCTTTTTTCAAATAACATGTTGGATCGATGGGTGTATACTTACTTTTATGATCAACTGTAAGTCTACGTGCTTTGTGAATTCTTTTTTCTGTGTGTACTAGAAGACTCTCTTATTAAATTTCCATATGACAAACATCCTTTAATGAAAATAAGTAATAAGTGATCTCCTTGATTTTGAAACTTCTGCGATTGATAGCCCTAGAATTCGATCTACCCTATAACTTCCGATGCAATCATCGGATCAAAGTGGTATATGACCTTTGATACAGGAAAGAAGGAGCACGTTTGGTAGTAATTTACACATTGTCTCTACTTTTCTTCGAAAGCCAGCCTTTGTAGCAGTTCATATGCTCTAGAATTTCTTAAACTAGGCGCAACCTCCATTCGCGCTTTGTTAGTTAAAAAGAACAACAGCAATGGAATCTGGTAGATTTTTCGCATGCGACATGCTAACATGATCACTATTTTAATTCATCAGTAAATTCAGGGTGAATATTTGGATTTTAAATGCCAAAAAAATCTCAACGAAACGAAGCATACCAACGTTCATTACTAATTGAACTCCCAATCAATTTACATTCCAAGCCGCTACTACTACTTATCACGTTCAAATCATATTTATTTGGAAATCAGTATATGTATTGATTTTCGCGAATTACAGCTTGTTCTTAAACTTCTATTAATTATTTCCGTATATCAAATCGTCAACAACATGAAACTTTCGGAATCTGATGGCTTCAGCCGTTTGATAATCGAATTTGATCTATAAAAAAACAAGCCGGCAACTAGGCGACTCTCCTCAGATACTTGATCAAGATGCATAATTGAGATTCGACGAAATCAGCGAGAGGAGAATGCATGCGCGTACATATGCACGAGTAGTGTGTGTAAATGTGTGCTACTGCACTTTCATGGGGCATCGCAGAGAAAGCGTGTTGCTGCTTTTCTCCACACGATAGCTCTTTCTTTCGCTATTGCTGTTATAGCCGTGAAGTCGTTGCGGTCAAAGCCAGAGCCACGCGGCTGTGTGACGTAGCCATCGGAAGGCGAGAGTATCAATTTCACGTTGATTGTCTCAAGTGTAAACCTTCGTATCACTGCTCGAAAGAAGGTCTAAAAAGTCGCACGAAATACTGATGTACATATGTAGGTCTTGGAGCTGAACAGTTTAACTGTGATTGCAAAACAATTGAAGATTTTTGTAGTTTTTAAGGTGAGACAGAGAGCGGTGGCGTGGCGGCAACGGCTGATGTGAACGGGCAGGTAACCGTCGCGGCCGCTCGCTCGTCTTTTGGTTACTGGCTTCTCCTCGTTCGTATTAGGAAAAGTGACTCTTTTGATGACTTCCATTCCGACACAGCGCAGCGTCGTCTTGAAAACCTCGTGGAAAGACCTTGACCCAAAAACTCATTCGGTGATTTCAATGGTGCTTTTTCTTGTAATTTAAACGAAACGCTTACAAAGCTGTTGCTGTCTGCTGCGCTCAGTAGGTCAACAAGTAGGTTTATCGGTCAGAGCATTCTACCATTTTGCTTTTTCCGCTTATTGCGTACTACGGCTTGAGTCTGGCTGGGCGGCTATATTTTGTTTATAATTCGAGCGATCGAACGAGTGTTATACTTTTGCCGTAATGCTTCTTGCCACACAAGCAGAGGGGATGAGTGGGCGATGCAATTATGCAGCCATGGAGCAGGAGTTAGGAAGTGGTTGCCAGAACGAGGTGTGGCGAATTTGGGAATAGGCTGTGAGACCCTTTATAATTTTTGAGAAATTGTTGGCACTTAGCTCTTGGGTGCCAGTGAAAAATGCTTTCGATGTGCCGAATCAAATGTGTGTTCTAGTAAAATTTTCAGCTATCAGTGTCATTTTGCACCATTAGCTGAAATAAGTTCGAATGTTTGCAGTATGTATGTATAGCTTGCTCCGCAGTTGGTGATAAATACTGGAAATACAGTGCCCTTGAAGTGTCCTGAAAATAAAAAGAATGAGAGTCAGAAGAGGAGGTATCGAAATCTAGAAGAAATATAAGGGAGAGAGCGAGGCGATCACAAAGACACATGACACTTTAGCAAGCATAACTTATTTTCTTTTGACAGACAATTTATGAATCTTATGAACCTTGTTTTCAGCTTTAGTTATTTATTATTCATTATTGTATTTATTAAGCGATAATGTCAAATGTTTCCGTTGATATTCGTTAGATATCTGCTGACGATGCGAAATGCTCTAGGTTTCACCTTATTGCGTAAATGTTTTCACGATGGACTTAAATTCCGCTGCACTCAATTGAAAAGCAGATATGCATGTAAGGTATTGTTTGAAAGTTTTAATATATAATTTTATAAACTTTCCTATTAGACAGTCAAAATCTTCCAACTAGTCACATTAGTTTTGATTCTCTGTTGTTATTACTGATTAATTTTCATTGTTGCCAAAGCATGAATGTCCTTCCAGTGCTTTTCAACTTTTCGGTTATGGATTGAATAGAAATAAAAAGGCTGCTCGTAAATTTATATATTTGCATCTTTTTTTCTGAGTTCACAATAACAGTGAAGTAACGATGCTTCTAAATCATCACAATACAAGAAGTAATACACTTACAATTATTTCTAAATATTCTAATGAATCCAAGTCACTTCTGAATTAGTTGATCTCTCTTGATCAAATAGCTAATATGGATGGCATTCCACCAACTCATCAAAAAAAGTGTGCGCAGAACATAGTATCTCCATTTCAATAAATTGTTAGCCCTAAGAACAGAGACATTTAACGAAATGAATCAAACGTATACATATGCGAAATTTAGTGAAGCAATTTCACTCCAAAGATATAAATCTATAAATATAACAAATCGAGATCATTACTGCCTCAGATTTTCCCTTTAGCTTGTCCGCTACCTAAGCTTTGCGAGCTTTTGGGAGAGTATTTTCCCAATTAATTAAAGCTTTTCAAAATTATATACATATGGTCTACTATCTCACTGCATATGGCGGACATTTTCTGTTCGCGGAGGCCAAGACTGTTAAATTTTCCAGTACTCCTATATTTTTTCGTCACTATTACTAACACTCGGAATCGAGCGAATTACTTCAATTCTCACTGCTGTTTTCATTTCCGCTTATATCTTTCTGGTGAAGGCTACACATAAGTCAATTTCCTAAAACTCTAAACGACAATTCTAGATATTCGAAAGAAACGCTCTCATTAGACCATGTAGAATGGTTCTAACCGTCCCGGCTATTACCGAAATAGTGCTGTAAATTTTTTGCGAATTCCTGTCCATTGCTAGAAAAAGGATGCAGTCCTTTGTCTCATATTGCTTCCTAAGCCTAACCGAAGCGGCTTCGGTGGATTTGAAGAGGTTCCCCCAGTTTATACTAGTTCTCTTCTCAGTAATCGTTGTGCACTAAGCAGTGCGGTATCAAAACAGATCCATGTGTGCCCAAGTAATCCTTGTTCAGAGAAGTCAGCCGCGGAACCTGCTTACTTTTGGAAAACCTCCAAAAGATCTTTTATAACAACCAACAAGCTAAGTCAAACTGGAGGTAAAGCATACAAGCGCTTAAAAAATGCAATGGCGTTAGAAAAACATGACCTTCTGAAGTTATGAGTTCAAATAAGGATTTCGGAAAATGTAACTCGTTTCGACATTGTGAATAGTATCCATGAAAAAAGTATCAAGTTCCGACTTAATTGCTAACTTAATGTCCAAGGAGCTGGCATTTAAAGGATTTAAAATGTGTTGCATACTCAACACCATCTTGGAAACACACTTTTCCCCAAAGTCTGGAAAAGATATAATGTATCTGAAGTGCCGTAAAAGATGCTTGTTTAAAAACTGATAACGGTTCTTTAAAACATTAACTTGATGCCGGATCATCATTTAAGTTTTCGCAGACAATCCAGTAATATCGTGAAGGTTCGCAGAATTGTCTGTTAAATCAAGCGTATTGTAGGAAGATAAAAGTACTATCATGGACTGTTGCAGAAAATAAAATCTGCATTAAAAATCGATTTCTATAGGGTAATATTTTCGTAGTTGATGGAGGGAACATTCCAAATTATTTATACAAGCCTCTCGTATCTACTCACTACTTCGCCCTTAGCCACTTCGCTAATTTGAATGTGAAACATTAAATCAAAGAAGAAGCTGTTAAGTGAAGTTGCCCCTCTGCGATCTGTAACTGGTAGATACATGATTAATAATCAGTGTATACGGGTGTGGAGGTTTCAGTTCCACTATTCATTTTATCCCGAGATTTAACACTGATATTTGCCTACAACTAGATCAACTCCAAATTCACTGTACGATCATAATTGGTCGTCTACGGTCTATAGCCTACTCACAAATGTGCTTTACTCACTCGGCTACACAAGCTTCATTATTATCGTGATCACTCAAATGTAACAAAATTACATCCACTATTAAAAATCTTGAAGATAATCGAAAACTAAGAGCCGATCCAAGCTTGCAATTAAAGAGGCGCATCGTTTATATAGTCAAGCATTGTCTAAAGCAAATCAGGTAACATTGCAGGCAATTGTGCATCTTCAATTATACATTTGAACCTTCTATAACATTTAACAAGAGTAGCTAAGCTATTCTAACAGTTTGAAGCAAACCAAGACGAGGTGTCACCACCAAAGCACCATGAAGCTGACGAAAGCTCAAATCAGAACGTGACTTCGTCAACTGTTATCCAGGAAAGCAATTTGAAGGCGTAGATAATTGAATTCGGACAGGCTCGACTTGATCTTACGTAACATTATGTTGCAACAAACTGAAGACGTCAATTCGGAAAGGTCCTCAGTTAGAGACAAGAAAAATACCGTGAAATTGGAAAAATAGTTAAAAGACATTATTCCTCAATCATAAATATAATCGCACAGTTCAATGAACAATTTGGATCATCTGCAGACCAAGTAAAACCAGACCACAAAGCTTACGCCTCTAAATACACTTCTTCCCTCCAAAAGGCAAGAGAAGATTTTCCCAATAAAAGATTGCTATCAAATGGCCTGAAGCTATTGCACCACATCTGAGGTGACGTGAGTGGCAAAATAAAGCAACTTTTTCTTGACGCTAAAACTTGCCAATTTAATGTATTTACACTCAGAAAAATTTCATCACTTAACATTTTTTTAGAATCACTTTAAATCAAAAGTTGAAACACTTTTAAATCAAAAGGGAATCTTATTTGAATTCCACTTTATTATAAAAATTTTATTTTCAAATCAAAATGTTTCATCATTGAATGAAAAATAAAACATTAAAACAAGCAAGACTCACTTTGATACAACGTTGACTCACTTTGATACAGCGTTATTGAAATGAAGTGAGATTATTTGAATTAAAAAGAAACGTATATGGCGCCAAATCATATTTGACAATTTTTGAATCAAAAATGTTTTGGCCTATAACTTCCGACTCAGCCAACAAATTTAAACGAAATTTACACAGTACTTGAACCTTACTCTAGACCACATTTGGTAGAAATTTAGTTGGAAAATTAGAATAGAGTTGCCAGCTATGGCAATTTTTGTCTCCCAAATCTTGTAATTTCGCTCAGCAAAATAAAGCTTTTTTCTCTATAACTTCCGATGTAGCTCAAACGAAACTCATATAATAAATAGAGCTTATTGCAAGTATAATTCCGTAGAAATTTCGTTGAAAAATCATGAAAGGGCTGCCAGCTATGGTAATTTTTGAAGTTTTCTGGCATTTCTCTACTAAGCAAAGTTGTCATTAAATTTGCAAGTATGAACGATCTCAATCGAAACTAAATTCACAGGGCGGGTTTAACTTAACGTGAAGCAGATTTGGTATATCTTTGGTTATGCTACTAACACAGGGTTGCCAGCACCAGTCATTTTCGTTAATATTGCACCAACAGATACTTTCTTTATATATTCGTATGCAAAGCGTTTACAATAAAAATTAGGAACCAATGTTTAAATTTTCCGAGTTTTGAAATTTTATTGGATGGCAGCTTCAAACATCGTTTAATCGCTGAAACTTTTGATGAAATCCTCGAATGAAAACGAATTTCAAAGGATAGGTTGATTTTAGCATTAGCTTGTTATGGTTGCCTTATTGATGCTTCGTTGGAAAATTGCGGCCAGAATATTTTCAGCATTTATGTTTGGGTATGAAATGGTTGATATGATACTACAAAAAAACCGTATTATGTATTTCCACACTGTTTAGTCACTCAAGGACAATTTTTTCGCAAATCAGTTTTCTAGCGGTTCTGATGCACGAGAGTTTTTTCTTTATACGGCTAGTATTTCTACTGCGAAATATGTTAAAGCTGTTATTTATTTTAAGCCAACATACTTATAATTCTACGTAAAAACCTGAAGTCTATTGATCAAGTCATTGAACGTAACCAAGTTTTATTAAAAACGCGCGTTTCAATCCAAACTGGCTCGATTGTTTCTTGCAAATGTATTGAGTAGGTACCCAGGGCTCCATATTTAAAGTTCAAGACTCATGTTTCTAAATGGATAAACCGATCAGAAAATAAATATTTGAATCACATTAGTATTCAGAATGCCAGAAAGTCGGATCACTTACGCCATGCTAATGCTCGTCGAGTTCGTCAATAGCAAATTTATTTTGAAAATTTCAATGAAACAGATTATTTCCACATCACATAGCAAGTCTTATGTCGGAGTCAGACGTACCTATAATACTGTGTGCTCCATACACAACGAGAAACACTCTCGAAATATTACCAATGCCAAATGAAATTAATGGGACGTAATCGTTCAAAGCATCAATAACGCAACGCGGATATTTGAATTCCGTCACTCGGAATTCGAGCTCTCGGTAGGTGCTTAGAGACGAATGCGCAACGAAACAAGCAAAGTTGCACGTGTTAACAATTGTGTCGGTGTGGAATCGAAACAGGGCCGATATCGAGCGTTGTTGGCTCGAAATAATAATCTGTGACGCTTTTGTGTCGAGCCCTAGTGTATTGTCAGGAGCCAAGGCCGCAGCGTAGGGCGGGGGAATCGCACGATCTTGAAAACGAAACAGTACGTGCACGTAACGTGCTACTTGTTCGCTTTTATCTCGTCAGCCTCGGCAAGCTCAGCTGCCACTGCGCGCATCGAACCAGTAAAGCCTGAATTACATTGCCATGCAGTGCAGTGCACTGAAATTTAGAACTCATGTAATTGCATGTGGCAATTCACATTAACTGCAGTGCAGTGCAGTGCAGCGGACTGCACTGCATCATTTAGGCTAATTTCTAAAAGCGCTGCAGACTGCATCAACTGACATTCGTTTGAGAGTAGTTGACCGGGCAAAAACCATTTAAATTGAGGCGGAAATTCCGTTCCAGGCATTAAATTGTAAATGGACGAAAAACAGCTGCAGAAAATCTAAATATCAAACCTCCACAAATTAATTTGACTTTCATTGTCAGAACACTGCAGTGCTTTCAATGTGCTTTGCAATGCGTGCACTGCTTCGGCACCGAGCTGGACTGCAGTTTACTGCACTGCACTGCATGGCAATGTAATTCAGGCTTAAGGGCTTTGCTCCACGCCTCGCCACGCAAAGTGGGGACAGACGGCGCGCTGAATATCTCGAGGAAATTGGGTCGTCGTCAATCGTCTTGGGCTTCTATCTGTGTTTCAGCCGGCGGCTGAACCGAAGCGAAGTCGAGGCTGAGGCCATCAGCCATCAGCACATCTATAACAGTCGTCTCCATCTCAATATTTATTTGAATATCAGAGCTCGTAGCCATTTTATCCAAAAGTGGAGCATCGTAGCATCTATGCGTGGCTGCTTTCTTTGTGGCGAAATCGCGGAGATGATGATGGCTCCAGTCATTCGAGCGCGAGCGTTGGGTTTTCTTAAGCGCTTTCGAAAGTATATGCTGCGTGTATTTAGGACTGTGCCGCAGCGAGTTGTGCAACGAAACGACGAAAACTGTGCGCTGATTATTCTTGATGACGGAAAGTAAAGTAGGATTCAATTATGCTCTCTGAATCTGTCCTTAATATGCGTTCGGCTGGAAGGAACAATTGCGACATAATCGGGCCGAGGTGATTCAGCGGCCGGGGGACGTTAGACTTAATTACAGTCAGGCGTCTTTTGACCTCGAGCGAGTTAATTTGGGTAGATTTGGCATTAAAATGCAGCTTATGGACAACGAGCTAAGTAGTTCGTAAAATTCAGTTTCGTCGTAAGTTTTGCACTTTGAAATTTTGCAATCAAATGTCATTTTACGGGTTTTGATAAATTGACATGAAGTAGAGAAGAGAATGCAGATTAGAGATACAGCCTGTTGCATCTGCCACGAAATTCGAAGTGCATCTTGTGCATTGGAAACTGCAAATCAACGGCACTGTAATCTGCACTCGCCTCCAAAATTAAATTGACAAGCACTGCAGACTCCGACCGTCTCCGTGCTATCAGACCAGCGACAACGATTCGGCGAGCAATTGATAGTGCCAATGGTATTTGATGTCTGCCTCTAGTGGCGCTATTCAATCTGTCGTTGCAAGTATTGCGAAGTAGCTTTTTCGAGTCATACTTAACATGTCCACCTGGAGGTACCTTCTACTTCATTTTTGAAATTCAATGTGTCTATGAACGTAGACCGTTACGAATATATTTCCGTTTTGGGTGACGCGTGCCTAGAATACTACTTGTTGCAACTTCTAGCTTTATACTAGTGAACTATCCAGCAAATTCTAGTTGGCCATGGAATCGAAAATGCGGTACACATGAGTTGTGGCTAAGACCAGCTAAACCGATGAGATTTGGGTTATTTAGGTGTTGCGACACTGGGCGCCAACCACATGGAACGTATCAATGTTGTTTTTGTGCTTTGTTCGTTTCAACTAATTCACAATTCGTTGCCTCGCCGAATTTCACTTTCTCTGCTAGATCTGTTAACACTTAGCAGACGGGTGCGGCCTAGACATCGGGAAGTATTTGCTGTAAATAATTAAAAGTTGATGTCCAAGTGCATGACTAGCTGAAAAATTGGTAAATATCTAGATGATGAAACTGTCGATTGGAGGAAGATGAAAATAGGCCAGATGAATGCATTCTGATGGTTGAAACGTAGTCAAACATGAAAAACAATAAAAAAAATTATCTCCTCTGTTTGCACCTCCACCTTTCTGCCAACATCTTCAAAAACTTTATAATGTTGTGCGAGATTATCTCCAAAACCTCCACTTCGGGGAGTGATTTATTTGATTTATATTTTTTTTATAATTTTTGCCCCCGCCTTTTAACCATTAGAAGTCATTCGACCTCTTTCTAATCCCCATAAACCTCCAAAAGCTGTATATTGCTACATTTGTATCAGAATCAGATCCTTACTGAATACTAGTGCGGCTACGTCATCAGCATAAGCCTGCGCGTGCAGTTCCTTTGGCAGGGAGTCAACCAGCATGCTTCACAGAAGCGGTAGTAAGACACCTCCTCGAGAGCATGCATTTGTTGTCTCCGTGCTCACCGTTCTCAAATAGCAGTCAGCTCCAGCTTTCCGCAGAAAAATCTCTGTGTCAGCATAGAATGTATCTATTTAACTAGGACATATTCCACGCCATGGTTTTTCGCAGCTTTACATAGCTCCTCAAAGGGCGCGCAATCAAAAGCCTTTTAATGTTCACAAATACCCCCATCGCATACTCACTATATAAGATCGCTCCATCAACTCTGGAAACCAGAGAATTATTTTCCTTGTTGGTACGAATGTTGCTTATCATTCAAGAGGTTGGACTTAAACGTCCTAGTGCGTATATGTCGTTCAAAAAGTCTCTCCAAGCATTTTAGCATATCTGAATAGTCATCTCTCTCCAGCTTAGGTATAAAGACTATCTTAAAAAATCGCCAGGATGACGGAATATACCTCAGGGCCAGGCATGCTCAAATTTTGTTTAAACTTTCTTCCTTAGCATAAGCGTGTCGATATCATCCAGGCCCGTCGATTTAAAATGTTTAAGGCACTGTTGGCCCAAAATTAATCTGATTAACGATTAAAAATTAATGATTAAAATCATAATCGAAACATTTGATTAAGATTAATTAATCATAATCAAATTTAAAATGATTATGATTATTAATCATAATCATTAATCGTTAATTTGATTATTTGATTAACTATGAACTATGTCCAAATAAAATGCATAGTAAAACAACTAAATCAAATGGTAAGCATTCCTTATGTCCATTTTAGAGACTCTACATTCACGGACTATTTACGGGGGGTGTGCTGCGAAGGTACTTCGCGTTAGTTGAGCTCTCTCTCTTGCTCTTTATAGCACTATCAGATCGTATATAGCATAGACAGCGCGGAAAGAACGGCTTTGTGCGATATTTTCATTTTTTCATAGACTAATTCCTAGGGGGTGGGTGTGGTGGTGGCAGCAAAGGCACTTCACGTTAGCTTAGCTCTCTCTCTTTCTCTCGCCCTTTATAGCACTACCAGAGCGTACATACCATAGATAGCGCGAAAAGAACGGCATTGTGCGATATTTGCCTGATGACAGAGAAGAGTAGGGAGTAAACGATTTACCATAAGCTGGCTCCTAAAAAGGTAAGGCTCCTAATAGGCTCCTAATAGGTAAGAGTGAGTTGGCGGACGTACGCCAACACACTCTCACCTATCAACTCAAGATCTACAAAGCGTCGAGAAAAGATTTGAAGAGTTTTACACTCTTTCGCATAAAAGTAGTGCACATGCAGCCGTTGCAGCTCTGTGTTATCCAAGATTCAAGAAAAAGTGGCTAGTATGTCTAACTGCCGCTGATCCAAGGTGTTTAAACGTTTTTGAATCAGTCGTAAGGAAGGAAATATCAGAACTCCCAGATCCTCTAACAGTCAACAATGCGGTAAATAATACACGCCACCAAGAAAACGAGTTTTTTTTATTTCAATACCGACTCTGGCAGTGAAGCGGAATCAGTTGATGATGCTAAAAGAGATCATAACAAATTTTTTTGCTGAGCGAAGTCAAGAACGAGAGCTTCTACGCAGTTATCCTGTTATAGGCAAAGTGTTTATTAACCCTCCGAGAACACAGGGGGTCAAATTGACCCCAGAGACCTTTTTGACCAATCGCAGCGCTTAGGCCTGCGGGAAAAAGGGGGTACTGTAGGTTCCTTAGTGTATTTCTGTGACTTGACTTGTAGTTTAAACCGTTCTCATACAGTCCCATGTCGTCAGTCGTCGTTGAGAAGCCTTTGAAGCAGATCAAGGGGTCAAATAGACCCCATGTGTACTCGACGTCAATTTTGAGGTAAAATTCAATATTTTTTTTACTTTATAAATCGATAGATTAATTTCAAATAGCCAAAAAATAATTGTTTTTAATATGTACCAATTTTTTCCAGCTTGTAAAAACTGTTTTTAAAAAACCGATTTTTCCTCTCGAAGCTAGATATATTTAGTTTTTGTGACAAATATCGATATTTCGAGGGTAATCTGCCCTCTTCTTCTATCGGTCTATCGATAGACACTGACACTGACGCTACCAAAAATAAATCTGCCATTGCTGCCTTGAAAGAAGTTGTGGCTCACCTTGTCGAGCCATATTTACGAGAAAAATTAAATAATACCATTCTACGTGTAGACATTCGAAAAGGGATCGAGAATATTTTAGGAATAAATATCCCAAATGTTCCTTCAGAACGCCCAAAGCTCAGTAAAAGACCAAGATGTTTATTGTTCTCTCGAAAACAGGACCACAAAACAAAAGATGTGTGCGCATCTTGCGATCGACCGATATGCGACGAGCATCGGGCATTTTTATGCAATGGTTGTGTTGGATATGAATAATTTTTCAATTTTTTCTTTATTTTGTCATTATTTTTATAGATTTTAATGAATAAAAAATAGTTTTTTCTATTCAAAAATATAAAAATTCATTATTTTTCATACCCTCAAAATTACTTCTACCAATATGCGTAACGAATATCTTTTTTGCAACCCTTTATATAGGGATGATTTTGTATTATTCTAACCATATAAATTTTAAGCTCAAAATATTAAAAATCAATCAATTTATTAATTTTTTTTTTAAATATGCAATTATAAAAAACCTTCAAAATCGCCACCGTAAATATGCAAAATAAATACTTTTTTTTAAAGGTCCAATATACATCTAATTTTTTTATGATTTTGTCATATCTTGAGAGTATCTGTTTAAATTTTTAGCCCAAAATATTGAAAAGTAAAAAAAATAACGATTTTTTAGTAAAAAACCTGATTTTCGGCAAAACTGTTTTTCGTGAATTTTTTTTAGGTATGGTAAGGACATTTAAGGCACGTCTTATGCATAAGAACTACTAGAAAAGGTCTCAAACTATACCTACAAATTTTTTCAAATTAAAATCTTCAGTGGTGGCGATTCTATAGACGTTCAAAAGTGCTTGGGGTCAATTTGACCCCAAGTGTTCTCCATGATCGAAAAAATAGGTGTGTACTCGGAGGGTTAAATACAATACACCGATGCCGTCCTCTGGCTCAGTTGAAAGAATGTTTTCTTACGCAACTATGCTAAATAAACCTAGGTCACACAAATTATCTGACGACTTATTCGAAAAAGAGTAGTTATGAAATGTAACTTGAACCTCAAAAAATCAGAAATGTTAAGATCAAATGTTAATTGAATGAACATATTTTTTCAAAATAAGAAAAACTGTATTTTAGAAATTAGTTTTATGAGTTTTTGAATAATTAATAAAAGTGCTTTATTATTTTTCATTGTTGCTTTCACGTATTTGTATTTGTTTATAATCAAGTTAATCAAGTTAATCAATTAATGATTACTGATTAATGATTTACGCCAATAATCATGATTAAGATTACTTTTTTAATCACGATTATTTTAATCATGATTAATTTAATCTGATTAAAATTAATCAAATTAATTAATTGATTCAAAAATTAATTGATTAATGCCAACACTGGTTTAAGGGTCGTGGTTGCATCCCTGACCTTTTCACTGGTGTCCACAATTATAGCTGTATTCCAGCATTTCCTACTGCTGAGAGGAGCAGAGGGTTTGGTTGGATTCACTGATGCTTTCTAATTTTCAATCAACGGAGCGTCCGGAAAATGAGTCCCAAGTAAAGTCTAAAGGGGCTTCTTTTTGGACTTAATAAAATCGCCATCCGGGCGTTTTATAGAGTTCAGCTTAGTTGATTGGCACCTTTCAGTCCCTCACAGAATGATCTGACTGATTCTTTTTGGAGGCCCCACCTAATTTTTATCAGCTCTGCGAAATTCTGTAGGCGATCCAGTAATCCTCAATGTTGCTCTTACAAGCTCGATTGAGGAGTTTCCTGGTATTTTTCCCGAGCTTCTACAGTTCCCGAATCCACTAAGGAACCGTCTTGTTGCATCTACTCTTATCAATCGGGTAGGCTTCTTCATAGCCACCTATTTTGTATATATGCAGGGTGCTCGAATAGGATTTTATTATTTCCCGAGTTTATCTTGGCACTAGAAAACGCTCTGTCTGCAAGAATTCGATCGAACTTAGCCTAATCAGTATTTCTTGGATTTCTTCTCTCCACCACCGGTGTTTATTTATTTATTTATTTATTTCAACCAAACAAGGCGTACAAAAAAAAACACTTACAATTAATATTTAACAATGTATATAAATTTGTACAATAAACAATAACGAACCTATTTTAAAAATTTAACCATTTTTGGTAGGGAATTGGATAGGGCGTTCATGACGTGAGCACCTTAATCAGAGCAGTTTTAAACCTAGGTCGGGAAATGGTTGGGGAATAATGTTTTGAGAAGCTATTGAATATTTTGCAACATCTATTGATTGGCTCATTGTTGGCGTAAACTGTGTGGTGTCGGTATTCATTGAGTAAACGTGTGTGCCTCGTCTGCCTTACTGATTCGTTGAAGGTAATCTTATTGGACAGGGACACAACATTGATCAAGCCCCTAATAACATCAAAAGTAAAGCAGGAGCATATGACTATCCTCCGCGAAGATAGACTTGATAGATTTAAGAGATTTAGCCTGTATCTGTATGAAGGTAGATTATCAAATTCGTAAGGATTATACAGATCTCTCAACGCAAATAGCAAGAACTGCTTCTGCAACGATTCGAGCCTATCGCTATGGATATCAAAGGTAGGGTGCCAGACAATACATGCATATTCGAGCAATGACCGAACTAGAGCTATGTATAAAGACTTCGTGACCCATAGGTTTTTGAATTCCTTTGCACGTCTTTTGATGAATCCAAGCTGCTTATTAGCCTTGCTTAAGACTTTGTCATAGTGTAAATTAAAACGCAGCTTTTTATCCAAAGTAACCCCGAGGTCGATGACATTGTCAACATTATTGATTGCAACATTATTGAGGCGGTAATCAAAATTTATATTACTGGTTTTGCGGGAAAAAGCTAATGACTTGACATTTACTGACATTAATGTCGAGATTATTTTGTTTGCACCACTGCTCAAGAGAAAGCTGTTTCGATTGAAGGAAAACTGAGTCAGATGTCGATTTGATTGTGTGGTACATTTTCAGATCATCTGCATAAAAAAGGTGAGGGATGTCTGCTAAAACTTCAGAAAGATCCGATACGAAAATATTGAATAAAAGAGGCCCCAAGTGACTACCTTGTGGTACACCTGATAAAACTTCAATTTTTTTGGATAGGATACCCTGAAACTTAACGTACTGCGTCCTATTTCGAAGATAAGAGTCTAACCAGTTTAATAAGGGACCCGAGATACCAAATTTCTGTAGTTTGATTCGAAGAATATCATGATCAACACGATCAAAGGCCTTGCTGAAGTCTTTATAGATGGTATCAATTTGATGCCCTTTTTCCATGCCACAGAGAACATCTGAGACGAGAATCACGAGGTTGGTAGAAGTTGACCTGCCTTTTCTAGAACCATGTTGTTGTTCATTTAGAAGGGGTTCTATTAGAGTAGTGAGCTTATCACAGACAATTTTTTCAAATAGTTTAGGCAATGTTGATAGTATTGCAATACCTCTGTAATTATCAATTGACCGCCTATCACCACATTTAAAATTCGGAGTCAGATGGGATGATTTCCAGAAGGAGGGGAAAATCCCACAAGAAAGTGATTTGTTGAAAATTAAATACACGGGTAAGATAAGCGCCTCCATGCATTCGAGTATGAAACTAGGAGGTAGTAAATCAGGACCAGGACCCTTGTTGACATTAAGATCTGTCATGGCCATTGCGATCTCGTCTCTAGTTAAATACATTTCACAGATGATATTTGGTGGGAATGTTTGAGAGAAAAGAATGTTAGACATGCTTGTACATGAACAAAATACTTCCTGGAAATGCTCAGCGAACAGGTCACAAACTTCGTGAGGGCGTGACGAACAAAATTGTTTTTGTCCATCGAAGTAGGGTAGCCCGAAGTTTTCCGTTTGGTGTTCACGAAATCAAAAAACTTTTTAGGATCATGAATTATATTTTCGCCCATGATATTAACATAGCGCTCATACGCTTCACGGGATTTCGTCAGGAATTCTTGAGCTAATTCATTATGTTTATCCTTGATATCATCTCTGACACCAGTGCTGGTTTTAATTACTTTGTAGAGTTTATTTCTTTGATTCCGCAAATACCTTAGATTGCTATCAAGCCATGGTTCAGATATTTTGTCTTTTCTCTTGATCTTTGGGGTGAACTTTTCAACGGCGTCAAAAACCAACTCATAGAATAATGATACAGCGTCATCTAATTCTAGCGTTGAAAAATTACTAGCCCAGTCGACTCTGAGAAGACAATCTGTAATGCTCTTATAATCAGCATTGCGAAAGTCATATACAATAGAGTTATTGTAAGATAGGGAAGTGAACATTTCAGATGTAGATAACAACTCAACTGTGAACGCAGAGTGGTGAAGGGTGTTGCCAAAAAAGTTTTCTGCATCAACAGTTGAGTTAGCCACCACATCGTCGTAGCTATTAGTAAATATGAGGTCTAACCAATTTCCATTTTGGTTAGGTGTCGGAGCTATTTGCTGCAAATCATTGCCATAAAATGTACTAACTAGATTGAAATCGCTGGAGTCAAGAAGATTAAAAGGAATGAGATTATTATCAGTTTCATCAGCAATAAATTTTAAATTTGGGCGATTGATATCACCGAGAATTATAATTTTATCCTCCTCATTAAGAGATGAAACTAGGGTAGAAATCACTACGCATACATCATTATAAACGGCTTCGTCTGAACCGGGTGGGATGTAGAATATTCCGATGTAAATGAAACATTTGGACCAGGAAATGCGAATAATCTTATGATCAAAGAGATTATGTGAGCTGCTTTCGACTAGTTCGCTTGATAGCGAGTTACGAACAGCTACTAAAACACCACCACCTCGAGTTTGGCCAGTAGAAAGATAGTTTCGGTCCTTCCTGTAAATAGTCCAGTTACCATCTAATATTTCTGCGTTTGTGTGCGAGCTGTTTAACCAGGTTTCCGTGAACGACAGTACATTAAATTGGCAAGATTTTGAGTAAAGAAAGAGTCTATTCAGTTTGCCTCTCATACCACCACAGTTGTGGTAAAAAAAGTTTGAGGCTGTTTAACGAAAACTTCTTGTTAGGAATGATAGTTTTTAAAATCATTCCTTGATTTTTGAAGGGAGGAAATATACTTAGCTGAGACATGTGAGGCAAAGGTGGTAAGCTCTTTTTTCACTTGGTCAGCTGTTATGCCAAGTTGCTCATGATACCGAACAAAAACAGTATGAAGCGCCTGAAAATCTATGGGAAGACCTTCCTGTTGAATCATTACTTTCAGATGAGTCTTCGTTTTACCCTCGAAACAAGCAGAGTCAGTGGCTTTGTGCATGTATGCAAGGTAGAGGCGAACGTTTTCATAGATTTTCTTATCCCTTAGCCGAGAAAGCAGATACCTACTTTCGAGATCAGCACTGGAGTTGATTGTGGCTTTAACTATAGGAGGCACTAGTGGGTCAAGGAACTTAGGCGCATTTGTCGCTGGATCACACGAAGGATTGGCAGTAACTATTATACCAGGGGTATTGGAGGAGGTTTGAACTTCGCCATGAACAAAATCAGGGTATTGCACGGGTTTAGAGACGGTGTTAACGAGATCAGATGATTTTTTGGCAACAGTATTCGGAAAGCGATCGAGATTTCTAGTGTTTGGTAGTTTAAGAGGAACTTTTTGCTTTGGGGAAATTTTTCTTTTAATTCTCTGTATAAAATTCTTGTACGGGGATGAGACTGCTTTGGAACTGATGTTAGGGGCTGTGAATGGCTCAGTGTTGGAAAGTGCTTGGAGATTAACATCGTCAACATTGCAGTCAATGTGAATAAGATTAATTTCTCGAGATTTGTTCGGTTTGGGATCCAGATTTACGGAATCAATATTCTTGGTGTCACCATTGTCAGGATTGGAAAGGGAACTGATGGGAGTTGTGGTTAAATTACAATTTTTATTTTTGATAATTTTATGACTGTTACTAGCTTTACCTTTGCCAATTTCATGACTATTACTAGTTTTATTTTTCCGACGACCAACTGTCTGAGTCCGGTTTCTCCAACGGCGGAACGTTAATCCTTTCCAAGTACAGTCATTGTTGTTTGGGTTGAAGTTGGTTTGAACCCGAAACTAAAGAAAACACCAAGTAACGGTGATCAGAGATGGAGACCTGAGCCGATATTAATCTATTTATTCCAGGTGAACCTAGTCATTCATCAATAACTGATTTTCTCGTAGGGGTGGAAAAGCTAGAGAAAGCTCCAGTGTTTAAAGTCATTAGCCCCACAGAAGTTATAAAATCAAACAGTCTGTTTCCTTTGGCCTTACATTTATTGCTGCCCCAGCTGGTGTGCTGGGAGTTAAAATCGCATCCCACCAGAAGTTCCAGTCTCTCTGATACATCGAACTTGAGCTCCTGTGCTGGCGGCGGAAAAACGAGTCGAAAGGAAAGTAAGCTGATGTTGTGCGTTTCAGCCTGCTATTTACATACTTGCATAACGATCGCTGATAGGTCCCGGGTTTGAAACTGTTTGAAGAGACATTAAGCCTTCGGCCTTGTTGCTCTTTCATCATAAAAGCTCTGTGTCCTCTTAATTGAACTGCCTCGAACCCACGACCTGTACTTGTAGTTTCTCCAATTTTTCGCTCAAAAGAAAGGACGAAGCCTTGGCATGTTGCAAGTTAATCTTCACAAATGTTATACCCTTAGGCATATAAATATTTAAAAATGATGTCTGCATAACCCTTTGGAGGGACACTTGGACAGAATGCCCTCAGTAAAAGAAACTCTATAGGAAAGAATTGCTACTGAATTTTTCCTCTGGAGGCTTGTCAAAGATAGGTATAGAGAATAAATACTGGAGCTTCTTCGTTTGGCTAAATTTAACCGTATGCAAGATGTAGCTCAGCATTATGCGCTATCTGCCCTTGAGTGTCGAAAAAATTATCTCCTTAAGTATGATTGAAACTAGAGTTGGGCGTTATTTAACGTAACACGTTAAATAACATAGTTCCAAATCTGTAACGTGTTCCCAATGGAACATTTTACTGAAAACTACATGTTATTTTCCGAACGCTCTGTAACGTTTTAGTGACAGTACGTTATATTGGAACGCGCAACATGTATGATAGCACACGTTGCGCGTTCCAATATAACTCACGGGAAGAACATCGTTCCAAAAATAACATATTACTAGAACATGTTACTCGTTGGAAAATGTAACGCTGGAACGTGTTACGTATGTTTGACGTTATTTCCCATCTCTAATTGAAACCATCATCACCAGATTCAGCTTACCGAAAAGCACATTTTTCCTTAGCGCGGCCGTAGTCGGATTCCCAACTTACCCTGTCTGTAAAACCACATCAGATGCTATTAACTAGCTCGAAAACTCCCTGGCGATAGAATATTTCAAAATGGTAAAATGTAAGTTTCCATTGCAACCGGGGTCCGTTGTTGCAGTCATACATGAGGTTGGAGCTTCCAGAATCCGAGATCTTGCCGCACTGAGCACGCGCAGCACCGGTGGGCTTTCAGGCTCAGATTGTCTTCCACCTGCAGAGATAAAATTTTTAGTATTCATCCTGATGTTGTACAATACCCAAATACTTCACATTTACTTACGTCCAATCACTAAATAGACACTTCAAAACAGCTCAATTGGATTCTTTTAAAGTACTCTTTTCAAAATCTGCTTCTGATGAAAGTTGAAACGGGTTTGGTTTGGCCGACAGCAGAGCATATAAAAGAAGTCCGACTAAGTTCCTAGAATTTGGATAACTAGATCGTTTACTTCATTGCTGTTTCGACGAGTCATTGCTGTTCGTGCCAAAACCCTCTTTTAGTAAATGTACGTTGAGAAAAAGTATATGTCTGGCGCTATGTACATAGCTGATTTCGAGATTGTGATAAATGATAGTACCAGACACCATAATTCACGGTGAAAAATTTATAGGAGTATGCGTTATGTATGTAAGCCTTCGGCGACATGTATTATAACCCTCAACATCATGCATTATGGCCCTTAACGCCGTGTATTGCATACCTAATGAAAAGTAAAAGCGAAACTGTCCCAGTTACAACCGATTCCGGGTTTGAACGATTAGATATGTTATAAATTCTCATTTTCATGACTGAAAATTTAATTGTACATTTTTACTTTAAGTAAGATTCAAGCCTGCAACCTCAGACGCCATAGGTCGATGTTATATCTACTTGACTCCACTAGCTTTTCGAATTCCAAAGCTATTTAGTATACTCTAATCCTATGTGTCGAGACTATTTTAATAGCCCTAGTAGCTATATTTTATAGCTCAGGGTAGTAAGTACATATCGCATGCGACTAAATGTATGACAGAATTCTGCTATGCTGAATGATATTATGGCGCTGATAGCTAAATTTCATAGCTCAGGGTACTGTACATAGCGTACGCAGCCAAAAATGCAGCACTATATTGCATGAACAATGTGCTTCATAGATTGTAATATTATCGTGCTGCGAAAAATACAACTCCGTTGTTAGATTTGGGTTAAAAGTTGATGTTTTCTTTACGAGTGACATGATTTTTACTATAACTATTTATCAAGTACCCAATTTTCTAGAGTTCCAGTTTTCCACCACTTTTTGAAGCAACTGGGGCTTTATATTGTCACAAGTGCTATATTGGCCTCTAAAGCGTCGATCGTTGCTGGTTTGATGGTATCCCCACAAAAAGTAATCCTATTGCCGGATTTACACTCCCGGCAGATGTTGGCGAACCGAGAGTGTAAATGGTCACCTCGGCTATCCTCGCCTGTTTTTCACATGCCAAAACATAGCATGCACGAGAGTGTAAATGGCTTCCTCGTCGGCTCTCGCCTGTTCTATGAGGGTTAGTGAGAGTTTATGAGGGTCTCGTCTTAGTTCGTGGACGCTCGAATTTTGTTGGTTTTACGTATCTGTATTTGACGTATTTGAAAAAAGATCTGGTGCTGGCTCCGATGATATTTACAAACCGATTTGGTTTGCTCACGAAATCATGGACAAGATACATTATATCGGACAAGATGCATCATGAAGTACAAGATGCCTTAGTACGGATGGCGAGGTACACTGTTCGAATATTTATAAACAAATTTCTGAACAGAGAAAATCCTACCTACCTACACAACATGCATATCTGCGCACTTAAACCTCAGACCCTTCAAACCTTCGCAATGCAAACAGGAATAGTTTTATGGCGTACTGAGATAAAAAAGGGTCTATTGCTTAAATCAAAACTGTTTTTGAGTGAAGACTTTGAATACTCGTCAAATGTTCTGGGAAGTAATTTCTCAAGTTGTTCGACGAAACGTTTGGGGAGAGTGCAAATCCGTCATATCTCTCAAGATAATGCGATTTCCGAATTTCATCTTCAATAAGTCGATGGTTGCGGTCGCTGTGTGGGACGTAGCGCCGTCTTGTTAAAACCACATATTTCTCACATCCATACGATGCCTCTGTTCCGAACGCCATAGACAGTAACCCGCTCGCCGCGTTCATCTTTGAAGAAGTTTGGCTCTATGATGCCAGCAGCATGCAGTGCGCAATCTACAGTGCATTTTTATAGATGCAAAGGTGTCTCCATGACTTGACGAGATTTTTCTCGTTCCAAATGAGGCAATTTTGCTTATTGACCTAGCCATCGAGTCAGAAACAGAGTGTCCGATTCCAGTTGATTGTCGGTCCATAATCCGAACATGGTCATACTATTTTAATTCTTGCGCCAATTGGATCTTGCAAGCCTTTAGACCGAGATCCTTGCGAAAAAATGTCCCACAAAGTACAAAGTGAACGGACAAATTCCAGCTTCATGCGCACGCCTGCGTATCGACAGATCTGAGCTGTCAGCAACACTGGCTTCCACGGCTGCGATATTCTCCGGAACAAAAAGGACAGTGACATTCACAGCTATCATCAGTTTATTTGACAGTCGGAAGTTTCCAAATTCAGCATCTGTAAAAAAAACACCCTTTATATGAAGAGTTCCGATGTATTTCATCTAAGTACATGCACTCAAAAAAATTTTGATTGAATTTTACCCGTATAATAGTAGGATGTAGTACTATTAAAGATGTAAATTTACGAAAGCGCGTAAAAAGAATATTTTTTTTACGACCAAATGGTGTAATTTTACCCTAAATAATGATGCAATTTTATGGCTTTGGCGCAAAGATGAATAGCAAACTAGTAAATTTACACTCTTTTTGCTTCAATTTACAAAAGCTGTGTATTATTCAGCTGATATGACGTAAAAGCAAAAAATGCACATCGAATGGATAAAAAAATTTGTGATTCGTTATTTTAAACGAAAAAATGAATATATTTCCTATTATCAAAGTATTAATTATAGACCCACTTTTTAGAGTGTACACTATATCAAAAAATTGCACGTACACCACCTTATCATTAGTTAAAACTCATTTATTTTTTCAATAAACACAATTTTCTATATAATTATTAATTTTTTAAGTTCTACACAACTGAAACTATCTAAAACAAAACAGTATTCCGTAATATTATTGTTAATTTTTAAAATTAAGCTGTAAATCATTTCAAAAAATTGCACGTACATCAAAAATTTGCAAATACATTTAGAAAATTAGTTACTTTTTCTACTTCTAATAGCGTTTGTGGTGTCCTTTTGCTTAAATTACATCCTTTAAGCAATTGTTCATTGAATGAGCTAGTTTTCTAGTAGTTTCAGGTGTTGTTTTTTCCCGCTTTTCTCAAATTACGTCCTTCAGGTCAGCTCGGCTTATGATATGATGTTCCCGTCCTTTTTTTCGAAAACATCCGAAAGATATTCCATGGAATTAAGGTCTGATAATTAGGGTGGCTGAGGAAGCACAGATTTCACGTTATACAGTAACCACTATTTTACTAGATGCGAGAATAGTTTTGGATCATTGTCATGTACTAATGAAATTTCGTCACTAATTCCAATTTTTGAAGTACTGGCTCTAAAATTAGGCTTTATTATTTCCAAGTACTGATGCTTGTCCATAGTGCTTTCCAAAAATATCAAATTTTCAACGCCATCTGCTTCCATCGCTCTCCAAACCATAAAGTTTCCACCTCCGTGTTTCATAGTGGGTCCCAATTTTTTTTACTGCTGCGCTGAGTTGACTCTGTGCCGAACAAATCGCCGCCTATCAGAGCCAAAAAGATAATACCTACTTTCATCTACAAAAATAACAGTTTCCCAAATTTGGTCTGACTTTTTTACATACTCTCTGGCATACTCAAAGCGTCGGGCAACATTTTTCCACGAAACGAACGGTTGTTTTCTTGCAATGCATCCCTTGTAACACTTTTTATTCAGAAAATGTCGCATTGTTTGGCCAGTCGATTTTTTAAGGTCTGCAGCTGTTTTGGGAGCACTTGTTTTTGGATTCTCCTAAATAATTCTCTCAATTTTCTCTCCAAATGCTCAACTAAAATTTTCTTCCGACCCCTTCCTTGGGCAATTGCAAAACTTTTGTTGCCTTTAAACATTTTTATAACCGTTTGCATTGCCAAACGTGGTGAGCCAATGATCCTTGATATTTCAGTATAACTTTTACCTTCCTCCTTAAAATTAACGATTCATTTCTTCACTTTAACAGGAATAATGCGGAGTGATTCGCCTATTTTAGAATTTTTTTTAAAAAAAGGATTAATGCACGGCTCTATTGAGCAGTTACAACTACTACCTTCAATAAATGAGGATCATGTGTAAATCTGCACTGGAAACTAAGTACCATCACTTTTCTTTTACATGAGATCATAAGTTAATCTTGTGTGTATGTGCAATTTTTTTAAGTATATTTTTGCTGACTGTGACAGTAAAAGTTAATATAAAAAAATACTGTTTTGCTCTAAAAAGCTTTAACAGTATAGAATTTATAAATACTTAAAGAATGAAAAACGTTTTTTTTTGTTCAATAAATAGAAGAGTTAGAAGAGTTTTTATTGGAGCTAAAGTACTGTACGTGCAATTTTTTGATACAGTGCACATCGTTTTTAATTCATAATTTCAAAGTGCATTGAAGCAAACATACTAATCAAAGTAAAATACTCAACAGTTACAAAAAAAAAAACTAAAGCAAAATCTAACTGACCCACACGTACCGTCATATAAGTGTTAAACTGAAAGTCATGTTTTACCCATGGAACATTGAAGCACGTTATTCATTGTTTGTCCACGCAGTCGCTGCCGTCAATTTCAAGCAACATTTCATGTTGCTTGGGTCGTCCTACCTTTCAACGTCACTTGCATGCAGCAACAATCATTTGCCGGCTGCCTCATGGCTTGCAATATCGTAAATTTTAGAAAATTACTTTCTCTTCCTGCTGCCGTCTTGTTCCACTGCATGTGTTTTTTCACTCGCAACGAAAGAGAGTGGCAGAGATTGTGCACTGCAGTGTCGTGATAGCGAAGCACTAAACACTCGCAGCCAGTAGGGGATTTGGGTTATGCATTGGCTCACACGCCTATGTGGGGCGCGATGTTACATCAAACCCGAGTCTCACTGAATTTCACTATTTATGTAATTTTTGTGGAGTCACGGCACCGTCTGCAAGTAGTCCATCGTCAGCTTCTCGCATTTCGGAGAGGAAATGTGAAATGAAAGTTTATATTCATTCAATTGGATTTTTCGGTTGAAGTGACTGGAAGAAATTGTTCCGGCTTTTGTCAATCGACGGTTTTGATATGTAAGCGAGCTCCGGATAGCAGTTTTATGTAAAAGAGATCTTTCAATGGCCGGTGTGCACTCGATTAGTTAGATAGCGCTTTAATTTAAAAATTTTGCAAAATGTATCATGTTGGTGCATTGAATTGCTCAGGCAAGCTGAGACTATTGTTTTTTGCGAAATTGAAACCTAAACTTACTTAAACTTTCGACTATTCTTATTTTCCAAACCATAGCTGCAGGCCGTTTGCCTATAGAAGGTTTATCATACACAAAATGATTTATTTGCCCTTTTGACTTTCAATCTGAACAATGGTCAACTCAAAGTGATCTCCATTCCCTTTTTTGAATTTCCAAAACAAACCTAGCATTCCCCCTCATTAGCCTTATCCAATATGAATAATAGGCGCGTTTTTTGTTCCTCTATCCAGCACAGAACAGAACACTAGTACAGTAATTATGTTCTGCAGAGATAGTTCACGTGCTGAACTATAGAATGTGCTGATAGACAAAAAAAGCTCATGAGTAGCTGCCTTATTTTTGCTGTGAGGTGGCTTTGAATTTTCCAAGGTTATGTTGAATGTTTTCGTAGTTAGGAAATCAGAAAAAAAACCCTCATAATGTGTAGAAAGTTAAAAGAGGTAGTTTTCTGTTAGTTCTTTTTTTATTTTCTATCGATTGTGGTAGTTTATACTCGTTATTTTTTCCCTTAATTTTCAGGTGTTTTGCGCTACCACAGTGAATACAGCAACTTATAGAAAGCTCAACGAATGCATCAGCTGTTCTGTGATAGATCGTTTTTTGCGCCATTCTTTTATTCTAGTCCGGTACCAGAGCAAAAAAAAACGTACCTAAAGTTAATATATTGTGCCAAAGAGTGAAAGCAGGAAAAATTGAGCCGCATTAACATGACACTAGCACATCATCCTTTTTTTAAGTGATAACACATTTGCCCAACTTTAGAATTTCCTTATAGGTTTTTACAAACTAGTAAATTTAGCGCTTTTTTTTGATAACATTAGTATTAACTACATTGTAGATATCTCTCAAGATAATTGTAAATTTTTAAATCAAATTTCTCCAAACTTTTGCAGACAACTAAACGCCCCAGCTGGAGAGACCTTCAAAGGGTCACTCGGATCTGTACATCGACCCATCCATATTAAAAGCAATCAATCAAGGTTTGAATTTCGCTATTAACTTATAATTTAAAATTTATGTTGAATGTTTTGTCCATAAAAGTACTTCGGCAATATTTAATACATGTGTTACTATATCTGAGTGTGTTGTATGATGTGTTGTAGACTGTAACAGGATTTAAGGTAATTCGATTCGATTTTTTAAATAAACATGTAGAATTCAATTCTTATGAAAGCCTTGGAGTTACATTGGGTCCTTTAATGTCTCTGTCCATGTCCAGTTCAAAATCAGTGGTATCTGGATTAGTTGTACTAGAACTATGTCCCATCATTGTTTTGGCGGCAGAATAGATACTCTTCTACTTTTAATAGGTATCCCAAAATTATTTTGTAGTTTTCCTTACGGAGAACACTTGCGAATTGCTAAAATTGTTTGAGAGCTACTCAAGTGTATTCTAATATACTACAGTCATAAACTGCACACAAATTTCATTTTACGACTTGAGGTATGAAATTTTGGAGGTAAGCATCATATTTATTTTTCTTTAGATATCTTCAAATAATTGATATGGAAGATGCATGTTTCCTTAATCTAATTTATATCAATACTATTTCGTTGACTTTGCAGTTTATTAAAAAACGAAACTAAGAGATTTTTATAATACTGTAATTTATAAAATTTGTTACAAAATTAAAGATCTCGTCTTAATAAAAGCGATCATAAATCGTTTTTAAGGCCAGTATATGATGAGTTGTTATGAAAGTATGCAAAAGTTCGCGGAAGCTATACTAAGATAATATAATTTGCAACGCCTAACAATGTTTGATTTTTTTTTAAATGAGGCGAATTTCCGCTGCAATCGCTCTACCATGTTTCGAATTTTTTTTTCACGTTTTGCCAGGTCATAAGATTTTGCTGAAAGGTATTAATCCCTCCCAGATCTTACTCTCGATTCATTTTGTTTTATCCTACGCGCTGTTTTACGAATCGGCACACTTTGATCATTTAAAACCACTATTTTCGCCTTTTCTATGGTAGTGAGTTTCACGGTGAAATTACCTTCCAAGTTAACATAAACTCACAGCATCAAAACGTGGAATAACACGATTTGTTTTTATTTTATTGCTCATAATGTCAGAATTACCATACGTCCAGTATCTGAAACAACCGATTCTTTTTCTTGAATTTCTGGAGTTAAAATGTGAAAAAATGAGTGCGCGAAATTTTTTGCCCTGGGGTGTACATACATACGAGGGTTGATCCAAAAGTAATGATAATCAATGTAAACCAAGGTGATTAAACTTAAAAAAAAATTTATTTTGCAACATAGTCTCCTAAAAAAGTTAACACATTTAGTCCATCTTTTTTCCAAACCCAAGATATCCTTAGAAAAAATGATTTGTCTCTACTCTCCCAAAACGCCTCAACAGCGACCATCACTTCTCTATCATCTTCAAATCTTTGAACACTGCCATACAAGATAACTGTGCCCTCAACTACATGGCTGATGGTCATTTTTCGATCTACCAACACGACATCTTCGTTGTCTTCAGTGAGAGACGTGGATGAATGTCCTTCGCGGTGCTCATCTTCAGTCAATGTTCTTCCCAGATTAAACTCCTTGGCCCAGCTTGCAACTGTGGGATATGGAGGAGCAGAGTCCTTTAATGTTTCCAGCAAGTCGCTTTCAGAAGACATTTTCTTCAAACACAGGTACATAATGCAGCTGTAATTTCATTTTTCTCCGTTTTGATGTTCTCTCTTCGACTGTTGTATTCAAATGAATGTACCTCCCTGCGATCTTGGGCTATTTATGTTTTTTTATGCTGACTTAGTGGGTATATGAGGTAGTCAAATAATTTTTTTTCGAATATTATGCGAACTGGAAATAACCGATAATCACTACTTTTGGATCAATCCCCGTACTCTAAAAAATTCTAGCTAGTATGCTTAGAACAAGAATGTCTCTGTGATCGTACCTATTATGACCCAACACTATGAGTAACCTTGTGGCTAAAGTGGCATCTTCAAATATAAAATTTGAATTAAATGTCATGCGCCAATTAGACATTTGAAATAGTATTGGGTCGTCAGTCATATTGATATGAATTTGTATGAGTTACTCATTTTCAAATTTGAGGTGGTACAATGTCATACTTCAAATGAAGTGTCATGTTGCATTCCTTCAATTATGTATGAGTTTCCAGCGCCGCTGGCAGCCATACAGCCCCATACCATTACGCCGCCGCTACGGTAGGATAGAACATTTATGCTAAGTACTGGTTACGGTTTTTTATAGATGGGGGATTTTTCATTATTGATTGTAGCATACTTCCACAAAAGATAAGATTTTCATATTTTGGAGAATGATTTAATAGAGTATGTAGTTTTTGAATTCGGTGTTAACTCAAAAATGAAACAAAATGTAGGTAAAACGTTTATGCTAATGAGAGCAGTACTGTTACTAATCTACTAAACAATTTCCCAAAAATGGTAGCTAATTACCACCAAATTTTTTGTTTAAGTATCGTGCAAATCAAACTCAAAACTAAACTCGCATGCATACATTTTCCCCTTGTACAGCAATCGATGTGCCTCAACTATCACAAGTCAATCGCTTCAAAAATGAGCAAAGCACATCAATATGACAAAAAATGAGGTGGTACAAATCAAACTAGTCTCGCGTACATACATTTTCCATTGAGTATTACAATCGCTGCGCCTCAAAAGTCTCAAGTCAATCGCTTCGAAATTAACCAAAGCACCTCAATATGACAAAAAATGAGGTGGTACAAATCAAACTAGTCTCGCGTACATACATTTTCCATTGAGTATTACAATCGCTGCGCCTCAAAAGTCTCAAGTCAATCGCTTCGAAATTAACCAAAGCACCTCAATATGACAAAAAATGAGGTGGTACAAATCAAACTAGTCTCGCATACATACATTTTCCATTGAGTATTACAATCGATGCGCCTCAAAAGTCTCAAGTCAATCGCTTCGAAATTAACCAAAGCATCTGAATATGACAAAAAATGAGGTGGTACAAATCAAACTAGTCTCGCGTACATACATTTTCCATTGAGTATTACAATCGATGCGCCTCAAAAGTCTCAAGTCAATCGCTTCGAAATTAACCAAAGCATCTCAATATGACAAAAAATGAGGTGGTACAAATCAAACTAGTCTCGCGTACATACATTTTCCATTGAGTATTACAATCGCTGCGCCTCAAGTCAATCGCTTCACCTCAATATGACAAAAAAAATGAGGTGGTACAAATTTGAAGCTTGAGGTGATGTGACATTTTGTAGATGTGAATGGGACATTTGTCATGCATCTTGTATGAGTAACACAACACTAATTTGAAAGCCAATAAGTACGCAGTATTAACATTGTTGAACCGTTTCGTGGGCAATGGGAAATATGCTCTCCACCATATTTAAAGACTTTGTCACAGGAAATGTCATGCGTTCCTTGATTCATTTACCATCAACTCTAGTATCTAGTGGTCTGTACGTATAATATTAGTGCCCAAAATATCCACGTCGTAGTTCCGTGAATTGTTGCGAAATTAGACTAAACATAATAATATATAATACTGTTTCTGTTATAATACTGTTCTTTGTACAGTAAAAGTACCTCTGTAATAAATAAGTGTTCTGTAAGACTCCACTGCAAACAATAACCCGTTAGAGCTCGAAAGTTTACTTGCAAACCTAGATAGTAGCGCCAGCTGTGGTTCTAATGGCTTACCTAATATCTTTGTAAAGCTGCTGTCATCATAGCATGTGATCCTTTAACCTTAGTATTTCTTCTTCTTGGTAATCCGCAAATATTTTCCCCATTCTTAAAGCCGGAAATTCGTCCTGCGTCTCCAATTATCGCCCTATATCACTTTTATCCGTTTCAGTAAGCTTCTGGAAAAGCTTTACAACAAAGTATGCCCGATGATTGAACGTCTTCTCGCTTCTGAGCAACATGGTTTCGTGAAAGGTTAGTCAACAGTTTCCAAGTTACTTTCGTTCAGTAATACTGATGCTTCCGCCACCGACCAAAAAAAATAGCTTGGTGCACTATATCAGAATTCGCCCAGGCTTTTGACGCTGTTAACCATGACATACTAATCTCTAAGCTCGATGTTTTCAATATTTCGAGTCAACTCTGTCGCTGGCTTTCCGCATAATTTCATGATCGTGCTTGCTTCGTAACGGTTCACTCTTGTTCTTCTTCCTCCTTCTATCCTCTTAGTGTTCCTCAAGGTTCGATTCTTGGTCCTGTGCTTTTCTTCCTGCTTATAAATGATCTTCCTTCTCTTTTTAACTCCCCGTGTCTTTTGTATGCTGACGATCTGCCTCTCTATCAACCTCTCTATCAACCAAGCAATCTCTATCAACCAAGCCATCCACTGATAGGGCAGCTAGTGCCCTATCAATTGTATTAATCCTGATGTTGCAAAATGCTTACAGATTTCCTATAACTGTAAATGATCCCGCATCACATTTTCATCTTCCATCCTTGGTTCTTTCCTCAGTTCTATTAAAGTCCTAAACTAAAATTTGGTGCCCACATTTTATATGCCACATCCAATGCCTCGCGTTTGTACGGTTTCATTTTTAGAACGTCCAGGCCTTTTACTGGTATTTCCTCGTGTATACGCCTGTACATCTCCTTCGTGCGTAATTTTTTAAAATTTGGTGTCGTCATTATCGTTTCCTAATTGATACTGTTGAGTCTGTACAACGCAGATTTACTCGCACACTATTCCTCATATTGTATGGTATGCGTCGTTTTCTGCTTGAAATCCCTAACCTCCTGTGAATGTGTTCTTTACAAAATTATTAATGATTATGTGACATATATTGCCAGTGTGCAGTTTTCTGTTTGTGACCTGTGTGATATTATAAAAATAGGTTGTACCTCAATTGGTCACTATGCATGTAATTCTTGCTTGGCGAATTTAACCGCCGCGTAGCTAGACCACAATACTATAGTGACCATTCCAAATAATCAAAAGTAACATATTTGATTATTGAATTCGTCTGTTCGGTCGCCGAACGAGATGGCTTACCAAAACAGACTAACTTTATTGTCTCATGCTCCGCTCTTAAATTGTAAAATTTTTAGTAAATGAAAAATATACTAAAATGTATGGATTTGGTTTTTCATGTTATTTTTAATATTAAGTGTTCTATTCTCTGCTAAGTCAAGTCTACCACGAATTTTAGTGCTCACCACTTTCGTGGAATGTCGCTAAAATCGCAAAATGAATATTTTTAATATGTTTTTATATTTTGTGTTTACATTTTAGCATTAACAACACCTGGTATGTTTTACCATCTTTTCATTTATTAAGCCAGGAAAATAAGTCTTTCTCTGTCAAATAAATCCAAGTGAGGAATTTTTGATGGAAATTTGTTTATTCTGGGAAGATACACATAATTTGGAAAGCCCACTACAAATAGGGATTCCAATCCCGGAACAGTTTTCCAATCCCGGGATTACGGGATTAAAAAATCTCGAATCCCGGGATCCCGGGATTCGAGAATCAAAAAACAACACAACAAAATAAGGCAAGTTTTTAATAAACAGATTATATTATGTGCCATCATTTCAAAACTGCAACAATAAGTAAGTCCAAAACTGCATAAAAATATGTCATTGCATAATTACTAATTTATATAATTGATGCAAAAAAAAAACAATAATTTTAATTATCGAAGACGTTGACAGTATGAAGACAATTACAACAACAAATCATAACTCTTAAAATTGAGTTACATAATAAATATACATATAAAAAATTGTGCCAAAGTTCATTGGTTTTTTCGGAAGTAACATTGAAGCAATAGCAAAGCATCCAAAGTATAATCTCCAAGCCTGCTTCCAAATTGATTCCTGATGTTAGACGCCGCGATCTGACTTGACTTGTTGGTAAGACGGTCAATAAATATTGGTATGCTTGCTCCAAATGATGTCCACGAGTGCCACCACTTTCGAAAAGATTAATTTCTTCTGCAATGGTTTTAATTAGATCAGTTTCTTGAGGCATTTCACGATTAGTTATTTTCATATTTTGCGGCTCTCCTTGTAGACTGACGACTACCTTTTCCTGATTCAATATGGGTATCTACTAGGTTCTCCTCATTTCTTTGGCTACCGAGCAAAGGGTTCAACATCTGCATGATTGAAGTGATTTTTTTTTCATATTTGCGCTTTGATTTCAAAAGTAGAGATTCTATTTCAATTGGTAAATTTTCGCTGGCACAAAGTGGATTCTGGAGATAGCTTAGCATACCAGATAGCTCGGTACACTGACGCTCTTTTATTCGGTCCAATATTGCAATATCCATAGCGTTGGCAAGAATGGACCGTTTTTTCCCTAACTGCCTAAATAATAATCTTGACAAAGTATTAGCATTGCATAAATTTCCATCTGTGCGACATAAGGCCTCCACAGTCAATTTTACAGGGAGTAAAACTTCAATAATTTTCTGAATCGAATCAAACTCAGTTGCTTCTATAAGGCATTAATAGACTACTATTTTTCTATATATACTGTTTTTCAAAATGGAAAACCGTTCGAGCATTGTCAAGAGACTATTCCATCTTGTTTTGCAATTCAGTAAAAGAGACAGTTCTTTGCCTTGCTCGAATTTCACACAGTTTTGAAGATCTTTATCATTTTTCGTTGGAGATTTTTCAAAACATAAAACGACCTTACACACTTTCTTTACGCATGCGCTGATGTCATAATCCTTTGTCAGATATAGAGTGTTTTGCAAGCGACCGGGTTCAACGTAGAAAGCTGATTCAGAACCGTCCAAATCTTCGTGATTGTCGTCCAGACTATCAGCTGTCTCAGCAACTCTTTAATCTGGAATGGACCTCCTATTATAGAGAACATTGCAAACTGCCAAGTGAATGCTATGCACCAAACAAATATGTTGCTCACTAGTCTACCTACTTTTTGCATCACGTTTAGCCCATCAGTTACGATGGCAACAATATCGTTTCCTAGAGAAACATCAAACTCAGTAAGACGCTTTTTCAATATTTCTAGGCAGTTTGCAGCTGTCATTGACATCCTTACTCGCACCAAGCTCCTGTAAGTGGATGTTAATATTTATATAGCCCATATTTCTAGTCGAGATCCACTCATCAAAAGGCGTGCGAAGGAATTTCGTAACCTGTGGGTCACAAGATCCTTATACATCTCACTTGTACGCCCCATTCTCGAATATGCTTCCATTTGCTGGAATCCGGCTTTTGAGACCCACAGTAACAGACTCGAGTCCATACAAAAGCAATTCTTACTTTTCGCATTGAGAGATCTATACAACCCTTACGATTTTAGCGCTCTTCCTCCTTATGAGTTTCGACTGGGTCACCTAAACGTATTGACACTTGTATCCAGAAGAAAGATGATTTCGGCCTGCTTCACATTTTATTTATTTATTTATTTACTATTACTATTATTCAACAGATAAAATCCAATTACTGAATATAGAAAATATAAAATACAAATAATTCACTAACGAAAGAATGAAAAAATGAACAAAATAATAATGAAATGATAATGATACAAAATAAAGAACAATATTAAACAAAATCAAAGTGAAAAAGTACAAATTCAAAATAAAAAAAAAAATAAAAAGAAAAAAAGACTACATTGAACTAGTAGTAAGCAAAACATTATGTTTAAGAAAAGTTTTAAATGCATATAATGTCGGCGGTAGAGGACCAAACTGTAGATCATTATGTTGCCTCAGTAATCGCTACAGCGGAGAATAAAAAAAGATATCAGTGCGCGCAAATGGCACACTAAACTCAAACAAAGAGCGGGTGCCATGCACTGAAACACGGACAGAAACGTGGCTGCTGATATCTGAATCTACCAACTTATGAAATAATTTGAAGAGTAGGCACTCATCCAGGAAAAGTCTCCGTGATTCGGGGGAAGGGAGATGAAGGAACGATAGACGATCACTATAAGGACGATAAGGAAGCTGAAATTTATAAAACAGGGTGCGAGTAAATCTGCGTTGAACCGACTCCAACGCAGTATTTAAGTAGACAAAACGAGGACACCAAACTTGACAGCAATATTCAAGGATACTACGTACAAAGGAGAGGAAAAGGTGTACACAGGTGGAAATATTAACGAAAGCTTTAGAGGATCTAATAATAAAACCGGATAGTTTAGAGGCCCTGGCGGTAATATAAGAAATATGCTTATCAAATTTGAGCTTAGGATCAAATATTACGCCAAGATCTCTAAAATTATCAACGACATTAAGAGGAAAGCCACAAACAGAGTAGGGGAACATTAAAGGTGAAATTTTCAAAGAGAAAGACATTTTGTGACATTTCGCGATGTTCAAAGTGAGAGCATTGGAAGCGCACCAAGTCTGTAGGCTGTTGAGATCGTTTTGTAAAGCCATACAGTCATCTTGTGACTCAATCACTCGAAACATCTTGAAATCGTCGGCATACAAAAGACAAGAAGAATGGATTAAAGGAGGGAGATCGTTTATGAACAAAAGAAAGAGAAGAGGACCAAGGATAGATCCCTGCGGAACACCTGATGCAGGATAAAAAGGAATTGAAGAGGAGGAATTAACAGTTACAATACAGGTATGGTCAAGGATGTAAGAGTTGAACCAAGAAAGAAGAGAACCAGCAATGCCATCGTACTTTAGCTTTTGAAGAAGGAGGCTATGGCTGACGGAGTCAAAGGCTTTGGAAAAGTCGGTATAAAGTACATCAACCTGCATTTGATGATCAAGAGCGGATGCGACCGTGTGTGTGAAGGAAAGAAGGTTGGTTAAAGTGGATTTACCTTTAACAAAACCATGCTGCTCATGAGCGAGAGTAGGCTGGATAAAGGAGTAGACCCGCTTGTAAACCACTTTTTCAAGGATCTTGCTAAAGCAAGGAAGAAGGGAAATGGGACGATAGTTTGAGACGCATGTACGATCACCGGCTTTATGTATAGGAAAGATGTTGGCAATTTTCCAGCGAGAAGGAAAAGAGCCAGAAGATATACTTAAATTGAACAAGATAGAAAGAGGGACGCACAGAGATGATGAAAGTGATTTAGCCAGGATATTTGGAATACCGTCGGAACCACTAGCGGTATTGGAATCGATATCGTTCAACAGAAATTCAATTTCAAGAGGGTTCGTTCGAAATGAGTGCAATTGAGGAGAGGATGTGGAGGGAAGATTTGAGGAATTAGAAGAGGATTGTTGTGAGAAAAAAGTGGAAAAGTAAGAAGCAAAAAGCTCACACACTTCTTGTGGATTGGAGGCAGCTGTATCACCCAAGTGCATACCATTAGGGATACTAGGACTATTTTTCAAGGAACGGATGAATGACCAAAAGGATTTCGGGTGATTGGTTCTAATTGATGCTTCAACGCCAGCAATGTAGGAGCGCATCGCCTGCCTGACAACTTCTTTCGCTTTAGAGCGAAGATCCTTATACAAAAGTCGTCATTAGAGGCGTTATCAGAGTTGAGTTCCTCAATTGTAAAATGGTGTTAAATAACCCTGTAAGGAGCACCAGGTCCTCTCGTTTACTTAAGGAATATAAACATTCCACTACTTCCGCAGCTAATGAGCCGATAAATAGATGCTACAGGATATTCAATAGCATAAGTAATCTGTATTCCCCAACGGTCTCAAAATTATCCTTCAAATCTTCCCTCTTCCAAGCTATACGCAACCCCTTATGTTAAGCTATTTGTCAATGTTTTATATATTCGTTATTTATTTATTATTGATTTATTTGTTAATTATTTGATTTATTTAATGTTTTTTTTTCGTATTACTTTTATATACTCATATTAAGTTTTCTATTTTCTATTTTGCTTTGTATTGTTTATGTAACTTGTACCTTGCTTGGTTAATGAATAAAAAAAAAATAAAAAAAAAATTATTCGTTTACCTGAGATTCTAGCCTGTCTTATTTTACTTTTTATTATTTCCTTGATCCTGTTTGTATAGCCCACAACCTTATTTTTGATTGAAGTTGAGGATTTTGGTAAATCTGTGTACCCATTCGCTAGTATTAATTTCCTCAAATCATTCGAAGTAACGAATACACTAAATGCGAAACAGTCCATACTTATTTATTTACAAACCCCTTTGTATTTTCTTGTTAACTGTTGCATCGGTTTGTTTTGCTCTATTCTTTACGCATTTTGATGTGAGCCTGCATACTAATTACTTTCTCGTAAATATGGATTCTATTTGCACTTTTCGAGTCTTGTTGCAATTTGACTGCCGATTATGCTTGACTCCCGGCCCTGGAATCCCGGCCAATTTCTGATCCCGAAAATCCCGGGATCAGAAACCATCAATTCCGGGGTTTTCGGGACCAGAAATTGGCCGGGATCCCGGGACTCGGAATCCCGGGATTGGATTTCCTAATTACAAAGTCCTCTGCGCAGTAAAGTTATTCAAGGTCAAAGGTAACGAAAATCCGTTTTTCTTAAATATCTTGTTAAAAATTGATTTCGGCTGAATTTATGTTCAAATTAAATTTACTCAGCATTAAAATCTGCACAAAAACTTCATACATCAAATTCATGTACGATAAGTAGTTTTCGAGATATGAGGCTTATCGTTTGCATGTACTAGTGTATGCAGATTTTACGATGCAATTAAGCATAGAAAGTCCGTGTAATGCGCCCGAACCTACAATACTTTCTTTCTAATGCCTAGTACTATACTCTTCGCGAAACGAATTCAATGGTCGAATCCCATACAAAAAGAGCTTTTCAATTCGTCAGTAAAGCTCTTTTTGTATGGGATTTGACCGTTGAATTCGTTTCGCGAAGAGTATAGTACTAGGCATAAGGTGGAGTTGAAGTGGAGCTTTCAACTTAATAACATATTCCATAGTAATTCCATAGTATTAACGCGTTCCATAGTAATCTTTTGGGTCCATGTGCACCAGCAAAAAATTGACGATACATCTATGTGCACCTGCAAAAATTTGACAATACATCTAGTTCCTTTCATGTAAGATAAGCTATTGAGAAATTAGCTATATTAAGATAATTACGTAACAACCTCATATAGATAAGAATAGAACAAGGCACAATAAAGTTATTACTACTATCGTCCGTACCATTCAAACCTAGTACATCATAGATAGGATACTTTTTTACTTGGTGGGAGACATGCAAATGTAGGATAAGGATGTACAATGTTAAGTCAGTTGAAATTTTTTCTCCAAAGTAACATAAATTCCAAACTAAAATATAAGAAAAATATTCCAAGGATATTCCTAAATTTTCCTAGGAATAAAAAACAAAATGTAATGATATACAATCGTGGGTCATTAACTTCACGCAATGAGTAGGTAGGTCATTAATGAGGTTAGTTTTATAAAAGTAAATGAGTTCAAAGAGTCATTGTAAGTAGAAATAGCAAGTTTTATTGAAATCGAGCCGTTAGTTTTTAAACTATCGTCGACAAAACAACTCTACCTGCATGAATTGGAAAAAAATGAGAAAATCTGGTAACGCGCTTTTATAAACTTCCTCACCAAACAAGAAAAGTTGGCTCAAACCATAATGAAAGAGACGGCATCGACTTACGAAGAATCTGGTTCAGGGCAAATTATGATTTACAAGTTGCACAGTCTTTTTAAACAAGAAAGGGACACACTTGAAGACACCCACCACTAGGACAGAAAAGCTACCACCCCGGATATTGTTTAAAAAGTCGAAAAAGTGATTTGGGAAGATGTTGGATTAAAGAAGAAGCAGCTCGCAGAAATGGTTGGAGTACCAAACACAACCATTTTAAATATCCTTCACGATCGTCTTGGCTTGACTAAAGTCAGCGCAAAGTGGATGCCAAGAAAGCTCACGTCGCCTCAAAAACAACAGCGCGTGAAGTGCTGACGCGCATTTTTGTGCCCATGTAGTGAAGACGAGGAGGGAGTATTGAGTCGAATCGTTACTGGAGGCGATTCATCATTATGAGCCTGAGTCCAAACAAAGCTCTATGCAGTGGTCCAAATAAGGCGGCACACCACCATTCAAGGTGTAACAGTTTATTGCTCTTGGCACTCAGAAGGGATGCTGTTGATCGATTTTGAAAAAAATGGCGTTTCAATAACTGCAGAATACCTCATTTTAATTCGAGAGTGGTTGAAATAAGCTACAAAGGAAAAATTAAGAGGAAAATTAGCCAAAGATGTCGTCCTTCTTCACGACAACACGCTCACAAGATACACTTGGCAGAAAAAGTCTGCGTACACACTCAACACATCCAACATATCTGTAAAAATCATCGTTTTAAGTAATTTATTTCATAATAGTTTTTTTTCTTTATTTTTATGGCTTTATTACAAACATAAAACAAAACAAAAATGATGATTATTGTACTCCATAAAAATATTAAAATTAAAAAACGAAGACAAATCCTGAATTGTAGCAATAAAAAGTCTGCGTACAAATATTAAACAATTGTTTATTTATTATTAAACAATAATAAAACAATTGTTTTTCCTCGTTAATAGCTTGTGGGATATCCTCGTCTCGTTATTACTTCCCACAACCGTTTTTGCATGGAATCTACCAGCTTCTTAGTGAACTCTGGGGTTATTGAATTCCACTCCTGGATCAGGACTTCCTTGAGCATTACCTTCGACGTTATTGTGTGCGCTCGAATCCTTTGTTCCAAGTGATGCCACAAATGCTCTATTGGATTAAGGTCAGGAGGTTGGGGCGGTGTACGAAGCTGATTTTGGGCATTACACAGCAACCAGAGTCTTACTACCTCCGCAGTGTTTTACTTCCAACACGTTGTCTTCAACTTTTACTTCCAACACGTTGTCGTGTTGGAAGTAAAAGTTGTCGCTTAAGCCCAAATGCTCTGCACTTTTCTTCAAATTGCGCTTGAGAATATTAAGGTAGTCTATTTTATTCATAATACTTTCAATAAACTCCATTTTTCCTACTCCTCCACTAGCCATACACCCCCATATCATAACACCGCCACCACCGTGCTTTACTGTTGGACAGAGATTTTTTTACGTCGAAGGCCGCGCCAGTTTTTCTCCATACAATCTTCCGACCTTTGATTCCAAAAATACAAAATTTACTTTCATCTGAGAAAATAACTTGTTTCCAAAATTCTTTGGGCTTATTTATGTGTTCCTTAGCAAACGCCAGCCGCTTGAGTCTGTTGACTGTTGTTATAAATGGCTTTCTACGGGCAACGCGTCCGTGATACCCATATTTCCTAAGAATTTTACGAACACCATCATCAGAAATAGACTTGCGGTACTTTGCTTTGATGTCCTTTGCCATATCAGCTGCAGTTAATCTAGGATTAGCCTTTATCGTTCGGACCAAACTTCGAGTTTAATGAGGGCTCAACTTTGGAGGACGGCCAGATCTGGGTTTTGAAACCAAAACTCCTGTGTTTTTGAAGTTTTTTACGACTCGTTGGACAGTTGAATGACTTCTGCTGACTATTGCTCCTATTTCACGATATGACGTACTTTTTTTCCACAAATCCACGATAATTTCCCTTTCCCCAAAGTCAATTTCCTTTCCTTTATTAGACATCTGTTACTTAAAGTTTTTTAGAAATTATTTTTAACGCAAACCTTAGATAAAAACACGTAAATCAACTTTTCTACACAAACTTTATTGTTATTATTGATTTAACTGCAACTCAGTGACTTTGACTTCTCTTTATACGCTTTGTACGCAGACTTTCTATTCCTGGAATTTCAGACTATTATTGGTTTCCGAATTTTATCGTTGTTTAAGAGTGCAGTAATTCTCATTTTAGTTTTGTTTTATGTTGATAATGAAGTAATGAAAAATAGGGAAAAAAAATATTTTCGGAATAATATGTTAGAAACGATGTTTTTTATAGATATGTTTGATGTGTTGAGTGTGTACGCAGACTTTTTCTGCCGAGTGTATATCGCCAAATATTTTCAGTTACACATAAACCCATGAAATAATTATAGAATGCGTTAGTGCGATTATTAATTAGAAAGCTCCACTTCAACTACATCTTAATAAGAAAGTATTTTGGGGGTTAGGTGCATTACACGGACTTTCACGGACATCGTATAATCTGTATACACTACTATATGCAAATAAGGGATCATGCGTTCGGCTCAAACATTTCTCAGCCTCATATCTCGAAAACTACTTATCGTACAAGCATTTGATGTATGAAGCTTTTTTGCAGATTTTAATGCTGAGTAAATTTGATGCTGAGTAAAGTTCCGTCGAAAATTTCCACTTGGATTTATTTGGTAGTTTGGCCATTTTTCGTTCTGTTTTCTTGGCCTATTAGCTTCAACGTACCGTTTTCTCGGACTCTTACATATTTTTATTCTCCTCTTTTACGCTTGCCTAGGCAACATAATTGCTTGAATATTGTTCCTCTTCCGCCTTGGCTACGTACTAATAAAAAAAGTATAAAGAGCAAGTATTACGAAATCGTATCGTCCTACGAAATCAATTAATTAAATTGTTGAAATTCCAATTTCATCTGTGTGTTAAATTACGATTTACCACCTTATGTATATACTTTTATTAATTTAAATCTATAATATTTTATTTTATTTTGTCTTCTTCCTTTATTCTTCTTATTATTAAGTTTCATAATTTATTTTATGTTCATTATTTTCTTATTTTTTACGTTTATTCCTTGTCTAGCCCTTAATTGGATATGTATCTGTTGATTTAGACAATTGTAAATAAATAAACAACTTTACACTAAACAATCATTATCAACAATAATAAGCTTGGTGTTCAATTAATTTCTTACTCTCAAAAATGAAAGATCTCCGATGGGTGCTGGGGGGAAATATGGCAACAATACTTCTTGTAACAATTACTTTCCTTCTCGAGATATCTTCTCAAAAGACAAATTAACCTGTAACAAGAGCCGCGGCGCGCCGTAGTATTAAGCTTACGAAAGGCTTAAGTAGTTAACTCCTTTGAATTCGAATTTTCACCATTTCTTATATTCGAGAACGGTAGATAGACTCTATATAATCTTTCTGCCGCTATAACTTACGAGACAGTCATCGAATCTAAGAGAAATTCACATGGCAGATTAGTGTTTCAAAATAGTGGTAAATGGACAACTTGCCAAATTTGGTTAGTAGCGCTAAAAGTCCTTTTTAACTAAATGACCAGTCACCCGACTCATCTCGGTTTCAGTCGAATTGTCTGATTTTGGAATGTGTTAACATAATCAGTTCATTTGGAGGAATCTGTCTCAGTTTCGATCGGACTGACAGTTTTCCTTGTTTGCAATAAAGTAAAAAAAAAATGTTTTTTTTTACACCGAGAGCCGTGAAAGCAGATGAGATATCTGACACGCCGGTTTACACATACGATTTTCGAAAATTGATATGAGACAAATACCCAGTGTGCCAAATTCGGCATTTCGTTGAGAATTCTTTCAAAAAATTGAAGCGAATTCAGAAAAAAGTTTCGGATTCTCAAACTTATTCGTTACGAATTCTTTAAGACCGGTATATGGAAAACGTTACAAAAACGCCGAAAGTGCTCAAACTTTCCCCTCTTTAGCTCCTGAAAAGCTTTCGTACAATGGTTCATTTTTTTTTCAAGATTCATTGCGAATTCTTTTGGAATTCCTTGTGAATTTTTTGTGATTTTTTTGCGGATCCTTTACGAATTCTTTACGAATTCTTTGCGAATTTTTTGAAGATTTTTGTGCAGGTTTCAAATAGTTCTTTGAGAATGCTTCCAATACTTTGTGGATACATTTTAATAACATTTATTGAATAAAATACTTATAATTTTTAATTCCAATAGAAATTTTTTTTATTTGTTGTTTTATTTCATATTATAAATTTTAAATAATAATTTTTTTCGCCCGTTTGCTAAGCTTGTCTTTGCTGCTATAAAAAAACCTTTTTTAAAAAAACCTTCGATCTCGTCCCGTCTTCTTGAAGGAAATTTTCGCACAGCAGCTTCTGCATACAAAAAGGAGAAGTTACAAGAGAATAACAAATTTGAATAGCATTACGAACCTTTAAAATAGACTTTGTTAACACCTCAAACAACACAACTTCAAAAAACTTTGTAGGCACTTGCACTTACGCATGAAAAACAGTTGTACCACAAGAGAATAACAAATTTGAATAGCATTACGAACCTTTAAAATAGACTTTGTTAACACCTCAAACAACACAACTTCAAAAAACTTTGTAGGCACTTGCACTTACGCATGAAAAACAGTTGTACCACTAAAGTACTGTTTTAATACTTACTTTACTAGATGAAACATTAACGGCATTAGGTTCGGCATTTGTTGCAAATTCCAATGTATTTCGTAACAAACTCTTAACAATTTCCCTATCACAGATTCGTTCGCACTTGATTGATTTTAAATATGTTTCTTCCAAACTTCAGAAGAGATTCTTAAAAAATATTCAAATGTTTCGCATAAAATAATGAACAGTAGTACAATACCCCAGCCAAAAGTTGTATTCATTTCAAGAGCTTTTTATATTTCTATCTCTTTCGCTCCCTTTCGGAATAGTCGTAACCAATTCCGAATTCCGAATTTGGCACGCTGGGTAGGTATCACCCATCCTGTCTGGTCTTACACTTACCGTTATCAGGCAGTCCAACTTAAACGGATCCGGTGATTAAACGGATCCGGTATTGGATCGTGTGATGATCGTGTATGATAAAGATGTTCTGCCCATATAGCCTTTGATACAGATTGGGCATAGTCAGCGCTAGTAATTTTATCGTGGATTCGCTTTTTTTTTTAAAGCAACTCTTCACTTTCGATTCAGTGGACTCATATTAAAATAGCCAAAAAAAATAATTCGTAGTAATTATTGATAACGTATTTAAATATTTTTATGTGTTTATACTATTCTCTTCGGATATTTATAGCTAATTATTCAGGAGATAAATCAAACAAAATTCAAATTTCAGTAAAACACGATAGAGCACTAAATAATACAGCCTGTTCCATGTCACCGACTCGAATTCGTAGCATCTCTCCTAGGCTATCTAATCAGAATCACATATCTCATTAAGCTCACATGAAAATGTTTCTGCAACATGGACTGAAGAAAGCATTTCCGCGAACGTTGAGTGCAGGCATGTCGGAGTGTTTTTTTTTTTGCTCTAACTGCTTTGTTTTTTGCTACACCTCCATTCATAGAGACGCGAAAGCATGCTGTTTGCCTCGCGACTTCAGCAAAAATAAAAAAATAATAATTCGAATATTCGTCGCCAGCTATTAGTCTCGCGATAGCGTGGCAAAACTGACTGAGCAAGTTTTTCTCATGAGCAGTTTAGACGTATCTACTCCTAGTCCTAGAGTGCTGGAAGAACCATTAAAGCTAATGATATCAGACATTTCGCTTTAGGCTGTAGCCAAGGTCAATAGCACCGAAGGCTATGCCGGAGCTTGCTCATCTTACTACATTTCATTCTTAACTCACCTTGACTTTTGATCAGCGTAACGCTCCGCGTCAAGAATGACAAAAAAAGAATATAACGAAATTGATCTTAACCTTGGAAGTCTCAAGACGGTAACGGAGCAGCGACTACAGTATGTATACGACTAAGAAACGCTGTTGCTCTTATCAATGGAAATATCCCTAGTCGGTGGCTGAAAAACACACGTACGCATCTTGGCTTTGTGTTTCTTCATCCATTCGTGCGATAGTTTTAATGATCCGAGCACAACAAAGCTGTGGATTATTTTATTTCATACATTGTCATGTCTTTTTCTATAGACATTGTGTATCTTTCGATTCTAGAAACCTTGCGAACTCTACACCTTCCGATAAATCTGTTATTCTCTCGATAAAATTCAATTCAATCATAATTATTTTAAAATTTGTTATTGGTATTTTATGAAAATGAAACTGAACGCTTACCGAAATGCACACTGTTCGAGCTTGTTCTACCGAGCAATAACGGACAAGGTTAATACAATTTAGAAGCACATTATGTACGAGCTCGTTAGTGCGGCATCGAGAATGCGAATCGACTCAGATTTTGATTTCGATAGCTTCAAGGAGACGTCGTTGTTTGTAAAGATGATAATTCGAGAGTCGCTTGAAACTGGATTCAATGATTATTTCTCTGCCACTTGCCAGCAGTGTGGCCGGATATTTGCGAGAAAATATAGCCCAATTTCAAATTTTCAGAGCCCAAAATAGCCAAGATTTCTTATTTGTAGCCCAAAAACCGCCACACCAGATTTATAACAAAATTAATTCATTTAAGGTACTAGTACACTTTAGAAGGCAAAAATATGACCATTTTTCAAGAAATTTTTTCTCAGAGATTTTCTTAAATATTAACATGAATCTTTTTTTATAATATTATTTGATATTTGAAAAATACAAAAACAATTTTTGTTTTATTTGATTATTTATTTTTCCCTTGGGAAAAGGGCGCTGAAATTATGTTCTGAAAAAAATCGTTACTCCACGGCGGACAGATAATCTATGAATTGGTAGGTTTGAAACAAAAAATTTCAACAGGGTTTTAAAAACTAAGGTCTCTTACATCGTAATTTACCACGGTTTTTAAAAACCAAAAATCAAAAAAGAAATGGCGGACTTGTGAAAAAAAAATGTCAAAAATCGAACCTTATTTTCCTAGTTTCTTTAACGCCAAAAATTTGTTTTTGATTTTCTTTGTCATATTCTGGTATATTACGATGTAAGATACTCTAACAAATAAAACGCCATAAAGTTTTTCAAAATTAGTTCCGTGAATCCGGAGATTATCTGTCCGCCGTTTTAAAAAACCTTGTTTCGAGAAAAACGTGTTTAAAGTTTTTTTTTCATATTCTTTATTAGAAGTTGCATGCGCTCAAAGTCAATATTTATGTATTAAAGTTTCGAATTTGGAAAAAATATTTCAGGAGGTCATTTTTGAAGTTATATTGAGTCGAAAAATGCAATAACAAAAAAATCGATTTTTTTAAATCTATAAAGTATACTAGTACCTTAAGCTGAATAAACTATAGATAATATTTAAATCCGTAAAATTCGTACGAAGTAACATAAATGCTCTAATTGTAGCGCAAAAGTCGTTTGAAACAGTAAAATGAGACAAAAATGAGACTCTACAATGCAAGAAGTTATATTGAGTCGAAAAATGCAATAACAAAAAAATCGATTTTTTTAAATCTATAAAGTATACTAGTACCTTAAGCTGAATAAACTATAGATAATATTTAAATCCGTAAAATTCGTACGAAGTAACATAAATGCTCTAATTGTAGCGCAAAAGTCGTTTGAAACAGTAAAAATTTACGATAATTGACAGATAACATTTTATTCAATTTATAACATTTTGCAATTTTGGGTGGCACAAAAATTCAATTAGTATAAGAAACAGTCTTAATGGCTAAAACAACTGAATATTTTATTTCAAATGTAAATATTTTATCCGATCTCATACATTCAAAATTATAAACGCAAGTTTTGAAATAAAGTATTTTTTCGATCAGACGATCAGCTGTTAACATTATGTTTAGACGTTTAAATACTTTCAAAAGGAGATATACGTCAAATAATTTCACTTGTACATTTTTATACATTGAATTTCGAATGACTGCGATTCGAATTCACAATTTGAATCAACAAAAGCTGCTATGGTTTATTCGGTTTAAAATTAAAAAAGTCATCATCATCCTTTATAAAAGACATCTACTCACTCTTCTTCGTTTGTGGTCGTAAATTGATCGTATCCTGCCAAATTTGGAATGTCTGCTGGAATATTTGAATTCTCATCACTTTGAATGCTTTCGACCTCAGATTTCGAGGCAACCCACATTTCAAAAAACACTTTTGTAATTCTAAGTGGAGACACTTTATTCTAAGCAGATCGTATTACCAGAGAGCTTCAAATATAGAAACTAATTTTATTGGGTCTGAAGGACGCTCAGTATTTTCCAGAGCTCACAATATGAGATTCATCATATAAGTGCAGTAATTTAGTTTTATGTTTGGTATAATCCTGTGAACTAAGAGCTGTGAATAAGAAGTGCAAATAGGTGGAAAAAATTGCAGCTTGATGTCTTCCAGATTACCAATGCTATCACATCTAGCTTTATCAAAAAAGATGATGATGTTTCAGTCTTGTGTTTGCATTTTAACATCAAGTGTGATCCATTCTTTAAAAATAGCACCCGTCAACTAAGATTTTGTGCTACCTCGCCAAGTTGTGCCCAAACTTCGCTTAATGTCAATTCTTCACAACGATCTTGGTCTTTTGGTTTTTCCTATGCAGCTTCCATTGCAACTGTCACGCGTTTCTTTCAAGGTTTTCCATATGTACATTTTTCAATTTAAGACGTAGTGATTTATGAGTTGTTTCGCTAAAAAATACTTTTGTCTCATCAAGATTATAGATATTTGAAGCATCATAGCCAACACATAACATTCTTAGCTGTGACTGAAATTCCTGAACTGTGTCTAAATCAACATCAGCTTCTTCGTCACAAAGCGTGCCGTAGTGAATAATAATTTTAACGAATTTTAGCTTTCTGTTTGATGACTTCAAATCACAAAGTTTTATTTTTGTGGTGGTTTGACGGGCTTTACTATGAAGTATCTGGCCGGATATTGGCAAATTTTTGGAGCGTGTCTTAGAAGACCATTAATACAACAATTTATCTTTCTGGTAGTATGGTAAATTTAATTTCAACCGCTTTCTGCCAGTGTCTTCAAAATTTTCCAACGTTATTTAATTTCCGTTTTAGTTGGTTGTTTTTTTTTTTTAAATACGATGCACCTGACTCTTAATAATTTCAAAGCTATCGGCAGTTTTGCTTTGGATGAGCAATTGTTTATCGGATGACTGTATTACTTCTAACTTATTGCGAACACTTAGATCGTTGTATTTTGCATTAATAGTAGATTTTTTTCAGTTGTTTTGACGTTGCCTGAACAAACGTTCAAATATTTACATCATAATTATCGAATGAATTGGATTCGTACTTGCTTAAAGGAAAAACATAGAACAAGTCTCAAATAAATCAATATTTTATTATTATCAGAATACATACCAATAAAATTCAAGCTACCTATAACGTACCGAATTCTACACATTAAATAATTTTCCAGCAGAAATTATACGAAAAATTTTCTAGACCTTGAACAGATAATTTTTTTTTGGAAAACTCATTTTTGCACAATTTTTCATGCTGGTCTTAAAACCGTTTTTGTCCGATTAGGAAGTACTACTAAGCAAATTTTTTCGCAGCTTATCTGGTTCACGGTCCAATTCTAGAGGTCGCCCGATTACAGAGTGTATTTTCTTCAAGAAATAGTATGTGCGGTGATGTTATAGTTCCATTGTTCAGGTGATTCGATCATACAGTGTCCCGATTAGTAGGTTTTACTGTATAGCCCAAATATAGTTTTTCATAAAAATAGGTAGCCTAAAAACCGCCAACCCGCGAAGTGAAAAAACGTCCCGCGAATTCAAATTTTAGATAGCCCAATTGGCGGGAAATAGTCCAATCTGGCCACACTGCTTGCCAGTCTGGTTACTTGCACCCCGCCTCGCATAACGCACGAAAACGACTCATTGCCGTATTAATCTTGGTCCTCTTTGTGATATTTTTAGCACCGGTAGACGCACAAAAACGGTAATGATAACATGTCTCATTATTTCAGTGCATGATTAGAATTTTTATGACAATCCAATGTGTGAACTCGAGCTTAAACACTTGTCGTAGCGACATTGAAATTTCAAAGCATCTGAATTTAGGTTGCTGGCATATTGGAAATATCAGTACGTGCGCGAATAAAGCTATTGAATATACATAAATATCTTAGAAAAGAAATAAAGTTGCGTCGAGAAGGTAAATAAAGTGAAGCAACACTTTAGGTAGACGAAGGACAAGCAGATAGAACGATATATATTAAAAAAATAAGTTGAACGTGTATGTGAAATCCGGTTTCGTGAATTTTTTACCATGCGAAATTTGTGACGACCTTCTTTGTTGAATCGTTGAACATGTTTGCACGGCGAATCCCATAATACTTTAGCCTTGACTTTGGCCGTATATATACTGTAAATACTATCTAGCCGGTTCTAACGGGTGGTGATCAAACGGGTATCGCTATCAGTATATCGCAAATGTTAATATTAATTGTAACATGACCTTTTAATGTATTCGTTTCTCAATTGTTTGACATGTGTTTCTTCAACAATAATAGAACTCGGCGATACAACATATTAAGGCTATTATTTGCATGAAATTGCATTAGATTCGTATAAAGTAGAGCAATAACTATTGCAATTAAGCAGAGTAATTACATCGAGGTCGTTTGATATTATTTCGCTGCGTCACTACTTTTCTACTTGTCACCGAGCAAATCAAAAGGGAAGAATCAAGTGTCGTATCAGCATGACACTTGAATACAGTCAGTAGAGCTATTGAGATAATTTCCGAAGCTAAACTGCCAAAAAAACTTTCAGGTGTACCATTTTTCTGTGAATCTACCTACTGTCATTGAGTACAACCTATACTCCCTGCAACCAAGCTATATTTTCCGTTCCAGTTTGCGATAATATGCCGCCAGCCAAAGTCATTCGACTATTTTGGGACATTTCAAAATAAATATGGCCAAATCCGGCGGTGGAAATCCGACCATCATTAGTCGAAATGGAAATATTAATATTTTCTCAGAATATTCGTCTAAATTTGAATATAGTATATGGAAAAGCAATTTTCAATAATTACTTTTTATCAAGAGTGCTTTGGAATTTAATGCTTTTAAATTTAAAAAATAACTGCTGGAAATATGACCTATTCAGACGTTGTACTGTCAACAGGAAACAAATAAAGCAAATTATTAAGTAGAATGCAGGAACTTTTCGCTGTTTTTCTCACTATAAAATCTGGCTTCGCATTATATTAAATAACTAAACACTGTTAACCAATTATTCAATTTTTTTGTAAAAATATTTATGTGCTCATATTCAATCAAAATATAAGGTTATGTTCCAATCAAAATATAAGGTTATTGCTTTGTGTCCTTTTTCCATCCATCTAAAATAACCCTTGTTAGTATCCTGCTCACTTCAGTGGTACCTGTGTCCTCATTGAGTTCTCCACACTCAGAAAAATGTGTTTCCGAAAATTAAAGAAAATATTTACTTGTTTACGAGATGTGAAATCTTCCACAAATCAAATAAACTTTTATTTGATGTCAGTAATTTGTATAAGTATTGTGTGAAATTTTCTTACATTCAATGGAATACAATTTTTACTTTACCTTATTTCAAGCAAGTAATTTTCCTTAAATCTAGTAAATTATGTCTACGAATTAAGTAAATTATATCTACAATGCGAACATGCTTTTACATGTTTCAACATCAACCACGCTTCAATATTCGACGAAAAAATTGATAGTTTTTATGATTTCTACCAACATTTGCGTTACACAAATGAGATGTCGGTAGCGTACCTCGCTAACGAGCCAGTCTGAAGCAGCGATCTGCTGCTCGTGGGTTCCAATTCCGCCGGGTTCATGGTTGTATTTGTTCGCCGGCGACTGGGCATAATACCAGCGCTCCATTGATTAAGTGTCACATTATAGCTTTAAGTGGTGACTAAGGCATAAATAACACTAGCGCTTCAGAAAATAAGAAAAAATGTGGCACTTAAGGGTTACATGGGTTTCAGAGAATAAAAAAACGCCATTTTTAAATGTTTCAAAAATAAAAGATAATGTATTAAATTATTATAAATTATTGTTAACAACTAAAGTAACTCTTGAACTATATGTAAAAAAAATTTTAGACAAAAATATTGATAATACGCCCTCTGGCAGCTATTTTACGAAAAGGCTCGAAAAATGCGGTGCCAACGATATCTTGAGCTGGATTCATCTGAAACAAAAAATTCAAATTGTTTCTGGTAGAGTATGAGTTTGACTTGTACTTGGACGAAGGATTTGTAAAAATATTGAAATCTGAACTTTTGGCAACGTCGCGAGTAAAAAATTTAATTTTTGACCCAAAAATTCAATAAATAATGCCATGTGTATTAAATTCCAATGAACGAAACACAATATCCTTCGTTCAAGTACAAGAAAATACTATTTAAAAGAAGTGTGCAAAATTTGGTTAAGATTGGTGCATTAGTTTTTGAGTTATCGTTGGCACCGACTTGAAATATACCGTTTCGAGAAAAACGCGTTTAAAGTTTAAAGTAAGAATAAAACATTTTTTTTTTAACTTACATAGAATCATCGATACCAGGCCCATACAATAATTGCCCTTCTTCATTGGTTATGTCCAAAGCCTGTATAAAATAATATATCTAAACTCAGTATTTCATTACCCTACCATTATTATTTTCCCTCCTCGATAGAAAAGAAAGTGAAAGAAGTTGCGTGAAATGAGAAATATTGCTTACACAGGTGGGATAGATCAAAGTGGGGAAATCGCTCTCCCTTCTAATATATAGCTCGGATCGACTTCAAATTTTCAGAGAGTACTTTCGATGAGTTGTTCTTTAAGAAAAACCAAAGAAAAAAAAATCGATTTCTTCATCATTCCAAACCCATGTAACCCCTTAAAATAAAGGATAATGGAATATTTGATATCGGCTTCTCCCATATGTGTCTCCTTACTGACATAGCTAAGCATTCGCTTCAAAAGGTAATCCCCTCAGCTTCGCCATTGTCAAAAAAAAAATTACTTATTGCAAGTTCAATATTTATCCGCGGTCAAACCATATTGCTTTGGCACGTGAAAATATTTTTTTTTACTTGTTCTAATTTTTTTCACTTCCTTCAAAATAAGCCGCGCTTTTGAAATGAGGGAGGCAGAGTTTTTGCGTGCCAACGACATGCGATGTTCTCAAGAGGTCCCCCATTTAAGTAGTAACCACGCCCAACACTGCTTAGCTCTGATGATCGTAGGAGAACCGATTGATACCAGATTTATGGCAACATTTCCTTGAAACTATATCAAATTTTACTCAGGCCAAGATCAATATCAGTTTTTTGAAATGAAGAAATTCTTTTCTTTCGATTGAGTAAACATTTCTTTGGCGCAGAATCATTACCAATTTTCTTTGATAATGTGCTCATTTTTCCTCAATAAATTGAAGTATTTTTCTGAGTGCACAACCAGCCGATAATCTGTCATTGATTGTATTAGTTTCTTTTGTGCTGTCAATATTCTGCTACGGCTGGGACGATTCAACAAGTTTTATATTAAGGCTACCCCAGTAAAATATGACCTTTTTATCTTTGTGAATATTTCTGTGTGTATACCTGCTCCAAATCCTTAAGCCATACGGTAAACTTCTATATAAAGGACAGAAAATTATATTAATATTCACTCATCCAGAAGCACTTTAACTGGTAATATACTTGTAAATACTGGTAAACCAGAAAAAGTACGACAGCAAATTATTTTCAAATACGTGAAAAATTCCGAAATCAAGTTTCCGAAAATTGCTAAGAAATTTAAAACGTCACTTTCAACGGTCAAATAAGCAATTTCAAATTATAAAAATGGTCTAGCTGTTACGAACAATAAAGGATCAGGTAAAAATCCGGAAGTATAGCCAAGGACTTATCGAAGAAAATTGTCAGGTAGCTCGAAACCAAACCCAACATTTCCGTTCGAGATATGGCAGTAGTTACTGGTACATAGAAGTCGAATGAAGAAACGTTACAACCTAAGAGCATATAAGGTGCAAAAAGTTACATATCGATCCAAGGAAAAGGAGAAACTATCAAAACGCGGGCTCGCAAATTATACGATCAAAGTAACGAAATTTGATTGTTTTATTTTAGATGACCAGACTTATGTCAAAGCGGACTTCAGGCATGCAAAAGATTCCTTCCGGCAGATTTTACACTGCTAACGCGAAGGGTGCAGTGAAAGAAATATTTAAGTCGAAGAAAACCAGTAAATTTCCTTAACAGTACATAATGTGGCAGACAATTTGTCGATGTGGTCTAAGGAGCAATATTTTTATAGCGGAAAGCACTATCAATGCCCAGGCTTACATCGAGCAAAGTCTGCAGAAGCGATTGTTAATTTTCATTAATACGCTCAAAGATTCCGTGTTGTTTTAATCAAGTCATCATGCTGAGAGAATGCTGGAGTGGTATAAAAGCAACCACGTCATTTTTGTTTCCAAGAAGGTCAACCCACCAAATCGGTCTGAACTTCGACCAATATAACAATACTGGGCTCAATTGGAACAAGTATTGAAGTTTCCTTTTCCTGGGGAAGCTAAAAATGTATCTGACTTTAAAAAGAATGGGAAAAAGCATACGAAATCGTAACGTCGGGCCTCATACGAAAAAATTCAAAACATTCACTCCAAGCCACACTAACGTTTACAAATGTAGCTCCGATATATATTTAGGAGGTACGCTATAGTAAAAAAATAACTCCATTTTCCTAAACTCAAAAGGTGTAATTACTGAAGCACATTTAGTAAAAGGGCCAAATTTTACTGGGACAGTCCTTAGTGTCGTCTTTATTAGGATTCAAATAGTTTTTGTCTGTAAATAGATTATTTCAATTTGAGACTCTGTTTATTTTTGTTTTGCTGTTCAAATTGCCACTCCTAATGATAGTAGACGAATTGGTCAGATAGACTATCAACAGAATTTACACCGTGACGGCTGTCTTCTGATCCTGAAACGGATGACATTTTTCAGCGCGTCTCAGTGATTTTCCATGTTAGGGTCAAAAAGTGGTTTTGGCATGATAGGTTTAATAATGTCTAGTTTGTCTGTGGTAAATCTGAGGTCATTTTCCTTTTATTGAAAGATAAGTTAGTTTATAATATTTGTTCTAATTTATCCGAGCTGTTAATTTTGTCCTGGCCGTTGTCGGTAGTTTTATTTTTTATGCGTACTTGTGAAGTTAAAGATGAAGACTGCTTTGTCAGAGGTTTTATTTGTTGTATTGGTTTAGGTGGGGGAAGTGGAGGATACTCATTTTCCGCCTCACCGGATGAGGAAAGAGCATCCTGCACCTCCATATCCATTTCAACACTAATTTGCTGCTCATTTTCGGAGCCTTCTCCTGCTGACGACACAGTTGTGTCATTGTAATTTTTTGTCTTATTTTCCTCATTTTGTGTCGGGGATTTAGTCAGTTTTCTTTTCAGTTTTTTTTTTGGTTATTTTTATCAATTTTGTCAAGAATCACGTCTGTTATTTCCTTGTTTTGTTTTGTATTTCCTTGTTTGTTTTCCTTGTTTTGTTGAGCTAATAGTTCTGTCTGTGTGTCAATAAGTTGTTTCATGATTTTATTCATGGTCTCGTTTAGTCGTTTTATTTGCGTCAACTCTGAGATTTGTCTGTCTTCCTCAGAATTTGACTCTTCTTCAACTGTTTCCTCTCCATCACTGTTTGTCTCGTCTTGTCCATCCTCTCCTTCACTGTATTCCAAGCCCTCCTCAGAATCAACGTCTACTATTCCGTGCTCGTCTGACATTTTCCGTCAAAACCTAGCTCTGTATATACTTATTTATTATAATTTTTGTTTTTTAAGCCAAAAATACCGTTAACAAAAAAAAATATGTAGCCCCAGACCACGACATCTCGGATTTGGGATTAATTCTATGAAAAAGTTCAGATATATTGCTGAACTGTTGAGACACTCACCTTGTGGATGGGAGCTTCCGGTTTCCAGACTCGTAACTCCTAGTTCTGGTTTTCCAATTGGCACAAGTTTCCTTCTCTTTATTGTTATTATTATTTCACTCAGCTGTTTTTATTGTCACCCTGTTTTAATTTTGTTTTATTCACACTTTCACTGTCACCCTATTTTGCATTTTCACTATCATCCTGTTTTGTATTTTTTTTTCACATTCACTTTCACCGGATGTCCCTTAACGGGATTTTCCACTTGTCTCACTAACTGTTTTAATTTTTATTTTACCGTCACATTCAATCACGCCGGATTATATGTAACGGGCTTTTTATTTCTCACTATTGAAAAAAAACACGTCCGATCACTGCTAGATCTTCACTGCATATTCTGAATGAATGTATAGTGTTGATTGAATGTACCTTCCTGGAATCGAGGCATATTTAAATGTTATTTTATGCTGACCTAGTAGGTATATGCATGCTGAAAATAACCGATTATCAGTACTTGTGGATCACCCCTCGTATATTTTGTTTTCCATCGCTTGAATCATAAATGTTCGTTACTATAGAGTGCAGAGTATTTTCTTACGCTGGCTCATTTCGATGCTGATGAATTAAATGCCATTACTTTGTAAGCATTCTTCCAGAGTTTTGAATCAAACTACTCTGATCACTTGTCAAGGCGAAAAGATACAATTCAAGCCCCACAGAAATTTTGAACATTCCCTGTTTGTTTGGTTCCATTGCTGTAGTTGCACAAACGCAATCGTATCTCGTTTATGATGCATGCTCTGTTTCTTAGATCACAAAGCTATTTAGTTGCTGGAAGACTTTCTCAAGCTTCCTATATCAGGCTTTGTGAATAAACGGAAGCAAGCCAAACAAGTCTAGCGCATCAGAACCGCTAGAAAACAAATTTTCGAAGAAATTGTCTTTAAGTGACAAAAAAATGTGGGAAGACGTAATACACTTTTTTGTACAACCATTCCTTATCCCAAGCAAAAAAACTCAACTATAACACAAATGATGAAAATGTTCAGTGCTGGCAATACTTTCCCAATGAAGCAGCAATAAGTTTACCTTAACAAGCTCATACTTAAATCAACTTATCCTTTGAATTTCGTTCTCATCGGAGGATTTCATCGAAAGTTTCAGCGGTTAAACGTTGTTTGAGGCTGCCATCCGAAAAATGTTCAAAACTCGGAAAATTTCAAAATTGGTTTCTTATTTTAAAGCTTTGCATATGAGTACGTAATTTGAAGCATCTGTTGGTGCAATATTTACGAAAATGGCTATTGCTTGTTACCCTGCGTCAGCAGCAAAACAAAAAATATACCAAATCTGCTTCACGTTAAGTTAAACCCAACCAGTAAATTTCGTTTCGATTGAATCACTGCGCTGGAAGGTATACGAGTGAAAAGAATTTTAGGGCTACCACCCTAAAAACTTCTCAAAAATTCAAAACGTAAATATTTGTTGTTAATTTTCATTGCAGGATCATTCTCAATTGCAAATCTAATGACATAATCGCTCAGTAAAGAAATTCCACAAAATTACAAAAATGGTAATAGCTGGCAGCTCTTTCATGATTTTTGTACGAAATTCCTACGACATTGACTTCACATTAAGGTCCATTTACTGCATGAACTTCGTTTTGATTTCTACAGTGGACTGGAAGTTATAGTGAAAAAAGCTTTATTTTGTTGAGCAAATTTGCAAGATTTATGAGATAAAAATCACCACAGCTGCCAGCAAATTTTTCAACCAAATTTTCACTAAATGGTACATAGAGTAACATCCAAGTACTGTGTGAATTTTGTTAAAATCTGATGGCTGAATCGGAAGTTATAAGCGAAAAACCGGTTTTTTTTCTCAGCTATTTTTCAAGATGGTACCACTGCCACAGGGTTGCCTCCATTTCAAAATCACTTCTATCAGACCTGGTCCTAGCTAATACCAACATGTCCTGTAAATTTCATTATGATCGGATTATCTGGTCGTCAGTTCTCGTGAACAGAACTTTCGAGTGCTGAAAATAGAGGTAATTTGGTGATGGGTTGCCGTTCTTATGCAAATCGGAATTTTGAAAATTTTATCTTGACATGAAGGACAAAGAATAAAATTTATCAAAGATTTGAAATTTTTGTCAAAAATCAAAAATTTTTAAGGAAGGTCAATGATTTGAAGGATTTTTTTTCAGCAGCCTGCCACAGCTACAGGGTTACCCGCTTTATGTTGAAAATCTATATGTGCTAAATTTTAGTCAACATCAATACGCTCTGTAATTTTCACGAGGATCCATTGTTTTTCTTACAAGTAATGACAAATTAAAATGTGAAAAAAAAATCCTTGCCTACTTTTAGGCACTCTGCACCCACACACGGCTCAAAATTTTCAATTCTTTATCATAGACAAGCTAAGAACATAATTAGTTTTCATTCCCAATACTTTTCTTTAACAAAAATTTACACTGCTTGGAAATATAGGAGTACCTCAAAATTCACTAAAACGCTCGCCGCCGCCAAAAGGTTTAAGATATCTGAATTTGAGAAAGTCATGGCCCTACTTGCTATGACCTACTTGCTATCTACGTCCTCCGAAAATTTCAGCTCAATCGGATCGGCCACTCCAGAGATTATCTCGGAAAATCATTTATATATATATATATATATATATATATACATATATATATTTATATATATATATATATATATATATATATATATATATATATATATATATATATATATATATTTATATATTCTTCGAACATTAATAAAAACCGTTTGAAACAACTCAAATTCTTTTGCCTATTTCCGTTTCCGTTTCCGTTGTTAGACTCTTACTATAACCACTAAAAAAGAAACAATTTGATTCTGAAAATTGCCTCCTTTTTCACTCTGCAACAACTAGAGGATGCTATTCATCAATACTAGGAAATGACACTTAAATTCGAAAACTGTTGTACAAAACAACAGATGCAAAGCTTTAGTTCCCTGAGATGAAACTTGCTTTAAATAGGGCATTTGATTGCTGCCCTTATCGGTAAATGCTAAGCAACCTAAAATTCAATTAAATCTTAATAATCGATGCAATATGAAGCTTCTGAAGTGGCAGCATTGATTTGCAGCTGAAGTCCGTGCTCACGATCAATGAGCTCCGCACGCACGTATCGCGAGGCACCTTGCGTGAAGTCGATCACGAATATTTTTGAGAAATTGAAATGTTCGTGCGAATGTTTTCATACATATCTCGGGTAAGTATGTCGCCCTAGACGACATTTGGCACATTTTCCATACCTACACTAGTGTGAATTTTCTTTTTTCAAACACTTAAAATCAATTTACTTCCAATCAGTGCTGCCACTTTGGATACCTTCGTATCATTTTGGATACGAATCAAATTTGAAAAATCTGGATGGTACTGTGATACGCTGTCGCCAAAATGGATACTTTTCTCATCAATTTTAATTTACCTGCGCGAAAACATGTGTTCAAAACAATCATTTTTTTTCAATTTTCATTACATTATATTTCAAATATAAAAGTTTGACTGCACAATTTTATCATACTGTTATATAAATAAAAGTAGCAGCATTTTCTTTCGAAAAAGTTTGGCGTTGTATTCAAAATGGGTATAAACATGATGTGACTCAAGAAACGGACAAGAAAGAAAGTAGCTCAGGAACTATCAAAAATGTACAATAATTTATAATATATAATAATTTATAATGTACGATAATTGATATAGAGCAGAGTAGGTGAATTCTTCTAACCCTCGAAACACATAGGCCGCTGCTGAAGCATATTTTATTCTAAAATTGAATGCATTTCTCATCTTACTTAAAAGTTATGCAGCAGTCTTTGAGGAATTTCGAATGATTTCGTTGCAAAATTGCAAAATCCTTTCCAAAATCTTAAGCAGGACAAAGTTAAGACTTATTGGACGATAGTCCTTTGGCTTAACATTAAAAACCTTTCTTGCTTTATGAATAAACAAAACTCTAGTTTCTCGCCAGCCGGTGGGAACATACGATAAGCGCAGGCAAGCGTTATAAATCTCTCTGAGCCATAGTAGCGATACTTCCATGGTCTGCTGGATATCAGCAGCAAGGGCGCCATCAGGAGCCAAGGATTTAAACGGCTCAAATGAGTTAATAGCCCTCCTCAGTTGAAAATGAGATATTCTGAATGACGGTGTTGAGCTCGTAGCTTGCTCCATTTGTGCGTCCAAAAGAAAGTTTAGAGTACCTGCGCTCAAACTAGTCTAAATGCCCTCAGGGTTCATGATGCAGGTGTCGTGCTTAAAACCTCACGAAGGTGATTTGCCTCCCTGATACTCTCCGCGTTTTCACAGAAAGATCTCCATGAGGTCCTTTTTGCCTTGCGTACGGCATATTTAAAAGCCCTCAGCTTCGTTTTATTCAGCGACCAGTCTTTAGATTTTTCGAGCTATTGAAATCCTTCCTACATTCTCTTCGCTGGGTGCTGATCTCCATGGTCTCCGGCTAGCCACGTTGAATGATATGAACCTATTATCGGCGAATGAACACTCTAGTAAAACCCTCTAGTCACGGAGAAGATGCGAGTGCCGCCCACTTTCCAAAGTAACGTCTAGAACTTCTTTACGGTTTGAGTAAAAGAAGGTCGGTTCGCTGCTAGTATTGGCCATGAAAAGGTGGTGAGCAATGACGAAATCAAAAAGTTCCTCACCTCGGCCATTTGAGTAAGAGTTACCCTCTACTTCATTATGAGCATTAGAGTCAGACCTCAGAAAAAGATGTACACCAATTTGCATGGCTTTAGCCACAACACCCTTGACAATGTCGCATAGATGGATAGTGACATGATCATATGCCATGTAGCAGGAAACAAACCAGCATGACCTTTGATCGATTTCCACTGCAACAGCCATGTTATCCTTGTCACAGAAATTGTGTAGTAAAAGGACGTTAGTGGTTTTCTTGACAACAATACAGACACGTGGCTTGTGTAAGCCGTCAGGTACTTGCAGTCTGCATCCATTGGTACGTAACCCACAAACCGGTTGTTGGCAGCCCATGGTTCTTGGATTATGATTAGCTCTTTCTGTGTCCTAGACAAGCGGAGAAGCAGGGCAGCTGGTGCTGCTTTGGTATGGTGTGGAGATCTGCAGTGCCTTCACCATCATTCGTTGTTGATAAGGGTTAGGTCGAAGTCCTCCCCCTTGGACATATAAGCTGCCCAAGCCCATTCCTCTGCATCCAGAGTCATGAGGTCCAGGCAGCTACCCAACTCGGAGGCAGTCCCGACGCTGACCCCATCGACATAGAGGATTCCGCATCCAATTCTTCCTCAAACGTCGCCCTCAGACAGGCGGCAGTCCCCTCTTCAAGTAGTTCCCCGGTCATTTGAGCCACCTATTTTGAATCAGGCTTTTTATTTATCGAATCTTCTGAAACAGAGCTCTTTGGCCTGTCCCTTCAACAGATCCGTAGAGCCAATTTCTCGACTCTGTATCTGATAACGCCCTTACACTGAAAAAAATCTACATAGCGCCCAGAGCCATGTAACATAGCGCATTATTTATGGTCCCATACGCCATGTACATAGTACTCTGAGCCATGCAATATGGCTCCCAGCGCCATAATCTCAGAATCTACATAGCGCGTGGTCCCATGTTACATGGCGCAGCATTTATGGTGCCACACGCTATGCACATAGTGCCCTGAGCCATGCAGTATAGTTCCCAGCGCCATAATTACATGGCGCAGAAATTATGGCCCCACACGCCATATTACATAGTGCCATGAGCCATGTAATATGGCTCATGGCACTCCAATTATAACTCGCAGCCATACTGTGTGAGGGGATCTATAAATGTCAGCAAGTGATACTTGAGTATCGTCGATAGATCGAGAACATTCTCAATCGGCTAAGGGCGCATATTATTGAACGGCTCCTTCGGCGACTCTAAATGCAAGCAAGTGACTTCTCCGTGTGCTCATTTATGGTAAGTGGCACTGTTCTGACTGATTTGCTTCTTCAATGTACTATAGTCTTCCACACCATGTACTATAGTCATCCACGCCATGTACTATAGTCATCCACGCCATGTACTATAGTCATCCACGCCATGTACTATAGTCCTCCACGCCATGTACTATAGTCCTTCACGCCATGTACTATAGTCCTTCACGCCATGTACTATAGTCCTTCACGCCATGTACTATAGTCCTCCACGCCATGTACTATAGTCCTCCACGCCATGTACTATAGTCCTCCACGCCATGTACTATAGTCCTCTACGCCATACAGTATAGTCCTCCACGCCATACAGTATAGTCCTCCACGCCATACAGTATAGTCCTCCACGCCATGTGTTATAGCTCTCCACGCCATGCACTATAGTTCTCCACGCCATGTTATATAGTCCGCCACGCCATGTACATGGCGTGGAAGACTATAGTACATGGCGTGTAAGCCTATGTACTTTTCGCCATGTATTATGGCGTGTGGCGCTATATTTTATCACAATCCCTAAATCGACTATGTACATGGCGCCAGCAGTCTATAAATTATGGCGTCTGGCGCCATGTGTTTTCTCAGTGTACAGGGCATCTAAAACCGGCAGTGCTTCTTCATTTATAATGAAAAGGGCCTTCCGTCGATTATCTACTATTAGCAGAAAATTTGAAACAAAAATATTTTTAGCTTCTGCCGAGTTTTATGCATTTGATTTGTTAAAAGCTGAATGTGATTTATTGATTAAAATTTTGATATTTTAAAAAAATATATGTTCGATTTTACTATATGCTGTGACATGAATCGCCGATTTATGTTAAATGTCGAAAATGTCATTTTATATTTCCGACAAAAATGGCTGTACAGAGCCATGCAGAGCTATTAGTATCAAGGTATCAATTTGATACGCATTGCTAGAATTGTGGATACGATGGATACGCTTTTCTTACTAATATGAAAGCTCTGAAGCGGCAGCACTGCTTCCAATAGCTGAATGGTAATGGTCAGTGGCGGACAGAAACATTACTAGATTTATATTAATATTTCAATGGCTATGAAAAATTAGATCTCTTGCTGAACTTATGTTATTTAACTTCGGCACAAACTTATCAAATATTAGTTTCAAAATTTTACTGTCACATAAGAATGGATGAAGGCATAAAAATGTAACGTGCTATGCCAGTTAGGTTTATTTCGCACGCGTAGGTATTCCAATCAGCTTCAGAATCAAATCTCGTCCAATCAACGAAAATCAAGAAATAAAATGCTATAAAAGATCCTTATCATAAGATTATCCTCCACAGTTTGGAGCATGCATTGCGTTGAACACAAAATACAGGCAGATTGTCCACAAGATTTTGATGTGAGTTCGGTTCAACCAACACTTGTTTATTCCCAACACTTCCTCAGCCTCCAAAGCTGTACTGTTCTAAAACATATTAAATGATAAACTGTGTGTTACGGCCATTTGAGAAAAATGAGTGACCAGGAAATCGTACTAACTTTAATACCAACGACTGATTTATAATCGCAAGTGCCACAAAGATATCAGGCAGAATAAATAAAATATTGCGAACAGAAGGCGATGAACAGGTTCATAAAATGAATTCAGGTTCCTTTGGTATGTGCATTCGAGAGTCGCGAATAATGCGCAAACACAATTCCGGCAAGTAATTGCACGGTTCGTAGTTATCGTGGTCGTTGTAGACTTTGCATGCAAATTCAATTAACACTCGAGAAGTCCGTCCACATGGCGACTTTGTGCGTGCGCGTCGATTTCGACCCCGGAATCTACTATGAAATGTTGGCGGACAAAGTGTCTGCCAGCTTGCGATATGTTCTACATGCTTGTTTGTTTAGCATTGAAGGCAATAATGGAAATTAATGTGATCGCAGATTATTAGTTCAAGTATAAGTGTTACTACTGCCAGTGCGCCGACAACACTCATGTGGGCTAGTTAACAAAGTTGTGTCGGTCAGTGGAGCAGTTAAAGTACTTAATCGACTTCGATTCGACCCCGCCTGCATTATAACGACACAAAAGCATAACGTATCTAATATATATTGTAATTATTTCGATGGTGTTTACATGTTTGTTATTATAATAGGGTTGGCAACAACAATACGATACAGTAGCTTGTCCTCGGTGTTTTCATAGTACGGCACGGCACAGCATGCCATCGTATTGGGCTAAGTGTTGTGGTCCAAATATGATGTCAAGCAGCCAACATTACTACTGAAATGGGGATAAGCCCATTTTCTTAATTAAATGAGTATTTGCTTGAACGAAATCAGTTCATGTCAATTGCGGCGAAAAATTAAATTGAATTTTAAGTGGACGGGTTTGCTTAAAGTTGAGCTAGTGAAATAAACAAAAAAAAATGTATTCGTATTTTTTATGATCATGCTCATGATTAAAATGTCTCGTCGCTTTGGAGGTTTCCTCTTTTCCGCCGGTTTTCTTAAGCTCTGCGCCATTTATCACTTGTTTCAGTATCCTGTTGTTTTGCAAACATTTGATATCGCCAGCCCATTTGACTGGAAGATCGTAAAATAGCTTTGGATTTACACGCATCTCTTTCTTGCATCGGTCAAAATATTTTCGGAAGACATTCCCCTGGAACGCATAAACAGATTTTTCTGAAAACTTTGTGAATTTGTGAGCCTCTTTGTTAAATGACACTGCCAAAAGTGGACCAAGGACAGAAAAGGTCCTGAGACACCAGATGTCCAATGGAATTGGGAGAAATAACAGAGAATTAGGCAAGTGCCGTTATCCCTTGTAGAAGAGGTAACCAGTTGTGCGTGAAAAGGTAACCAGTTACCTTTCGCATCTTTCAATTGTTTTTTTTTAGTTCCTGCGATTGTATTCAGCTTAAACTTTTTGAGGACTCCTACAATCGTAGGAAAATTGTTTCCAAGCAGTTTCTGTAGCAATATTTCAAAAAGCGACGCGAGGGGAAATTTGTAATTTTTTTGAGAATATATTGTAATTTAATTATAAGATGTTTTTGTTTTGCTTGCTTGTCGTAGCTTAATTAAATTCAAGAATACATTCAGAAGCAAAAATTATTTGTATCTTTGAATAAAGTGGTGGTTTTCACTACAAATGTCAGCAACCTGCACTAAGTTGATCTTTGAATACTAAAAAAAATATTACCATCAAAGTTCGAGTCAGGCGAAATGAACATGACTTCGATCATGGATGCAGGAAGAAAGCCAGGATATACGGGAACTTGAAACACCAAAATTACAAATGTTTACTACCAGCACTGAGTGGTTTACCCTGCCAAATGCTTGCGCGAAGTCAGTGTAAATCACATCAGCTTGTAGACCGTTGTCCAAGGTACACTCGACGAAATTAGTGAATTCCATTAAATAAATAAATCCACTAATAAAGTCGTAGAACATCCCTTAATGAATCCATCTTGCTCTTTAGAAAATAAGTGACTAAAAGCACTATGAATTCTTTCATAAACGATCTACTCAAACAACTTAGGAAGGCAAAACATGAGAGATATAGGGCGGTAGTTGGCAACATTATCAATGTCCCCTGACTTTAAAATCGGAAAAACATTGGCAGCTTGGAAGGAAAAACACTAACGGACAAACTCAAGCTATATAAAATAGTCAGGGGAACACATACGGAAGATGCAAGAGACTTAAGAAACACATTAAAAATACTATCAGGGCCGCTGTTCGCTGAGTGATCCAACAAGTATATTAAGGCGACATAGCACCTTCAAATTGAAAAAAAAATGTTATTTTCAAAGGCTTGTTTTTAATTGAATAAAAAGACATATCTTAATGAAACTTTTTACACATACTTTGTTTGTCTTAGACTACATAAACAAAATTGTTAAAAATTTTTTGTGGCCCCCTGTCGCCTGTTACAATTTTTTGGAAAATACACCAAAAAAACCTGGCGTGCATGATAACTGCCCTCAAGAAAGTCTAAAAAAAAAACAAAAACGGAGTTTTGATCAGCATCAAAGCGGCCTTGGAATGAACTAAAAAAAAAAATTTGGTTGAAAAATAACAAAATGGCGGCGTTTTTCCGAAAATCGGGGTTTTTTTTCCTCAAATATCGGCTTTAACTAAAAGAGTTTAATGCCGATTTTTTCATCCGTAGTTCATTCTGAGCATTAACATGTGCAGATTAACGTGTTAAAATTTCAAAACGATTGGATAATATTGTTTTTCTTAATCATGCACGCCAACTTGAAAAACGTTGTTTCGAGAAAATCGCGTTTAAAGTTAAAATTCAATATTTTTTGCAATAAATCTTACCGAAAATTAATCTACGATGCTTGGACCATACAATACACCTTCTTCTTGCTCATACTCCTCCTCTTCTAAAGATTTTTGCTCCTTTCGAGCAGTTCTGGCCTCTTTAGATGCCTCAGTCGAGTGTTTTTCCGCCTGGTTAATTCTTGCAGCATCTCTATGCTCTGCATGTTCCAGCGCACATTGGCCAATTGTAATTCGCATGACTTGCATTATTTTCAAGATAGCCATAAATCCTTCATTAAATGTACATACAGAAATATTTGCAGCCATATTTAGTACGTTTTTCCCATAAAAAGTATGTTTGGGGGCCAAATTCCAAACACAAGAATTATAGCTTTCGTTATTATTCTTCGCAAAATTGCCCAAGCAACGCTTTAATAAATCTTCTGATGACAAGTCATCATAAATAGGCTTTAAAATTTCTTGTACCTCATCATCTAAAGGTGGAGGATGCTTGAAATTGCTTAATGCATTATCACCCGCTGCCTCCGCCTTGCGCCAGTTACACCAAGTCGTTTCTCCAACAGGGCAATAAGAGTGTTGAGGGTTCTCATCAGTTGAAATTTTGTGGTAATATGCTGCCCAAATTTCCTTGCGCATATTTTCAACTGAATCAGGATTTCGTCGTATAGTTAGGCCATAATACGTGGCTAAATTTTTCATTAATTTTAGTGTCAGGTGAACTTTTTTCGGACCTTTTTTTGGAGATTCTACACTTTTTTTAGAAACATCTTTTACGGCAATTTTTTTGTTTTTTTGTCAAGGTTAGTTTATTTTTTTGCTTCTTTTAAAGGAGATGACTCACTTATCTTTGTCTACACTTTGGCTTAAGTCGATGTAGCGATATAGCGAAGTGAACGAAAATCATAGAAAAAATGATCTTGGGGCGCTTCGCTATACACACTCATAAAATTTTTTTGTTTTAGAATTTCAATTTTATATTATTAAAATCATGTTTTAAAACCTTCATTCTAACATATTCAATCAAAAAACAAAAATAATTTTTTTTTAAATTTGGAGGTGCTACGTTGCCTTAGATTTCCACCTCCAGACGATTAGTCATCACAAAATCGTCATGAGAAGACACAGTCGAAGCAGAGTTCCCTGAAGCAATGTTAGCAGAGGAAAATGAAGAAGCAAAGAACTTAGCAAACAAATCACAGAAAAAATTGTCAGGAAATTGTTTACTTGTTTTAAGAGGGCGGACATACGACCAGAAAGATTTCAAAGTATTTGAAGAAAGATACGCTTCAATATGGGCGAAGCACCCACGTTTTGCTTCTTCGACTGTTATTTAGCCACTACTGGCAAAGATCGACAATACTGAAAAGTTTCAACAGATGAACTATGAAAAAATTCATTTCGGGCCTTATCCTTCTCGCGCAAAGATTTAGCGACTCCCGGAGAAAACCAACGAGAACAAGCACCATGACCAGTACAAGACATAGGAGTAAATCTAGATACAAGGCAATTAAGGAGAGAGTAAAGAGAAGAAAGAACTTAATTGATTTCAAGCCCACGAAAGAAAGGAAACCAGTTGATAGCGAGGAGCTCATCATCAATTCGTTCTTAGTTAGCTTTAAAAAGTTGAAATACGACACAGCTCTGCTGTTTGTGCATGACCTATTCAATAAACAAAAATCGATGGAAAGACAGGTATGATGAGCGTCAGAATCAACGTTAGGAAAGAATGATGAGGAAAGAGATAGACTAGAAGAAGGGAAGTTAGAAAAATAAACGACTGTTATTATTAGGAATGCAATTAAGCTGGGATAAAGAACAAAAAGTCCGACCAAGTCCGACTTACCAATTAGTCCGAAACATGACGATGTATATACTATGCTGCACGTACTGTAAGGACAAAGAGGGTAATCTGATCACCGACCCTGAAGGCATTCTGGAACGATGGGAAGTGAACTTTAGTGAATTCCCAACGGGAATCGCTGTAATGCATTCCGGACAGAATATATGCAGCAAACATTCTTGGTAATAAAAATGTAATCCGCTTGCAAGGGGTTTTCCAAAAGTCCATGACTGGCTAATGAACAACACTCGCAGAAATAAGGAAAAAAGAACTTGCGAGCATAAATCGGCTATGGGTGGTGTACTATATGAAGCGGAAAGATGACAATTTCGGAGCATTTCAAATCATCACGGGTAAGTAAAATGCATGAAAAACAAAAGTACCAATTCCCTCTGTAGCTGCGAGAATACGCTATTGGAATTTCCAATGAGCGTCACAATCACTCAGCATGCAATAATGACCACACATTTCAGGTCATGCAGAGGTACGATCGGCCGTCGGTCAAAGCTTCAATTCGTATTCACTCTAGATGACGGAAATGCGGGAATACGATGTCGTACTTTCCAAAAAGCTCTTGTACATAAACCTAAAAGCATAAGTTTCCCCTTGTATAAATCTTCCCGGCCTAGGGCATGCAATGTTAAAAAGAAATAAAAATGCAATGGTTCGGTAATGCTTCCACCCATTACGCGAAATGTTTACCGAATATATGCCGAAGCATTACTTTTCCCGTTGGGTTGCTAAACAGTCAGCTCAACGGGATTGGAGGCTCCACCAATGCAAGAAGAACACCTTATGCTGCCGTCACCAATCATAGAAGAGGTACGAAGAGCCATAAGTCGGCTGAAATTTAATAAAGCACCTGGAGCCGACAGCATATCAGCTGAGTTGATTAAATATGAAGGGCCCACATTGTACTAAACCATTCATGAAATTATATTGCACCTATGGAAGTATGAACAGATGCCAGAAGACTGGCGCATGCCCCCAATTGTAAGAAAGAACATGTATATACACTGGGCAAAAAAAGTTCGTGAACACTCATAAGCAAATGATCTGAGGGGTTCATACAAGCAACATTTTCAAAAGAAAAACATTTTGTTTGTATCTTAAACAGCACAAAGTATATTTCTAAACATAAACATTAATATTTTTATGCTTGAAAAGTTCCCAAGAATTTGAACATCAAAAAAGGTTAAAAAATATTGCAAAGAAAGTCTATGAACACAATATAAGTAGTAATTTATAAACTAAAAAAATGAAGTTTAAATTTAAGTCAAAACGATGTTGTTTTTGATTACTTCGAGGAGACGTACTTGCATCGATCCAACTAGTTTCGTTGTAATTTCTGCCGGAATTTGATCTCATTCTTCCTTGATGACTCTTTTCAAATCCTGCAGACGTTTACGAATTCTCCTGTTAATTTCATCCCACAAATGCTCAATGGGATTCAGGTCTGGCGATTGTGGAGGGGTTTTGAGAAGTCGACCTACTCTGTAAAGTAACCATTCTTGAACCTGTCGGGCAGTATGCTTGGGGTCGTTATCTTGTTGAAAAACTTAAGTTTCCTCTATTCCAAATTTTCTGAAACTCTAAATTTTCGCTCAGAATATCAAGGTACATATGCTGATTCATAATATCTTCAATTATTTGTAATTTGTATTTTATTCAAAATAATTTATTTCACAGGCAAGATGCCGAGCTACAAAATGAATAAAAATAAAAATATAAAGAATTAATATGTAAATTAAAATTAAATATAAAAAACACAACAAGTAAAAGTAAAGTAAAAATAGAGAATAAAAGGACTATGGATATAATAATAAAACAGCAAAATACAAAAATACAGGATAAGAATAGAAGTGAAAAATTTGAATAGTAAAAATAAAGTAAGTAAAAATAAGGAAAAAAAAGGATGTGCAAATAAAATGATTATGTACAGTTTACCCACTCCTCCAGCACTCATACACCCCCACAACATTATATTTCCACTGCCGTGCTTCACCGTAGGTCTGAGGTTTTTGAGTTGTAGGGCTTCCTTCGGTTTCCGCCATACTTTCTGTCGTCCGTCGGACCCAAATAAATCGAATTTGCTCTCGTCCGAAAAAATAACACGTTCCCAGAACGAAGGAGGCTTGGATAGGTGTTCCTTAGCAAACTCGAGACGGCGTTTCCGATTAAGTTTATTTATAAAGGGCTTCCTCCTTGGGACTCGCCCGTGAAAGCCACTTTTGTGCAAATGGTTACGGATAGTTTGAGGTGTAGCTGTCACTCCATAATCCTGCGACATGTTTTGCGCGATTGTCAACGCACTTGTACCCGGTTTCTCACGAATCACTTTTAAAATCTATCGTTTATGGGCGGAATTCAGTTTTGGCGGGCGTCCAGTACGAGGCCTGCTGGCCGCGCATCCTAATTCTTCAAACCGTTTTATAATTTTATGTACGGTACAAGAATTTTTGCTAACAATTTTGCCGATTTCGCAGATACTTTTTCCGTCTCTTCGTAGGTTATCTATTAATTCTCGAACCAATTCGGAGACTTCCATTTTCGTAGCTATCGAAGGACTAAAATGGACTCAAATTTTGAAAGGACTTATACCTTCTATCTCTCTAAGCCATGTGTCATAGTAATCAAAGTTTAAATCAATAAATGTTTTCCCAAACTGCTTCAATACCTTCATTATAACATGTGTTCACGGATTTTTTTGCCTAGCCTAGTGATGCGCGTATACTCAAAGTCATTTGAAGGATCCTTAAATCGAAAATCCTAATGACCTTTTGTACCAAACAAAATTTTATTGCTTTATTGAGTAAAAAACCCATCCAAATCTGTAAATGAATGCAGCTGAATTTACAGCAGCAGATACCCTTCAGCTTCGATTGGTATTCCCGGACTTTTTTTGCGCACTGTATGTGCAGCAACTATAGGGGTTTAACATTGTTGAGTATCTCCTATAAAATACTCTCCTCTATCCTTCTAGAATGGTTAGCCCCGTACGTAAAGCCATCATCAGACTATATCAATGTGGTTTCGTCCCAGGCAAATCAACTGTTGATCAGATTTTTACTCTCAAGCAGGCGATGGAAAAATGTCTGGAATTCCACATTCCACTTTACCATCTATTCATAGACTTTAACTCCGTCTATGATAGCATAGCCATGACAGAGTTTGGCATCCCAAGCAAACTGACATTATTGTGTAGGTTGACCATGACCAATATAACAAGCCAAGTTAAAATAGCCGGATTGCTATCCAGACTGTTCAATATCATCAGTGGGCTCCGACAAGGAGATAATCTGGCCTGCCTCCTCGTCAACCTGGCGTTAGAGGAAGCAATCTAAGACTCTGGCACTTCAACTATTGTCACTAAGTCGTGCCAAATACTGGCTTATGCAGAGAATATTGACATAATTGGAAAATCAGAACTAGCTGTACTAGAATCTTTCATCCAAATCGAGCGAGCGGTACAAAAACTGGGGCTGCACATAAATGAAGGAAAGACAGAGTACATGGCGGCAGCATCTGGAGGAAGAGCATTTAGAGTTGGTCAAACCCTCAGGATAGTTGAGCATAAATTTGAAGTAGTGCCATTTTTCCAACTACCTTGGGTTAATCGTAACAGCCGATAACAATATGGAGGAAAAAATACGCGAGCGGCTGCTCAAATCCAACAAAGCCTACTACTGTCTGTGAAGGCTCTTCAAATCCCGAAATCTCACCATAGTCGTGTCAGTACTCACGTATGGATCCAAGACTTGGATGCTCAGCAAAAGCACTCTGACCTATTGAATGTAAGTTGAAATCACTAGGTACATGGAAATAAACTTTATGTGACATGTAAATACGGACAGCAACGCACTCAACGGGGTGAGACACCACGAAGCCTGCACAAAGTGTGCTAGCCAGAGATTTGCGAATGGCAATTAAAACTCCACCGCCGTCTGCTTTGTTCGATAATCATATCTGAGGACACTATGCAGGGAAAAGAACTCATCGCTAAAAAAATATCAGCAGAATGCCAAGTTTCTGCCAAACAGACAAAATCATCGGAAGCTTATTATAAAGCGACCAGAGGCGAAAACGAACAGAGGCGAAAACGATGATTTTTAGGCAGACAGGAACTGTTCAATTGGATGGGACCCAGGCCTGAGTTTTGTGAAAATTTCCACGCTATCGGGTTTCAAAGCCCTTAACTAAAACACCAGTAGGCTAGAAATCACGGCGTCCGATCGCGCTTAGTTCAGTCGGAAATATTATCAAGACAGAGCCAACAATACGGCTGCTGTTCGAATCCTTTGTAAGTTTCTAATTTGTGTGTAAATTGCATATTCTTTAATGCCCTAATAATTATATTGATCGTATTGGATTTTATCTTATAAATTGCAAACAGTACTTTCAATTTCGCTGCAATCTATCCACTGATATACTTGCCACTTCGGGTGTTCCACTTGGTTCCATTTTTTCGCTGTTTATGTTAGGGCCCTGATCACTTTTGCCCCAGGAGCTTAGATTTTACTCTACGCTGACGACGCAAAAATTTTCACTCCAATATCATCATTTGACGATTGTAGGATCCTGCAACACAATGTGCCACTTTTCTAATTGAAGTAGTCTTAATCGATTTTCACTAAATGTTGACAAATATACAGTTATTATTTCCACAAATAGAGCTCCATTAATTGCAATTCTCTTTAAATCGCACTCTATTAGCCCATTGTTCTAATAAAGCTCTTGACTTAGGAGTACTACTACGCTCTACTTTTACTTTGTATGACCACATTGACTCAATAATATAATATATAATGTTATTATTAAAAGCCAGCTTAGCACTTGGCTTCTTAAAAAGAGATGACAAAGAGGCATGAGATTGACAAAGAACCTGATCTGATCCTTTTATTAGATATTAAAACTTTGCCAAATTCACCTTGTAAACTAAGGTTCCAAAGGAGGTGCCAACTCGATCATTTCTTAAGGCGGTCGATAGACTCTTTCGCCCATACAATACGGAATGTAGATGACAAGACAATGCAAAAGAATCACGAAAATTCGCGATCTGTATATTTTAGAGACATTTGCTCCAAAACTTCAGATGTTTAGCTCTTCCCTTGCTTTGATTCAATCCATAGGTAAGAGCTTTTCATTTCACCTACGCTCTTCTAAACTTAACCTTTCCATATCACCCTTTAACACAAATTAATTACTCGGAAGCGCAAACTCATTCATGTCATTGTTCAAACTATCTATATAAATCATATTCATCATTTTCGCCTTCATTTCTAAATATGCTATGTACATCAAATTCTGCTAAAAACCTGTCTTCAATCCATACAATACACGATTTACATACAATAATCATTTAAGCTACAATATTGTAAATAATTTAATACGTTCAGCTTAGTAGTATTCGTTTACTCGTATATCGTACATACTTGCCTAGTACATACGAGTAGTTCGTTTCGTGTCACTGTGTAGCGATGATGATTCAAAAAACCTTCAGTTTTCGTTGCACAATCTATAGGAAGTCGCTTCACGTTTAATTATCTTTGCTACGGAATATCAAGTACAAGGACAGTACTCAATACTACATGCTCGTATGATGCTTGTTAATAGCACCGTTCCACGCTCGAATGATTCGAGCCAAACGTGTAGGTGTAACAACGCGAATTAGTTGCTGAAGAAAGCGGAAGTGTTATGTAGTGAGTAAATTGTATACTAATGATCGTATAGTTTATTACCGAATTATGTTTCTGTTGATGGCTTGAAATATAATTGCCTTAAGTATAAGCAAAGATAGCTGAATGGGGATGCGTATGTGTATCGAAATTGTGTGTGTCCTTAGATAGGTTTAGTTCTATTAATAATAAAACATTAAACGTTACTAAAATTTAAATTTTATTTTCAGGTATGTGATCAGTTCTCAACGTCAATAGAGTGATATAGTTCAGGTACAGTAATTTATAAATTTATATGTATATATGTACAGAGCAGGTTAACGTAGGGTTGGAAAAAAACGATCCCAAGCAGAAAAATCACGTTCGAAAATGTGGTTGCGTTCGTTGAGCTTACGCTTAGGTTGGTTGTTAAATTAGAATGACATATAGGAAAAACTTGAATGAAATCTTATCTAGGTTTTAATCGAAATCACACATGATACTTGCATATGAAATAATCTACAATGTAATGTGCATTGAAACACTGAAAAAAGTATGTATACTACAAGATTTGATGTAAAATAATTTACAACTCAGGAGTGCTATGCCAATTCATTCAATTCAGACTGTCGGTTCCACAATAATCAACAGCAGCGGTACGAACCGTTTAGAACACTCTTACTGTTATCAGCACAGTTACATGTAAGCCCATGAAAAAACCATTGCCTAGCATATTCTGCTTCAGTGACGCGACATGTGCAGGATTTTGCTGTTGTATTTAATATACTTACGAGTGTGCACAAAAAACACAACTTACGGGTTTTTCTGAAAATATTATTTCGCGTTTACAAGTGCCTTCAATTCACAAATGTAGCAAAACGAAAAGAATATTTGATCCAAGATGTTTCTAACAAAACTTACAAAGTTCTGAGTGTTTAAACGAGAACACCAGAAAACACGTTGAAATTTCGCTTGAAAACGCCGTCATGGCACTAAACTCTTCTTAACCAATATAATTCTTCTGAAAATCCTTCTTTTGAATTTCTTTCATCGGCCGTTAGGATCAGACATTAAGAGACTTCTATGCCGTTCACACTACACTTCTAAATCAGGTAGATTTAGAATCTGTCAAGTTAATCAGGTAAGCGTTCACACTACCCGAAGTGATTTAGAATGAGGAGATTTAGAGAGAGAAATGTCATTCGAATTTATGTGTACAAATTTTTTTGCGTGAAAGTTGTTGAAAATGGTGCAAGAACATTTTCTTTTCACTTTGTACAACTCACATTTTCCTTTTTTGCTCAATTTTTGCTATTTTAGAACGAAATTCGAATGACATTTCTTTCAAATCTACTGTCCCTCTCACGGATGGAAATCAGCACGCTCTGAGAACAATTCAGCCGGAAAAAATTCACAATAGTACCTGATTTGCACTTGATATCTAAATCAGGTAGCTTTCAACTGTCAGACGCCGAGAAAAATGTATGGCTAATCAGGTAGATTTAAGTTGATTTAGCTCTAAAGCGATCAGCTGATCGAAATCGCCTGATTTAGAGTGTAGTGTGAACGGCATATTATATAATGCATGCTTGTGCTTCTCGTATGGTCGCGTCAGCTGGCGGGAAACGACAGTTGTGTTTCTTTCTAAAAATAGAAAAGGTTTCGCGTGTCAAGCCAAAGTACTATCGTCCAATTTGGCTTAGCTCTGTTCTGCGTAAGATTCTGGAGAGGATCATTGGCTTCTCCATTATTAAGAAGTCAATCGATCCTCGCAGTCACAACATGCTTCTATAACAGGTCTGTTGAAACTGCGCTTTATGTCCTCATTGAGCTAATTGAGAAGTTTTTCACTCTTAAGGGACACAATCAATCAACACAATCTTGCCGCCTTCCTGGACATTGAAGAGACTTTCTACAATATCAAGTCTGATTCTACTGTTGCTGAATGCTGGTTGGCGGCGGTGCTGCATGTTGATAGGCGACTGAAAGCTTTCGAGCACCTTCTCAGAAGTAGATTTGTTTCCTGTTGAACCAAATAAGAGGCTTAAAGATTTGGAACTGATCCTCGATTCGAAGCTGCTGCGGAACGAAAATATAGAGGAAAATATCAATTGGGGTCTATCTACAACCCCGCGTTGTCGCATGGCGTTATACCACTGTAGTGGAGCGGATGCTACTGTATGGTGTGGCACTCAGGTGGCAGGCTGCTCTTAAGCTGGTCTATCAACGGTTTCTTCAAATTCTGGTGACAAGTGCCCTCCCAACCACTCCAACTAACATACTTTTCGTGATGCTTCATTGGTTATCAACCTCTTTATTTGTCTTACAGCAAGCCGATTTTGCTGTTGTGAGATTGTAATTCTGCGTCAGAACCGAATTTGTCCACGCTATTATCTTGAGTGTGGGACTTCCTGCACCTGTGGATGTTGACTACGTCACGCCGGTCACTTTACTAGATCTAGAGGTTACAACTCGCATTCATAGTAGAAATGAATGGCATGATGGTTTCACTTTTAATAGTGAGTTTATTCATGTGTACGTTGATGGTTCAAAACGGAACAACAAAGTTGGGAGCGGTGTTCATTCGGATGAGCTGAGCTTAATACTATCCTTTCGTCTTGTAGACCGTTATAGTGTCTTCAAGACCAATATAGTGTTTTTCAGGTGGAGGAAGTAGCTATTTTTATATTTGGAGTGGTTATAGGCGTTTTCACGGATAGTCAGGCGGCTATAAATTCCTTGGCGGATTGCTGTACAACGTCCAAAATTGTCGCTGAATACCGTGAATTTTTTAGGGAGATGTTGAATCAATGGACAAACTAGGCATTAAGCGTAAATAACTGAAAGACGTTAATAAGTCCTCGGCTAAGGAATCAGCCAGCGCGATCGCTAGGCAATCTTGGGTCTCTATAGACTTGCCGCGCACCAGGCAGTTGTTCGGCTCTTCGCTGTGCTGTGACCGTTTTCACGGGACACGTCCAACGCCTGGGCGTCGAGTTTAATGATTTTCGCCGGAGTTGAATCTCAGAAAAGGAAGAAGAATCAGCCCTCCACTTCATGTGTCAGTGTTCGAAGAGAAAAATGTGCGATGCCAGCATTGCTCGTATCACTTTTCGTCACAAGTCTGACTGAACTATTCACAGTTGACTTAAAGGGGATAGCACAGTTTATCAAAGGAACCCGATGTGTCCTCGAATATAATGGCTACGGAGGAGGGACGTTAGCCGGGGTATCACAACGGGCCTCCTCTGAACCTAAGTGTGCCTCTCGGTAGTTATCTACCGACTCACAGCCACTTGACCTAACCTAGGTTTAACCCATATACAAGTTTCATTGGGATTGCAATGTAGGCCGGTAGGTGGAAGTGCTGCCTATCGACAAAGACATGCCGACAAAGGGACGCAGGCACAAAAGAGGCCCGTTGTGATGCCTCAGTAACTGTCCCTCCCCTAGTTACTAAAGCCAAGAAATAATCTGCTTCCTTTGATAGGTAGCACTTTAGTATCTTATTATGATTTATTTACCAGAATTTTGCTATTTATGCAAAAGGCGAAAGAATTTGTTCTTCTTCACTGAAAATAAATCGACATAGCGCGTAGTTATAATCATATATTGACACGCTATGTAAATAATATCCTGTGCTAAATATATACATATAAATATAGCTAAAAGCCCGAATACTCATAAATTATGCGCTTTCTTGTTATGCTATCTTTACGTATATCAGTACGTTCGCAACTCGTATAGCTTAGAAAGGTCACTCTGAGGCTTTCAAACATGACCACTTTTGAGCAAAATGCTTTCCTATTTAGCTGTTAATTTTATTATCATAAGAATCGGAAAACCTCAACTTTACCTTCAAAAAATCGGTCGGACTTCGCTAAATCTTGAAAACAAAGTTGATCCACATGTATCCTATGGTCCCTAGTATATGCCGTTTTTTCCTGTATCCTGTAAGAGAAAATATATTGGAAATCACGGTAGTGTCTCGTCGAAAAGTTTAATTCGAATTAACTTTTATGATGTACGTACATAAGTATGTACATATCACTCAGAAAAATTTCATCGCTTAACATTTTTTTAGAATCACTTTAAATCAAAAGTTGAAACACTTTTAAATCAAAAGTGAATCTTATTTGAATTCCACTTTATTATAAAAATTTTATTTTCAAATCAAAATGTTTCATCATTGAATGAAAAATAAAACATTAAAACAAACAAGAATCACTTTGATACAGCGTTGACTCACTTTGATACAGCGTTATTGAAATGAAGTGAGATTATTTGAATTAAAAAGAAACGTATATAGCGCTAATTCATATTTGACAATTTTTGAATCAAAAATGTTCAAATATGATTTGGCGCTATATACGTTTCTTTTTAATTCAAATAATCTCACTTCATTTCAATAACGCTGTATCAAAGTGAGTCAACGTTGTATCAAAGTGAGTCTTGCTTGTTTTAATGTTTTATTTTTCATTCAATGATGAAACATTTTAATTTGAAAATAAAATTTTTATAATAAAGTGTAATTCAAATAAGATTCCCTTTTGATTTAAAAGTGTTTCAACTTTTGATTTAAAGTGATTCTAAAAAAATGTTAAGTGATGAAATTTTTCTGAGTGTAGCTACCCGTTCTCTTTGGCTAGGGAATCGATTACGATTTAAATACTCATATTGACACTTTAACATGTTGACCAGAAAATCGCTAGCTTGAATTAAGTTCGTTGATTAATCACAACCTAAAAATTATAATTTATGAAATACGTAAAAATTATAATTAATGAAATACGTTTTATTCCACCAAATTTATTGAGACGTTTTGACATCTCCTGATGACATTGATTGTGTCAAAGTAATGTCAAGTCACTCTTGTATCAATCAAATTAATCAAATGAAACGATACAGTAATAATTTTGTAAAATTTAGCTTCTATTATGCGAACAACAAAGCAACAACCTCAAATTAGAAGATGCCGTCGCCCTTCTTGTGTCGTTCCGGATTAGTTGAAAAACCACAATAAATCAGTTTGCGCATGTGTTTCGAACGCGTCTGGTTGCGATAGGAAAAGTTTACGCTCCACCCGAGCAGATCGTTAACCACCCCGTGCACACAGTCGCAGGGCTAAAGCTGAACGCAAGCCACTTGACGTTGCAAACACGAAAATACTCTTATCTGGAATAGCCAGGCGTTAACTAGCGTCTTATCTGGAATTAAAGTAACCTTGAAAGACCAGAACAAGTTCAAAATAAATTTCCGAAGCTTCGAGTTTAAAATTAGTCGCGTTTCCGTCGTGGGGCAGTAGCGGGTAGGGTGTGATGCGAACTATGGTTGGGGAGTCTGAAGTCTTAACGATTATTTGTTTTAATGACACGTTCCCGCAAAAGTGGGCACTAGCGTTTGCTTCTGTTTTGTGATTTTCAAGGAAATCTCATGGCAGGTGCCCTCGTGGGCCAACATCTCGCCTGTTCATTGTTATTTACACAAATTCGCTAAGAATTTTCGTGAAGTATCTGTTGCCGAGCTTTCGGACGATTCCAAGGCCTCACTAGCTAGTGCTTTTTCTAATTTTGTGTGGACGATAATTTTACTAAAAGAAAACAAATATTGACTTTTGTTGGCTTTAGAGGCAATCCGCACTCACATTTAAACGTGGACCGTGCTGTGTGCGGCGAATGTATATGAGTTCGTGCGGGGCGACTGAGGCCGCAGGATATGATGTTTGAGCGGGGGTGTGCCATTGATATTGATTAGAATTCATTGTTGTGATAAATGAACACGCGCATAGCATGCAAGTGACCTTGGTGCCGCCGATTGATGTATGTACATGTGTGACCTTGCCATACGATTCTAAATACGTTTGTCAATAACATTTCCGATATAATCTACAAATTACGGTGACGTGTTCCCATAGAAACTGAAATTAGTTTATTAAGCAGTCAAATTACTTCACCGTAGGAATGAAACGTAGGCAGATGTTATGGTTGATGTTTAGTGGTTCGCTCCCTAATGCAGTGGAAAAGCATCGAAAAACTAACCTTAGCGACCATGGTACTTAAGCTTATCTGTTGGCAAAGCCTGGAAAAGAAGCTATCTGTGGAAGGGGGACATTTTATAGCACTAAATATGTAGGTACAATCCAAAATGCTGCTTGTGGCGTTAGGGTATCCGTGAGTGCTTTAATGGGACTACCATGAAACCACTGAAATGTGAACGTGTCAATTGTTGTTCTTATCGTGCGTGTGTTCTATAAAAATATTGATATTACCACAAACATGAAACCGCTAAATGATAACTGCGAGTATACAAAATTATATTTGATTTATTAATATACACCTTGAAACGAGCAAAATTTCAAGGCGAACACGAGCGTACTCAAGCATATGACGTCAACACAGTACGAACAAAATTGTATCGTTAAAGTTTATTATGTATTAGTTCAAACAAAACTGCCAGATTTTCAAAGATAAATGAGCTCACATGCGCTAATTTATTTCTGGTTGTGTATTAACGGTTTTGCATATACGTATGAACGTACATAGATAACGTTAGTTCTTGCGAATGATAAGAATTCATGATTGTACTGTATTGTATGGATTAATACATGATGAACGATAGCGCGATGAGCTAACAGAAGCAGAGTACGGCAACTTTCAACAGGTTGGCGTGAAGGACAGGTCGAATTACAGATTTTTTCCAACTTAATTCATGATAAAGCTGGAATTGAAATTAATAGGCACTTACCAAAATATTAATTTACATTTGATGTGTATGCCGCTCATATTACATTTCATTTCTGAGTGGTATCGGTTGATAATTTTCAGAAGTTAACAGAAATATCGGTCTTGATTTCCGTCTTAATTATCAACCATCAACCACCTTTTAAGCATAAAGGTTAGAGAACCAATATAAACACTAGTTTATTTTTGAAAGTATTTTCTTGTTTCTTTTTTTCAAAGTCTGCTCCTGAATCATTTATGTATTTCTCAATGTATAAGATAAATTTTTTAAGCATCTATGCCCTAATAATCGCCACGCAGGAATTTCCAAATTCTCCTCGTCGGAGCTAGTTTTCTACGGGAAGTGGAGACGCGTGGGCCACATTGAAGGAAAAGGTTGGGGAAAACGGCCGCCTAATGCAGCTCAATCTAGCTAAGGGACATATACAGTCAGTCACAAAAGTGTTGACTTATCTTGTAAAATTTTTAACAGCATCAAATTTTTGGTCTTTTAACTTATAATATAAAAATAAAATAGAAACATAGGTTTATTGTGTAATTCATATGTTTGAAAGTTCAATGAATAGTATACAGAATATATAAAGTATCAAATTGGAATTGTTTTTGCGGGATGATTAAAATTGAAAAAAATTTTATTTATCTTGAAAATTTTTATTTGACAAAGTGGTTTCGAAAGCATGCACTGTTTCTCATCAGACACCAGCACACATATAAAGTATGTGTTGAAAATTATTAAAAGTTGAATTAAAGTCATGAAAACAAGCTCACTAAAGTATTGACTCACTAACTGGAATACGAAATTTAATGATGAAAATGATAATATTTCAGTTAATATTTTATAGCATATTCCTTCGTCTTGATGATGCGATGCATTCTGTTAGCCATGGATTGGACTAGCTTTCTTGTCAATTCAGGACTCATTTGACCTCATTCTTCTTGAATGCGAGCTTCTAATTAATTTTTCCCTGATATTTTGTGTTAGCTGACCGAATCCTTCAGATGCATAATTTTATTTCCCGCGGACTTTGAATATAAAAAAAAATAAAACACGACTTTTCGAATTTAATTTAAAACGCGCTTTATTTCTTTACTGACTTTTACAATTTCAATTCGCGCACATGAACCGATAAGCACCCCAAAAGCAGCCTCACTCTGGGTTCCCGGGATTATGGCTTGGCCCGTGCTTGATAACCGCGAATAGAACAATCCAACCGATAGAATGTAATCCGCCGATATTTATGCGAAATAAAATGATGATCTGTTGCAATAATTAGTTCATGCTAATTGTTGCAACAGCAAAATCAATAGGTGCACATATGACACCTGTGCATTCACAATCTATTTTGCATAGAGAAAAAATGCGCGTGGCGGAAATGTTTGAAGTGCAATATGATGCTTGAACTAACTAAATGTATGTAACAGAAAAAACGCGCATGGCGGAAACGCTTACGAATGCAATATGAGGAGTTTCATAGGGTTTAATGAAGTTCAAATAATGGAGGGTCAATGGACCGTACTGTAACAATGCATCTCCCAATTCGCGATTGGATTCATATTCGGTGATTGTGGTATCCACTCCCACATTGTAAAGTATACACTCCCGCACAATACGCGCATAATGTTTGGGATCATTGTCTTGTTGAAATATAAAACTATCACACAAACCCAGTTTCGAGGCACTGTCACTTAATATGTTTAAATAAACTGTTTTACCCAACACGCCCTCAATAAAATGCAGTTTTTCTACCCTTGTTGCCGATATGCAGCCCCAGACCATCACTGACCCACCACCTTTTTTCACGGTTGATTGTAAGTTTTTCTTTCATATCGTTCAATCCGGCTTTTTCCACACGTGCTTCCATCAATGTGACCCGAATAAAGCTTGTCGCACACTATTCCGTCACGGCACGACATAGAAAAATGTCGTACGACAGTCGGTAGAACAACGCACACTATACCGAACCGACCGACACATCATTTTGTGAAAAGTGTTCAGAAAATGCATTATGTTTAATGCAATGGAGAATGTGTATTGTTAAAAATTAAAAAAATAATAAAACTGAAATTAATTGTATTTTCTTCCCATCTATTTGTCTTATTTTGTGTGTTGTCGTAACTTTTTGAGCTTATTTCATACAATTCTTTCTACAGGATGGCGTAAAAATTTTTTCTGCTCTTTGATATGAAAAAGCAACCCGAATAAATTAGTGAGAAACAGCTATCTTTCCAAATTTTGAAACCCTCTTCTATTATTCTTAAACCTACATAGCTTTAATTAATTCAGTGATGATACCAAAATAATTACTGTTGTTGTTTAAGAGTCGGTAAAAACAAGTAACAAAATTCAAAGAGGATTAATATATCGAACTTTTTTTAAAACCTGAAAAACTTTGGAATTCTTAAACGGATCGAACTGATAATAATGGTAAATAGTCAACTTTATGTGAAAGTTTCAGAAAGCGAATTTTAGACTGTGTTGAAAACGAAAGAGGGCGTAATTCATACTAATTATATATTATGTTGCTTCAAGTGTGTTAAATGTTGTACAGGAAATACTAAGGACAGAAACTTTTGCGCCACCCAGTAGTTTCTGGCTAAAATTTTACATCCATTACCAATTCGATATTTTTTTTAAATATCAAAATGCCTAACGGCCACTGATGCTTATCATGAATTGTTCAGAAAATGTATTATCATTAATACAATCGAAAGTGTGTAATGTGAAACATTTAAAAAAATTAAAATTGAAATTTGCTCAGTAAATTCTTCTCATATATTTTCCTTCTTTTGTGATTTATCGTAATTTTTTGAACTTATTTCATACAGCTCTTTCTATTTTCTGGGCAAAAAATTTTACTTCATCCATTTCCAATTCGCATTTTTTTTTTTAAAATAAAAATGCCGAACGACAACTGATGCTTATCATAAAATCTGTGAAGCTACCGTGGGTAAAAAAAGTTAAGGCACGAACTCTTAGTATGAATAAAAAACCTATTTTTAATGCGACTTTAATAATAAATGATCATGTTTTCGCATTTAATTAAAAGTTTTGCATGTTTATTTTAAGAACAATATAAAAAAACCAGTAACGAAGCAAATGTAACATTTCAACATTAACGTAACATTTTTCACTGAAGTACCAAAATAGCGCAAAAAAAGTTAAGGCACAGCGCAGTTTTATCTGAAATTATTTATAATTCCTGGAAAAAAAATACCGTTAAATGTACTCAAAATCACGAAAATATGATATTTCTATTCAGTCTAGCTTGAAAAGTGTTTTGAAAAAGTAATTTTATTGAGGGTGTTAAAAATGAGTGTGAAAAGGAAATCGGTAGGTGCAGAAATCTGTGAATGTTTTTTTGCGACGTTGGAAAACATGAATGGCGTATTCTGAGATTGGAATACTACGACACATCAAAACGTCGTACAACATTTGTCGGATTGGATTGAATTCAATCATCTCAGACGACAAAAATATTTCCCTGATGTGTCGTGTCGTGACGTGTTGGTCAAGTGTCATACAATTACATGCAATTGATTCCCTAGATATCAATTCGCCTAGATATCAAATTTCCCTAGATATTAAATTTAGATATCAATTCTTTGAAACCTAGATATCAATTCGCAATCTTATCGACCTTATAAATTAGCTACTTTAGAAATCGAGTGTAATGCTCGTCACTGGGCAGCTAAACCATTAAAAAAGTAATCCCACGACAACCCTCTTACGGGTCTACAGGTTGAAGCTGGTAGATAGTTTCACCTCAAATTTACAATCAATGTGAACATGAGTGTGGAATGATTGCTTCCACGATTCACTTTACCCCCGATTAATGCAGGTACACTCAGAAAAATTTCACCACTTAAAATTTAATAGAATCAAATTTAAATCAAAAATTGAAACACTTTTAAATAAAAAACGAACATTTTGTGCTAAACAAGACCACTTTGATACAGCGTTATTGAAATGAAGGCAGATTATTTGAATTAAAAAGAAACGTATATGACACCAAATCATATTTGAAAATATTTGATTCATATCTATTTTATTTATTTACACAACGATTTTTCTCTGCGTGTACCTATTCAGAGCTAGGTGAACTCAAAGTTTGGTGCGCGGACCCTCGCCCAAAACTGGATTTGAACCAGGGACCCCACACACAAGAGGCCAATGCTCTACCCTCTAGGCTACACAAGCTTAAATTCGAGTCCTCTCATGGCGCTTTTTTGTCTCACTTGCTTTGAAATTTAACCGTCAATGGGCTTCCAATCTAAGAAAGCCTGATCAAACTGTTGAAAATGCCCACACCAGGAACTACTCGAACCAGGAAAAGGCACTATCCACGTAGCAGTGGCTGTTTTGGCGGAAATTGCATATTGGTAGGAATGCGATACGATTGGGTGGCTCTTACAACGCCTGGAGCTGTAGATGCGATGATGAAAGCTAAGCAGTTCTTCATCTCTTCTGTAAATATCTGGGCATTGCTGGAAGAAGGAACCAGTACCTTGGCTCATACTTCTTCGTAAATTGAAGCAGTATTGGCAGATAATCTGAGAAAAACCACCCCTAAAATCCTGGAAAAAACCTACTAAAAAAGTAAAAATTGAAAAAAAAAACAGTTTTTATTTAATATTTTCAAAGGGTGATAGTAATTGTTGAAGCGTATCCAAAGCAGAGATACGAAACTATCGATAGTCGATACCATCGATAACTATCGATAGTTTATCGAGAGACTACCGATATATTTCGATTGCTAAGAAAATGCGTCATTTGATACATAATTAAAATAATTAATATTGCTATTCAGAAAATGAGCATTATTTGTGTAGCGAATTTAACAATTTAACACAAATCAAACTAATTCAGTTTTTCTATCTTTCAAAATCAAATATTTTAATTTAAAGACTTATTTTGCCATTAGAAGCTAGATATATTTCAATTTTTTGACACATATCGATATTGTGAAGGTAATCTAGTCTTTTTCCCTGAAGTGATCCATTTAGTGAAAAAAGGCAAACTACCCTCCAAATATCGATATCTGCCAAGAAATTGAAATACATCTAGTTTCTGAATGAAAAATTTGTAATAAAATTAAAATATATGAATTTAATACAACCAAGAAGTTTTATTTAAAAATTTTGGCATTGGATAAGTTAATATCTGGCCACAATAGCTTAAGTTTCAGTTCGATTCAACGGAGGATGCTGGTATAAAAAAATTTTAAGAGCTAACTCCTGTATTGGGTTTAATTCTATGCCGTTTACTTGAAATTTTAAATATACGATTGTGTTATTTTCCCCTACAAAATAGCTATATCTTCCAAAATAACAACGGGTCTGTATCTTCTGAAGCGTTCTGCCTTTTAAGGTGTAGTTGCCTTGCACTAATACTCGTAGCATTTGCTGTAACATTTCTTGATTTTTCCTTTATATTATTACGCATAAATCCAAATAAGCCACTTATAGATGAACTATCCTGTCTGACTGTCGTCTTAATTTTCATCGTTTTTTTCGTAAGTTTTTTATGAGATTTGCGAAATCATTCTTTAAAGATTAGCTGCGTGGCAAGCATTTTCTTCATTTCTGAAGCCCTTCTCTTTAAATCTGGCATTGACGATTGTACCCAACCTACATATCATATTACTCTCGCCGAGATAAAATCTTTCCTGCGCAAAATCCATGAGCCGTCTACCAAATACACTCCCCATATCTGTCGATGTTTCTACATTTGAAAAAAATTGTTTATTTCACATCTAATTGATACAATTAGTGAGATAGTCATATATTTGCTTCCGGGAAGTTTTTTTTTTTTGTTGTATCGAATGGTGGGGTTAAATGAGCCTTGATAGTTATCGATAGGAAAAAAAACTATCGATAGTCTTCGATAATCAATATATAATGCTATCGATAGTTTGGTATCTCTAATCCAAAGCTGATTAACTGTAAGCCCGCGACATTTTCTTTAAATTGAAGGCTAGGTCAATTTTCTAATTGTCTCGAAGAGCCTGAAGAAGAATTATGATGCTATAAATCACAGAAATTTTGGGCTGAATTGTTACACTAAAGATAAAAATCGAAAGTTTTTGTTACAAAACAACTTAATTTTTTATCTTCCGGAGAAAAACACTAAACGTGTTGTTCTCCTTAAAATGCTCCGCACAAAAACACTAGAAATTTTGTTCCCCTTAACAACGCCCACAGAAAAACACTTTCCCGTAAAAATATCAACGTTGCTCGATAATCCACCATTTTAGATGCTAAATCCCGCAATGAGATAACATTGAGCCTATCCGGAGTAGCGGTATTGAGCAGTTCGTCAAGGACTCGAGGTGGTTCCCCTCTCACAAATGGCTGTGGGCCATTCAATACAGTATAATAACGGGCCATACTTTCGGCTGCCAAAAAACATTCCACAACGGAAACAAAAAAAACGCTCGTAATCACATAGTAGCTTTGAGGGTCTGTAGTAAACTTCATAATTTTTTCCCAAACTTGTTAAAGCATTGTTCAGTTTGCTAAATCAAATAGTTCTCTTATTGTCAACAGAAAGAAAATCATTCGCCTAAACTTAAAAAAAAACAGTGGAAGCAATAAAGGATTAAATCAAAACGAAGTTAAGGAATTTACACTGTACACAATCGCTACGAATAATCAATATCAAGCATTAAAAGTTACCATCACTAATATGATATTTCCATTTGACGCCAACCGACTCGTCATTCCCTTCAATTTATATTTAATAAGCTATGCAGACAAATCACAACTACGATAATAGTCTCCCTTTTCGTTTAATAGACTAAAACAACAGCTCACGAATCAATGCTCGCAGAGATTAAACATAGCAAATAGAACATCAAATAGAACGGAAATTGCTGCCAAATATTTTGTGCAAGACTCAAGGGCAAACCATTTGACAAGTTGTTCAGGCGAGGAGACTGCTCGCTACTAAACCAACAAGTACTTTGGCCGATGCCTTCCACCCCCGGCGTCTTTTATATAATTGTGTAATGGATTGTACTCTAAACACATTTGTTTTCCACGACAGTATAAAAAGATTTTTTGCAAGTGCCTAAAACTCATACGGAACGAGGCTCATGCAAAATCTGAACTGAGACGAAAACTATAACGTACTATTTTACTAAATGTAGCTGGTTATGTTTCTCAGAACAGTTTAATAAAGAAACAAAATATTTCCTGCCGCCATGAATATGATATTCCATGTGTTCGGCGATGCCTTGAACGTCTATTGACCTGTTTCATTGGCAGAGACTTTTTTCACGTCTGTGCGCAAGTTCACAATATTAGTTCAATAACGTCAAAACGCGTTTTCGCACCAAGGCTGGCACACAGTCTCATGAAGCATACTTGTTAATGATGCCATTCTCAATTGGCGAAAAAACTTTTGGAGGGCTTGAACGCACAAAAAAAAAGTCATGTCGGCGAGGTCAATTTGTATCTGCTTTAATAAGTAGCATAAGGTTCGATATTGTTTGATTGATTTAACTTTGAGATTATTCGCGCAAGGTGTATCGGAACTACCTTCATGTTTGAATAGTCGAAGGTATTTTTGAAGTGAAAGTGCAGTTATATGCTAAGGAGAACGAAGTGGATTGTAGAAATACTAAATGGTGATCTAAGATGATAACCACCGTAAGGAAATCGACGTAGCTTTTAATGTATCTTAATTTTAATATGCAGCTACATCCGAACATTGTAAACACCATTGGTTTTATCTTTTACAGACGTTTATTGTTATTGATATGTACGTTGATACGATTTTTGAATCTGGTGTTGGGAAAAAACATAAATGAATGAAGTATGAATAATACATGCTTATTTTGGTGACCATAACGAAACTTTAGTTAGGCACTGGGGTTGTACTTTAAGAGTTAGAGCCTGTTGAGGTTATAGGTTATAGGAGGTAAACTAAATTTATTTGTTACTTGGTTTTTGGTTAGAGCTAGGTTGCACAATATCAGTATCTTTTGCATCAGCAGAAGCGTTCTTAACTCTCAAAGTTTCTTAAATAACTAAACAACATATAAACCTTTCATGAATAACTAACTAGAGCCAAAACATATCCTAGATCTGAAAACTAGCTCTTCATATTCTTTTGGTGACCTATACCTTGAAGGAGCAGATTCTATTTGCCACCACTGAACCGCTACAGAATTTAAAAATGGTTGTTTTGGAGCAATCAAGCGTCGAGTTACAATACTTTGCTCCTTTGTGACCACAACAGGCACTTAGTATGCTCAGGTATAATAGGCTTAGTTAGTAACTGCTGGTAACTGTTAATGAACAAAACTAGGTCTTAGTAATTGTATCAAACTGAGTTTTCAGCCAATTATACCAAAATGCATGGTTCATATGAATTAGTGATGGGCAGCACCTGCGCGTCCTAAGTACAGTGTGCTAGCACACTTCGGTGTGCTGTGCGAGTGCGACACTTTATAAGTGTGTCGGCAGCACGCGTACTGACAGCACGCGTACTGACAGCACGCGTACTGACAGCACGCGTACTGACAGCACACGTACTGACAGCACACGTACTGACAGCACACGTACTGACAGCACACGTACTGTCAGCACACACTTGTACTGGGCAGCACGCGTATTGACAGCACACTTGTACTGGAAGCGCACTTGTACTGGTGACACACTTTCGGTAACAAGGCGTTGTTTGCATTGGAGAGTGTACACATTTTGCGGTTTCGAAAGCATTAGCTATTGAATGCATTAGCTGATGAATGAGATAATTAGGGAATGAAACAGGCAGACAAGATTTGTTATTCGTAAGTTTTCTGTGTGAAAGTTTTAATTTTGGGTATACTACCGTCCGTCTATCTGCATTTCAGTAACTTTCGACACATTCAATGGTTGTATTTTTCTAAATGCTGCGGACGTCTTCAAACGGAATGAAAGTTTAAGCACTGATACAAATGCGTTTATTTGCGGTACATCTGAAAGAAATGCTTTCTCGTTGAAAGTATTTGTGGAAAATAGGTTTTGAGCAGATAGAAGGGTTTTGTCGTAACACGCAACGAAAAAAATGATAGCTAAGCATAAACCTTCTTGCTACACATTACTTATCATGAACCTTCTATCTAATGCAGATAGAAGGTTTAGATATTCCAAGTATCGCAATTTTACTTAAGTACAGGTTGAAGCCAAGTAGTAGCGATTGATGAAAATGAAATTGATGAAAATTCGTACTTGCAAGTATTTGATTAAATTATTCAAAAAGTTTTTATGGCAAAAGTAGCTGAAATCGGCCAATTTTAGGTTAGAGTGGTTTGGGACATAACTAGGGATTCCAATCCCGAACCATATTTTCAATCCCGGGATTACGGGATTAAAAAATCTCAAATCCCGGGATCCCGGGATTTGAAATTCATAATACAACACAACAAAATAAGTCAAGTTTCTAGTAAACAGATTATATTATTTGCCATCATTTCAAAACTACAACAATAAGTAAGCTCAAAACTGTATAAAAAATTACATTATTACTTTTTTATATTATTGACGCAAATAAAAACAATAATTTTAATTATCCAAAACGTTGACAGTATGAAGACAGATATTAAAAATTACATCTATTACAAATTACAACAAAAAATCACGACCAAAAACCACAACAACAAAACACAACTCTTAGAATTGAGATACATAATAAAGTAACATATAAAAAATTCGGCCAAAGTTCATTGGGTTTTTCGGAAGTAACATTGAAGCAATAGTAAAGCATCTAAAGTATCGTCTCCAAGCCTGCTTCTAAATTTATTCCCGATGTTGGTACGCCTGCTCCAAACTATGCAAGTGCCACCACTTTCGAAAAGATTCATTTCTTTTGCAATGGTTTTAATTAGATTAGTTTCTTGCGGCATTTCATGATTGATTATTTTCATACTTTTGCAGCTCTTCTTGTAGCGTTAATTGACGACTACCTTGTTCTGATTCAATATGGGTATCTACTGGGTTCTCTTCATTTCTTTGGCTATCAAGCATAGGGTTGATATAATTGATAATTGAAGTATGTTTTTTTAATATTTGCGTTGCTTGGTTTCAAAAATAGAGATTTTATTTCACTTGGTAAATTTTCGCTGGTACAATGTGGATTCTGGAGATAGCTTAGCATACCAGATAGCTCGGTACACTGACGCTCTTTTATTCGGTCCAATATTTCAATTTTCATAGCATTCAGAAGAATGGACCGTTTTTCTCCTAACAGCCTAAATACAAATCTTGATGAAGTATTAGCAGTGCATAAATTTGCAAGTCTGCGACTAAAGGCCGTCACAGCCAATTTTACTGGGAGTAAAACTTCAATAATTTTCTGAATCGAATCAAACTCTGTTGCTTCTAATTGCTCTGAATATTGCAGGCCTATTAATGTATACTATTTTTCAAAATGGGAAACTATTCGAGCATTGTCAAGAGACTATTTCATCTTGTTTTACAGTCCATTTAAAGGAGACAGTTAAATGCCTTGCTCGGATCCGACATAGTTTTAAAGATCGTTATTATTTTTCTTTGGAGCTTTTTTAAAATATAAAACTACCTAACAAACTTTCTTTATGCATGCGCTGATGTCCTTCGTCTGATCTAGCGTGTCTTGCAGGCGACCGGTTTCAACGTAGTTAGCTGATTCAGGACCATCCAAATCTTCGTGGTCGTCGTTCAGACTATCGGGAAATCACTTTAATCTGGAATGGACCTCATATTATAGCGAACATCGCAAACTGCCAAGTGGATGCTATGCGCCAAACAAATATGTTGCTCTGTACCAACTAGTCTGCCTTCTTTTCGCATTTCGTTTGACCCATCAGTTACGATGGTAACAATGTTTTTTCCTAGAGAAACATTAAACTCATATCTAGGTAGTTTCCAGCTGTCATTGATATTCTTACTCCCACCAAGCTCCAGTAAGAATTTACTAAGTAGATGCTTATATTTATATAGCGCCTATTTGCAGTCAAGGTCCATTCATCAAACATCAAACTGAACCGTTCACCTGAGATACTAGCCTGTTATATCTTATTTTTTATTTCTATATCCTGCTTGCATAGCCAACAACCTTTTTTTTTTGATTGTTGTTAAGGATTTTGGTAAATCTGTGTATGCATTCGCTAGTATTAATTTCGTCAAATCATTCGATGTAACGAATGCACTAAATGCGAAACAGTCCATACTTATTTATTTACAAACCCCTTTGTATTCTCTTGTTAACTGTTACATCGGTTTATTTTGCTCTATTCTTTACGCATTTTGATGTGAGCTAATTGTTTTCTCATAAATATGGATTCTATTTGCACTTTTCTTGTCTTGCTGTAATTTGATTGCCGATAATGCTTGACTCCCGGCCCCGAAATTCCAGCCAATTTCTGATCCCGAAAATCCCGGGATTAGAGCTCATCAATCCCGGGATTTTCGGGACCAGAAATTGACCGGGATCCCGGGATTGGATTCGCTAGACATAACGGGCCACGACCTATTGCTGTGATACAAACATTTCGGTTTTGTAGGGGAGTAAGGGGTTTTTTGACCATAGTTTGGCAAAAACTGCCTTTACGGCGCTTTCAGTGATTGAAAGTGGTCGGGGAGTACAATAATATTTGAAGCACGAAAAAATTTTTTTATAGGGAAAATTGGGCAAAAACGTCCAATTCTCCCAACATTTTTTTTTTGTCTAGCTTGAATTCGGGGACCCCTCTGAGTTGTTTCGGGCGAAATTTCCATACAAGTCTGGGGAAAAGTGGCCTAGTTTCGAAGATGCGGCATAATGCACAGCCGCAGAAGCCAACTATCGAACCAAAAAGGATCTCAATATTTTTCTACTTAGCACTTTTAGTGCTACTTTTAGTTTTTCCGGACGGTTTCCGGGCGGATTTAAAATAGCTAAAAATAGCTAAAAAGTTTCCTTTGTAGCTAAAATGTGCAGCTAACTCCTACAAGAAAAAACTCAAGGTTCTTGAAAACAGTTTTATTAAGCTAATGTTTATAATTCATGTGGAAAAATATTGGATGTACATCGGATATTGAGCAGTTAATTAATGTAACAGTATAAAATAGTATAAAAATCTTTGAAAAGCTTAGTGAGTTCAACATAATTCCTTTCTATTTTTTATTCATGATAGAAGCATCTTTTAAAATGCGTTGCAGAAATATTAGATATAAAAGGTTTTGTAATTGTTATACTCCTTGTAAATCATTTTTGCTAAATAACATTCTTCTGATGTTTGGACTATACTGAAGTGGGTTTTTAGCCCGAACTATTGGCTAATGATCTTTGATACTGATCACTTTATTGACAACCACCTTGTTTATGAACTCCTTATCATCTTCAAAGAAATTTAGAGAACAATTATATAGTTTTGCAAGTAAAACCTCTTACATTTGGGGAAGAAATGATCCTACAGCTGCAGAAACTGAAATCTGAATGGAATGACAAGCACATCTTACTAATATTAAAAAAGGATTTTGGCGACTTAATTTTTGAAATATACCGTTATTCACTCCGACCATAACATTTGCGTTGTCTGTAATATTTATAATATTTAGGTTGTAGTTTCGTAAGCACGTGTTTATGGTAGTAGTAATACATTCAGCAATTCCACTTTCTAGCTCAATGAAAGCCAAGTAAATTGTAATACATTTTTGCTGAACATCAAAAAAATGTCCATTGACTCGTCAATTAAAAAACTAGAAATAGAGTTATCAATATATGCCTTTAAATCCGATTTGAAGTATGGAAACAACGTTTCTCACTATGGCGCTGCTTTTGATCGATAAATCCTACACCTACTCCAACTTTTGACTTAAATTGTCAATTGATTTTGATGCGCAACAGTTCACAAAGAAAATACACATTGTAGCTTTGATTTGTTGCCGATGTTGTTTTTGAGGTGCTGCTCCAAACGGAGAAAATATAGTCTTTATTTTTCGCTGTGTTGAAAAACTCTACAAAATTGAAAAAAAGCAAAGCTAGCACAATTCTAACGTTTGGTTTTACTACTGAGCACGATTCCTAATATCTTCTTGGGTTTTGTGCTAACACCTTGTCTACGTTTTATTGCTACTTTATGTCTACGCTTGAATTTTTCGGTTCATGTCTCCAAATTTAGGCAGATAATGTGTATTCTATATTAAACATAATTCATTTGTCGTACTAATTTTAGTTTATTCTTAATGAGCTAATGACCTCGGTTGTTCTTCGCACCGAACAAAGGAAATAAAACTGTTCGTAGCAGATTATTATTATTCTATGTTCAGAAAAACATAGTACATAGTAGTAGTACTATTTTACTACCCAAAGCATTAGCGACTACCTTAGAATTTGACGAAATTATTTTCAAGCACTGAGTGTTTTAAATATTAATAAACTAGTGAAAATTAATGCAATCAAGCAAAAATTTAAATTATTTATAATCTACAAATTAGTAGCCAAATTTGTAGCCAATAGCTAAATGAAAAATGTTGTAGCTAAACAAGTTCCTTTTGTAGCTAAATCTAGCTACAATGTAGCTAAATTGGCATCACTGGATGGTATACCATAAATTGACAGTCGTTGCCATCGGATATGGCAGAGTAAATTGCCAATCGAAGCCCGGTGTCAGGGCGGAAAATTATGCCTTTGAAAAGTTACAAAAATTTCAAGGGACAAGGAACTAAAAAGCTTAGGAAGCTTCTCCAGAAGAGCTGCAGTCTTTAAAGCCAAACGAAGTAGTACGGTTATACCACAGCGTAAGAAGTTAGTTCCTAACCAGCGTACCAACTCCGTATATGTATACAGACCAAAATTCCACTGATCTAACCTGATATTGTGTTGCTGATCAGACTGGAAAGTTGGAAGAAATCGCATGGAACAGAAAGAGATTCAAGATAAGATTCGACAACTACATATTCAGGCTAGATTTTTCGGTGCTCCAATACGGCTCACTCTTGCAAAAAATACCAACACACTCTCAGGTTACAGACAGACTTTGTTACAGACTTTGACAGATAATGCATTGCGTAAATGGAGGCACAATTTCAAGGTCAAAGTGGTTTTTGTGAAAATGGAAGGAGTTGGCACGCTGGTTAGGAACTAACTTCTTACGCTGTGGTTATACGCTAAGATGGAAAGCAAAACTGAAAAGCTGCTCGCAATGCGCTGTTATATTCTAAACTGAATTCATGCCAGGTGTGTTACCACAAATCCTTGGAGTTAGCCATATTCCTTGAGTAAGTATAGACGCTGTTAGCTTTGGATGTCAAACAGATTGATAACTAGTGGAATGACAACTCAGGAACTGGGTTGAAGGATTCAGGGCTAAGAATATGTCCAGGGTATTTCAATGATCTTGAAATAGCTTAATCCTTTTTAAGGGACCCATATATACAGCCCTGCCATACTGGTATTGATTGTAGGACTTTCGATGCGCAACTGGAAAACTAAAGGTAGATGAAAAAGATGAACGAATAACTCTCGGCCTCACAGGACTGTAACTCTTTGCAGTGATTCCATAAAGTACCTAGGTACCTACCAATATTCGCGTAAAACCCCGATTCAGGGAAGTTGCGTTATACTATAAAAGATAAGGTTTTTGCTTCTGCCAGTTTGATTCCTAACTAAATTTCCATCAAAATTACAAATCGTTAAGTATTTCATTAGCCATCGGATTCTGTATGTGCTGTCTCAACAAAATATGACTTTGAACGTGAACTTGGGCCGTCGCCATTGATGATTCTACGGTGAGAAAATCACCTTATGCAACGCAAAGCACATTCAATTTTCGCGTCGTGTTTGTTTTCAGACGTGTCAAGTAAGCAATATGTACCGTACACTCGACTCGCATTTTTCCTCGTATGCTGTTTCATGAAATGAGAGTTGCAAACAAACATGAAAAATCTTGTTTACTGCATAATGTACTTGGATCTGTTGTACTCGGATATGCCTTGCGGTATCAGTGAGCACACGGAAGCTCCACCCCCAGCTGAACTTGATTTTTATTATATCGACAAATTCATCTCGGAAACGTACTGACTTACATATGCACTTCAGTTAGAATTGTCTGTAAAGTTCTTGAGATTTGCACGATTCACTGCCACGTGCTCGACTCGCTGGAAAAATTGCCACATTACAGCAGTCGTCGTATTCAAATCGTCCGTCGGCCACATACGATACTTTATTCATACTTAATTATTGTTGTGTTCGTAAACTGGCTGACTGGCATTAAAGCAAGCGGAAATACGAAGGTCGAAGTGGGAAATGTTTAGCACGTTTCATTGAATATGAAATTACAAGTTTTCCTGATTTTCCGACGTTCGATGCGAAAATAGAACTTTCAATTGATAGGAAAAGGCGCGCGACGAAAAGTATCTTGTTTAGATTTCAGTTTTGTTAGAATGCGCAACATCATAGAAGCTGTTCGTGTCGTAATTTTGACATTAGCTATTTTCTGGATCATCTAATGTTTTATGTTTTTAAAGATTCTAGCTGGTTGATTGGAATAAGTCTGTAAGAAAATTGTTCGTAAAATATGTGCTATTACATTGTTTTTACAGTTTTTGCGCTGCCAATTAGTGAAAAAAATTTGAATGAAATATTCTAACAATTGCCTATAGTCGTTGTTTTAGATGCAATCATACAGTAACTCAGCAATGACATATATATTAATTCACGTACATTTTATTCTATTCGTCGAATATAGACAATTAAAAATATATTTACAGAGTTATCCCAAAGTCTTTTTCGTATAAGTTTCTGGTTTCCAAAGCTGAGGGAGCTATTTCGAATGATGAGTATCCGATGGTGGTATTTCTGGTCATTGAGGAGGCTTTTAAATGCGAACCATTAAGTTATTTTTTTCAGTGCGTCCTGGTAAAACGAAACTTGTTTGTTGATCAAAAAAAAAACAACGAGGCTAAGGATTGAAGGATCCAACTCTTCAACTTTCGGAGGAATTCAAATATCTAGTAGTAATTTTGGACAAAAAACTTTGTTGGAAAAAGCATGTTGAAGTGAGGCTTACTCGAGTTTTTATAGCTTTCCGGCAGTACAAAAGAGCTATGAGGATGTACTTAACAATCATAAGGCTGATGATCACGTACACATCGCCAGTAATAGAAAAATTTACTATTTTCATCAGCGAAAAGTACTACTTCGGGAACGGCCTTTGCTGCGCATCTCAAGTCGCGTCCACTCGACATTCATATTCGGGGTGTTGCGGTGAGCATTCACGGTTCTATTAGCGATGAGGTCTGATGCAAGGGATCTCTACGGTTCTCAAGATGCCTTTAAATCAGTGAACGAAAAAAAACCTTATCGTACCGTACCTTAATGTACTGTACCGTCCATTTATGACGCCCGTACGCAAACACATTCACTAGAAAAACTACACACACTCTACCTCAGTCTGTAATGTTTGCGTACATGTACACAGCTGATATACCGAACGAAACCGACACGATGCAAACGTACGCTACGATTGAATACTGTACGGTAAAATGTCCACAAACCTTATCCTCTACAATACGGATTGTGTACGCCTACACAATCCGTACAGAAACGGTGTACACTAAACGTACTGTACGTTTAGTGTACTTTTGCAGCTCATTTATACGAACAGGAAAAAAAATACAGATAAAAGTGATAATGCCGTAGCCGAAATGAATTGATTACGCTCTCCTGTGAAGTTCAATATTTTTGACACAGTGCTTTCACTTCTAAAGTGTTTCTCCTTTTCATATAAATAAACCGCAAAAGTACACTGAACGTACGGTACGTTTAGTGTATACCGTTCGTGTACGGGTTGTGTACTCGTACACATTAGGGCATGTGTACTTTTCGCGTACAGTAGGCTTAAGGTACGGTCTTTTTTCGTTCTTTGCTTTAAACGCTCAAGGAGAAAATTCGAATGAATCTTTTTGAGTAGAAGTGACTGGGAGCGTCCAATTATCTGCACGAGGTATTCTTTACGGACGGCTGGAAGTCATATTTTAGATCTGGAGCAGGCATCTACCAGCATTACTTAAATGATAGGTTGCCTTTTTCTCTCGGTCAGTATGATTCTATCTATTCCTCAAATATTATCTCGAGAACACGAAAATAAAAAAAATTGTAAAGATATTCGTTATATTGAACTATTTTTCTCTTCTTCTCATTGTAGCCTGTCTATAGCTTTGTATCTTGTCTATAGCTTTGTAGCTCACAATATATTGTAGGGAAAATATTTATATATAAACAAAAGCTAGTTTCTATATTAATTTAATAATAACCTAATACTAAATTGTTTTTATTGTGTACCAATTTTTTTCCTAGCTTGTAAAAATATTTTGATTTAAAACCAATCCTTTTGATGCTAGATTTATTTTGATTTTGACATGTATCGATATATATCGAGGGTAATCTGCCCTCTTCTTCAGTGTCTATATCTAGACCAATAGACACTGAAGAAGAGGGCAGATTACCCTCGAAATATCGATATATGTCAAAATCAAAATAAATCTAGCTTCAAAAGGAAAAATTTTTCAAAAAATTAAAAAAAAAACCTAATAATGGTTTCGCCCTCCTGAGGTTATCAAAGATTTGAACACAAAATCCAATACCGATTAACTACTCTTTTTGCCGCAGCCTTGCTATTGGCGAACTACCTGGCCCAATCTCCTCTCCAACCTGAACACCTGTTCCAATTATTCTAATCTTCATCATAGCCGCAACAATGCTGCTTGGCTTCGGTGGGATGTGCTTTCTGTCCCCAAAGCAAAAGATGTACATCGTGCTAAATGTAGAACTACGGGTTCTCATTATGACATCCACGAATCCTCAAATCTACGAACCGCCGCCGAAAATTCGTAAAGCAAGTTAAGTTGGATTATTTCGCTACCATTGAATCCTCTATCTGCCTGAACCATCATCCTTCTAGTTTTTTTTATTTTGATGTTTTATATTTATTTCATTTATATGTATTATTATTATACCTTGTTTCGTAAATAAATAAATAAAATAAAATAAAATTCATCTGGTCTTATGACCCTTCTCAGACAAATTCCCATCGTTTTTTCGATTCTATGTTTGTTGATGCTGTCATTGCTTCCAACTCACAACAGATATGTGAGCTTTTGCTATCACCCACTGCAAGTTAAGCCCTGACTCAGGTATCTCTCAGGTATAGATACATCTCAAATTTACTAGCAAAGTCACTTCCATCATCCGTTTTCAATCTTTAGCCATAGCTTCTCTTCTGATTCCTTTCAATATCGCTTGTAGTATGTATATATTTCGCTCTATTTACAAATCCGATGGCCCTGAATTTATTTCCAGCTGTCTTCTTATTCTCATTCTTTCTTGTTGTGAACAACATGGCTTCATCACGGGCAGATCTGATACGTTTCACTAACTTAATTTCTTTCTTATCAAACCAACAAAAACAAACTACTATTGCACACACAGACTGTTCAAAAGCGATTGATACGGTTGACCAAAAGCCTCTTCTCATAAAGCTCGCAGGCTATGAGATATCTCGTTTTAATTGTGAATAACTACATCCTTTTCTCACATCACCCTATATAAATATATATATATATATATATATATATATATATATATATATATATATATATATATATATATATATATATATATATATATATATATATATATATATATATCTATATATCTATATATATATAATATATATATATATATATATATATATATATATATATATATATATATATATATATATATATATATATATATATATATATATCTGTATATATAATATATATATATAATATATATATATATATATAATATATATATAAATATATATATATATAATATATCTGTATATTTCGGTTGTAACCGAAAACAAACCGAACACGGTTCTTATTAGGTTTTGTGTTTTCTTCCTCAACTTTGCGTAGTGACGTCAAATTCATAAAAGTCTTCAAACATTTCCACACAATCGTTTTTCCATGCCTCTTGCGTCTTAAATTTATCTTCATATTTTGCACAAGTTTTGCCCCACAACGCTTCTTTAGATTGCACAGCACAAATCAGCCAATCCACATCAGCATCTTATAAATCGCTCATTTTATCAGAAAAACTGCGACTGATGATTTCAAAAAAATTGGAGGTAATAATAAAACTAACTAAAACTGACTAAACTAACTAGGTAAAACGTCTAAATATTTCAAATGAAGAGATCCAAACTGATAATTTATAAATTTAAAACAAATTCAAATGATCCAATCAGGTTAAAACCGAAACTATACCGTGCATGTGTGAACGTCTTGATTGCTTTCTGTTCCCTGGACACGAATTCACACCTAATAGAAACCTGATGAAACCTATTCATGTCCAGGGAGTGTTCGGTGCTGTACAGTTTCTATTAGGTACCGAATAGAACCTCATATGTGTGAAACGAGCTTTATACGTTTCAATCGAATTCAAGCAGGATAGTAGGCTTTTGTCTTGTGAGGAATTTTTAACAATGAAAAATAGCTATTCATCCCTACATAACTTTCGTGCATTGTACGTTAGTCTAGCCTATTCCTAGAATAGACAATCCGACAAGTGTTGTTTTTTTCGTGTCTGTCACTGGTGCTTAACGTAAAATTAGATTTGCCTACGACCGGTTTATTATTACTACTCCTCGCTAATTAGCTTTTCGAAGTTATCACACACTCGAGGTCAGCATACTGGCCGGCAGCAACATTAGCTGACAACGCTAAGTTCTAGGACGTTTGATCAATTAACGGTCGCTTTGAACTGGTTTCAATTCACCGTGCGCACTACAAGGCCTTCATGCAAATGATTATTATAATAATTGAAGAACATGTGGCCGAGACATCATCCAGTACACACGATAGCGATTCATAATTTGACTTAAGCGGAAAGTAACCTGAATTGGCAGCACGAATCGAGATCGTTTCTTCTGTACCTGCAAGGTCGTACGACGGAGTCCTTTAATAACAGCCGCATCTGTCGAGCATGTGTGAAGCAACAGAGTAGATACATTTCGCCGTGCAAGTCACTGAAACATCTGCACTTGAATCATGCATCTTGCTACGCTGTCTGACCTTATTTCAACACTCCGAAGCTGGCTGTGCGAAAATGCAATTTTTCATAGACATGTGTAGTCCCTTGTCTGCGATAAGGAAATATTGATGAGACCCACCCGATCGCAAGTGACATACAAATCCGTATAAATTTGCAGCTCTGCTATGATCAGGCGTCGTCTGCTCCTCCGCCTATTTTGCTTGCGAATACTTGTTTGTCTTCGTGAACAAACACAGTTCCTCGCCGTTGCGCCAACACTAATCCTCTTCCTCTTTGACAGTACGAAGTGCCTCATCAATCAATGAGTGTAAATACTCGCAATCTTCTCTTTACGCTGGCTCATTCATAGCCCGTTAAATTTCACTGAAACGTGAAAAATCAAATAAAGGAAACCACCTCGATGCAGACTTCCCACGTGTTAGTATTTATCTTCAAATACGAAAGAAAACAACTTTTATCTGATGTTTTCTTAAGTGTCCAAGGTACGTACCGCACAAGATTATGAGCAGAGCGGCCTCACTAGAAGCTGAATCGACATTTGTTTGTCGCACATTAAAGCCAAGACCTCCCATCTCTTCAGGTTACGGTTGGTTCTCGCTCGAAACTGGGTGGTCCCTGAAATCAGACTGTTTTTGCTCATCTTGTGCATCCGTCAAAGCAAAAATCAACGATCAGACCGCAGCGACGTATTTAATTCATCGAGACTATCTGACCGCCTAGGAATTACCTTAAAGACCATTTACACGATATAATTGATAACATGTCATCAAATCGATTTGGGTGCGACGACGGCGGTGAACATTCTTTCGACGTGGACGACACGGTAGTGATCGTTGTCGTCACAAAACCACGGCAGACGGGCCGGTCGGGTCGATTCGCCAGGAGATATCCCTGTTTAGATCCCAATCAGGAGGGATGTGTTTCGTGGGTGGTCCCTGCACCGGGTGTGTGAGAGGGAACATTAATCTTTCGACTTTCACGGTTGTAATTGGAATCATTTAATAGAAAAATGTACTATTTTCGTAAAAAATCATCAGTTGGTGGCATCAGCTGGTCATGGATAAATTGGTTGTGTCGGAAACTAATAGGTTTTCAGTTATATTTTGACAAACAAGCCTAACGTAATGGTTTTCATGCAGTAGCAGCGGCCACAACCTAACATATAGCAACAGTTATTGTTTGAACCGTGTGATAAGATTTTTTTTACGAGTGAAAAATAGACAGACCGACTGCAACAGAAAATCAAATGCATAACTTTAGCCATGCATTTTAAGAATTGAAATTGTTTTTGATAGTCATCAATATACAGTCGCATAAATAAAATAAATAAAAGAAGCTCTAGCGCATAGGAACCTCTAGAAAGATTGATTTTCGAAGAATAGTAGGGGAATTTACGCGCTTTTAGGTGATCATGATCAATCTATACCGAACGCTTGGTACCCCTATAGTCTGATGACTGCATTAAAAGCCATTGGGTAATAGGGTCTCCAGCGTTACCACTTGGAAGAATATAGAAACTATGGAAAGTAAAATACTTGCTTCTTATGTCGTTATAGGATACTTATCAAATGAAAATTTTCTGGCTGCATCTTCTATTACAAAAATAATCTAAACACTTTGCCTTCATTTTCCCTAGCGATTTTTGAATATGGAGAAACTTGAAAGAAGGTTGGCTACTTTTTCAAATAACTTCTATCAAACTTGGTCCTACTGATGATCAACACAGGCTGTGATTGATCAATTGGATCTGATTATCAGGTCGTGAGTTCTCACGAACACAAATTTCAGGTGCTCAAAATATAGGTAGTTTAGTGAAGGGCTATCATTATTAGGCGATGAATTTGGAAAAATTTGATTTGACAGTGTAAAAATGGTATCAAGTTTATCAAAAAGCAATAAAACTTCAGGAGTTTATTTATTGGCTCTCTCTTTCTCTCTGTTTACTTACCGCCCATAGCTACAAATTTGTCCGCACATTCATCAAAAATCAGACAAGCTTATTTCTTGTGACCATCAATAAATAACTTCGCAAATTTTCTTCGGCTCCTCTTTAGCACTCAGCGTCCGCTAAGGGTTAATAATTACAAAATATCATAGCCAAAGTAAAATAACCACCTCTTTTATTTTCCGATGCTTATTTGTTTTTTTATAAATATTTAGAGGAAAGCCCCCGTGGGAGAAAACATGGAGGCATGTTTCCTCCTTAAGGCTGCGTTTATGCTAGAGCTGCGATAAGCGATGAGATAAGTGACAAAAGCAACGAGTAACGCTCTGCTTTGATGTGGTGATTTTGGATCTTAGATTACAGCGGTTTCAGCGGGAAGTATCGCGGCTCCAACTCAGCTAGTATCGCATATTCGGCGTTAGATTATGCGTCCATCTTTATTTTTCCAAAGCACGCCAGCGCCCCAGCCACTTTTCAGTTGAAATCTGCAGATCTTTTTTTTTAATCCGGGTCTTGACCATTTTACCATGATCATTTAACTTCACATTTATTGTTGAGTTGCCAAAAAGGGACTTGTAGTCGAGGCTTCAACAACCCTTCAAGGAATCTGCCCGCTCTATCGAGTATGCAATGGGATTTGGCCGCTGATTGTGTGATGGGTCTTCCTCCCTCTTTGCAATTAATCTGACTTTGAATCTATATGCACACTTGAATCAATATGCAATGGTATTACGAACGAACGAAAGATGGCATCGCAACTGAACTAATGTCCAAGAAAAGAGCCTGCCAGAGGTGATAATAGTCCATGGATAAGAAAATAATTAATGGTTTTGTTGCACATAACATAGCGCTCAAACAGTTCAAGTCCTGGACACATTTAACTCGATAAATCGCGGCAATCAACGACGATAGATGTATATTTCACAATTTCGCATCATCTCTGCCTCATAGAAGGCGATATGTCGTGACGATACAGTCTATGTCGCGGCAACAAGCGATACAATGGAGAAAAATTGTCTCGATGAAAGAGCAATATCACTATATAAACGGAAAGAATGATTAAGGAATACCGTGGCTCCGTTTCTGGGAGTATTTCTTTGTTTATTTTTGTTATTTCATACATTTGTATACACAGCACCAAGCAATCTAAAGAAATACAAAAATATGTGAAGAAAATATCTTCATATAACATTAGTTTTTGGCAAATATGGCTGTGTCCGCCAAAACGTTCTCGGTTTTTCTTAATATTGTCAGCCCAGCGTCATACATTTTTTCTGCTTAGGGTGTTCCTAATATGTACGAGGGTGGTCTGAAAACTTTCCCACATAAAAAAGTAACAAGACAGTTTTTCTTGAAATTTATTTTTGCTCATAGTCTCCTTGTTAGTCTAAGAACCGGTTTAGACGAGCGGTTTTTTGCTGGATCTAGCACGAGCTTTTAGGAACGAGAAGTGAAGGACGGAACGGAACAGCGAGCACGAGTGATATAGTTAGCCATCGAGCACGGCAGCGATTTTTCTGTTATTTTCTTAGAAATAATTTGAGGCTCAGAAATTTTTTGTAAAAAGTTCGATTGCTACGAATATAAAAAACTGTGTGCTAGCACAGCAAGAAATCGCTCGTCAAAACTTACAACGAGCAAACCCTGTGCTGACAAAGCACAACATCGTCCGTCTAAACCGGCTCTTTACACTCTCCCAGCAATGCCCCCATCTGTTTAACTCATCCAAATAGTACTCGGCGTCTTTGTCTGCAAAATAATTGTTTACAAAGGTGTTTGCCTCTTCATCTGACGAATATCTCTGGCCTCAAAGCGCAATTTTTAAATTAGAAAACAAATGAAACTCGCCTGGGGCTAGATCTGGTGAGTAAGGTAGGTGGGACATCCTTCAGTTTTTCGTAAACTGAAGGATGTCCTTCAGCTTTTGCTCCGCCACGTGCGAGAGATCCACCAGCCATGGTTCACCGAAGCAGCGCAGTCTGGTTTTCCGCAGTGCTGGGCAGTGACACAGGAGACGCTGGATTGTTTCTGAAACCCCCGGCTCTTGACACCTCCTACAGATGTCGCTGGTTAGAAGTCCCATTTTCATGGCATGTGCTACTACAAGATAATGGTCAGTAATGTCAGCCAGCCGTTCGCAGTCAGTCCGCGTTAATTCGAGGAGGTATATAATCGCTGCGAGATTGTATGACCCCCACATGATTTTCGTGACCCTGCGGGTCTGACAGGTGAAGACTAGCTCCATGCAGAGCTAACGCATCAGTGCTTTTACGGCCGCTTGACTGTCCGTAAAGATATTTATTTCCTCACTTTAGTATCTCTACCATATACCAGATCTGCGGATTTACGTATCGCGAAAAACTTCCGCCTAGAAAATACTACAGTGGTTAGGAAGCTTGAAAGCTGCTTCTATATGCTGCAGCACCCACTTCTGCAGCTGTTTTAGAGTCGTCAATGTAGATGCTAGGAGCTGCTGCGCACATTTGCTACTTCCATTCCTGCCGATCTCCCACAGTCGCCCGATATCCCCGCTCGAAGCACAGAGTGGGAACCAAGTAGTCAGTGCTTCCTGCGTATCCCCGCTCAATACTACTGTGACCGAATGATCTTGACTCGAAGTGTTCTGATTCCCTAAGCCTGAAAGCAGCTCTGACAATGAGATCAAGCGGAGGGAGATGAAACAGAATGTTCAGAGCAGACGAAGGAGTCGATGCTAAGGCACCTGTAGTGCAGAGATCCGCCAACCGTTTTACTCTGTTCGCCATGCTAGCAAACGTGGTTTTATTCACTGCTGACCACCAGATCAAACATCCGTCAACAAGGATCGGCTTAGTTATCGCCAAGTAGATCCAGTGCATTAGAGCAGGGCGTACCTCACGTTTTACCCAGCACTCTTTTGCTGGCGTAAATCGCGTTGCTTGACCGCTTAACTCTTGCCACTAAATTCTCCTTCTATGTGAGGTTGCTGTCTATTAGGTGTACCGGTCAAAAATTGCGTATTTGTAGACAACTTCATATCTATTACTTTGACATGAAATTCGATAATGACAGCTGTCACGGCAGAAACTTCATACCTTTTTGTAATTATTTCAGTCTGGTTTATAAGTTTTTGATGAAAACACACAGAGCTAGCCCGATAACTAAAATGTCAACTTTTGAGCCATCGAAACAACCTTTGCGGGAAGTTTTAATTTTCTTGTTTAACTTGAAGAAAAATGCATCCCAAGCGCGTGAATTGCTCGTCGAAGCATATCCGTGCCAGAATTGGTTCAATGGGTTCCGTGAAGGTGATTTTGGCATCGAAGACAAGGAGCACTCCGGCCAGCCAAAAAAGTTTGAAGATCAAGAGAATTGGAGGCATTACTCAGTGAAGATTCGTCACAAACGCAAGATGAACTTGCAAAAACACTTGGAGTCGCTCAGCAGACCATTTCCGATCAATTAAAAGCAATGGGAATGATAAGAAAGGTAGGCAATTGGGTGCCGTATGAATTGAAGCCAAGAGACGTCGAACGCCGTTTTTTCGCGTGCGAAAAACTGCTCCAACGGCAAAGAAGAAAGGGCTTTTTGCATCAAATTGTAACTGGTGATGAAAAATGGGTCCATTACGATAATCCAAAACGTCGGCCAACGTATGGATACCCCGGCCATGCCTCATCATCGACGGCCAGGCCGAATATTCATAGTGAGAAGGTCATGCTGTGTAATTGGTGGGACCAGCTTGGTGTGGTATACGATCAGCTGCTATAACCGAATGAAACGATCAAAGGCGAGGTCTACCGACGACAATTGATGCGTTTGAGCCGAGCATTGCGAGAAATACGGCCGCAATACGCTGAAAGACACGAAAAAGTTATATTGCAACATGACAATGCTCGGCCACATGTTGCACAAGGGGTCAAAACATACCTAGAAACGTTGAAATGGAAAGTCTTGCCCCACCCGCCGTTTAGTCCAGACATTGCTCCTTCCGATTATCATTTGTTCCGATCGATGGCTCATGGACTGGCTGACCAGCACTTCCGTAATCACAGCCAAGTCGAAAATTGGATCGATTTATGGATTGGCGCCAAACCTGCCGAATTTTTTCGAGATGGTATCCGTCAATTGCCAGAAAGATGGGGGAAAAATAGTGGCTAGCGATGACTAATACTTTTGAGAATTGAATTGTAACCAATTTTTCACAATAAAGCATTAAATTTTGGAAAAAAAAATACGCAATTTTTAACCGGTACACCTAATAGAATAAGACCCAAGTATTTAGTTTGTGACTTTGTGCCGCCCAACCTGATTGGGTCTAATTCAGGAGTTTTATATCTCCTTGTAAAGAGTACAAGCTCCGTCTTATTGGGATTGATGCCAAGGCCCACAGTATTCGCCCACTTCTCAACCAGCGCCAGAGCATACTCGATGAGCTGGCCAAGGGTATGTGGAAACCTACCCGAGGCTAAAATAGCAATGTCGTCAGCATAGGCCACAACCGTAAGTCCCTTGCTTTCCAGCCTTTCCAGAATTGAGTTTCTAAAAAGGTTCCACAACAGTGGGGATAAAAGCCCACTCCGCTGATAAGAGTCTTTGCTTAAGCATGTTGCTTATCCGGCTACAAATAGCGGGATGGGTGTTGGATGCGTGAAGTAATTGCTGTTGTGTGCACATTATTGAAAGCGCCGTCAATATCTAAAAAGGCTCCCAAAGCGTATTCTTTGTAATGGAGTGCCCTTTCTATTTCGATGATTACCCTGTGGAGAGCCGTTTCAACTGATTTACCTTTCATATACTCATTTTGGGCTGTCGATAAAGATTGAGATCCAAGTCTTTGTTTAATATGCAGGTCTAGTAATCTTTCAAAAAGTTTGAGGAGGAAGGAAGTCAGGCTAATTGACCTGTAGTCCTTCGGATACGCATGGTTGACTTTACCCGCTTTGGGTATAAATATAACCTTAGTGGTCCTTCAGGTTGCAGGTACGTGACCTTGCACTAGGCAACCTTTGTAAATTTGTGTTAGCCAGGAAACGGCAATCATACCTGTATTTTGAAGTATGACCGGCGGAATTCCATCCGGACCTAGGGACTTGAAGGGCTTGGGCCAGACTAGCCTCTGCTTGGTAACAACTTCGCAAATACCATCGATGTCCTGCAGGTCGGACGTCTGCTCATCAGTGAAAGGGGTGGAGTCATCCAAACAGCCCGGGAAGTGAGTACCTATCTACCGTAGTACGTTCCTTTAATGGTTTTTCCTGTTTGAAGACAATCAATTTAGACTCCATGACTATGCCAAAAAAAATTTAACATAACTTTCCCAGCCGCAAAAAAACCGTTTTTCCTTTTTTGGAACCAATTTCCCCCGTACAGTTTCCCAGTTGACTGTATGTTTGTTCCGGGCGTATAACGGTGTGTCAAAATTTCATCCATTGTAATTAATCGGCGTCAACTTGGAAATGTTCATTCGAACATGTTTTTAGTCTAAAGTGAGCAAACGCGGTACCCAATGGATGGACGGCTTTCTCATGCCTAAATTTTGATTCCATGTATAGAAAACACTCTCTTTGGATATATTCATACCCTCTGCTATCTTCCTCTCTTTAATTCGACGGTCGTTTAGGTGAACTTTATGGGTGTGAACTTTAGCGATGTTATCGCTAGTGGTCGCAGTTTTTGGACGTCCTGAACGTTCATCGTCTCCCAATCTGGTACGGACACGTGTGAATTCAGCCGCCCAAAATTTCATTTCACGGTGGCAAAAGATGATGCAAAGTGCTCATACACAGCGTCCAATTCATCTTTGATTTGCGTTTACGTATTGCATTTTGAAAACGAATATTTAATGAGATTAAAACTCGATTCTTTTTCATTTTCACAAAAACACTAACATTGTCTCGCTGAAACGATTGTCAAAGATCGGAGGCCTTTCAGACCATCCTCGTATTTATTCAGTCAAGAAAACTTATGAAGGGGGTGTAATTGAGCAATTTTGATCTATGCTCAAGAGTGAAGCTCTTAACTGACATTAGATCGATAGAGTGCTATCGTATTCGGTGTAGCACAGACATTGCTTATCGCTGCGATGACAAGGAACAAGGTACCACAATCTGGTCTGCGACGTTAAGCATGTGTTGTGGGCTGCCCACTTTTAATCGCAAACCGCGTGCTGGGCTAGCTAACTCTGAAATTCATTGCGAAATATATCAGGTAGTTTCATACCAAATGTCGGATTTTGAAGAGTTAAGAAAAACTCGATTATTTTCAAATGAAATGGTTTTATTCCTCAAAATATTCACCGTTGGAGTCTATAGTTTGTTGCCAACGTGTTGGCAAATCAAAAATTCCTTATTTGAAAAAATTAATATATTTTTGCCCCAAAAACTCTTCAAAGGTCGCAATTACAGCGTTTTGGTTGGAGTAGCGCTTTTCTTGTAAATAGTTTCGCAGGCTCCGGAAAGGATGATAGTCTGTTGGTGACAGGTCTGGAGAATATGGAGGATGAGCTAAAACTTCGTACTGCAACTCTTGTAGTTTTTGCTTGGTCAAACGGGATACATGCGGTTGTGCGTTATCGTGTAACAGAGTTGGTCCATGCCTATTCACCAGAGAAGGCTGTTTTAAACGCAATTTTGCGTGCATTTCGTCCAATTGTGCACAGTAGGTCTCTGCAGCTATCGTTTCACCAGGATTCAAGAACGAATAGTGAACGACGCCTTCTGAAGTCCACCAAACAGTAACCATGACCTTCTTAGGGTGCAGTCCCGCTCTTGCTTGGTGGCTACGTGCTTCTCCGCGATCCAACCATTTCCTGAACGCTTCCTATTATAATAGAGAATCCATTTTTTATGGCAAGTAACAATCCTCTTCAAAAATGGTCCTTTTTTATGTCGCATCAGCAGTGAAGAGGCTACTAACTCTCAGCATTTTGTTCCTTTCAGACAATTCGTGTGGGACCCATTGATTGAATTTTTTCACTTTTCAAATATTTTTGAGACAGCGACTAATGGTTGATTTCGATGCATTGAAGGTATCAGCAAGGCACTGTAAAGTTGTCGATGTATTCCTCTCAACTTCTGCTCGCAGTTCGTCATCATTAACACTGCTACCTTGTTGACCACGTGGTTCGTTGTCCAAGCCAAAATTTCCTTCTCGGAAATTGGCAAACCATCGTTGCACTGTGCGTTCGTTGCAAGTATCTGGTCCTAACACCTGATTAATTTCTTTCGTCGCTGCAGCTGCATTTTGTCCTTTTTTAAACATAAATAGGCAAAGGACCCGAATATCTCTTACTGTAAACATGTCTATAAGAGCGAAAAGGACAGATATAGGAAACCATACGGGTAATAAATTAGGCACTAAAAGAAAGGTATTTACCTCTATTTTCAAACACAGAACTTATTTTGAATTTTACCAAACAACTCTGTTCACCATGGGATCACTTTTAAGACTGTCAGGAAATCCGACATTTGGTATGAAACTACCTGATATATTGGTTGTAAATGAAGCAATTTGAGCAGTGACTGTAGAAACGTTTTGTTAAGTTTTTGCCGCTCACAAGCATGAATCACATATATGCGTTCGTAACCCAAATATAAAGGTTTTGTGAATTTCGGTATATTATGCATTTATAGCGCTGTCAAGCTTAATCTTATTCCCACGATTAATAATACCCACGACTAATTTGTCGCCAAGCTCGAAGTTTTTGACTATTTTTCCATTTTTAATAAACAATTACATGTTTATGCATCGTAAGTCCGCCTTCTCTGCTCCGATATTTAAGACCATCTTTCTCTCTACTCATCCATGCTCCATGTGAAGTACGATGCTAGAAACACCAATATTTTCCCTATGACGCATTCTGTAATTTTTCATTTTTTAAAACAGATATTCTATCATGATACACATACTACAAATGCTTGAAAAAAGTAAAAAAAAAAAAAAACAAAAAAAACCACTTACAATACCATCAAAACAGCTGATGCCATATAATCTGCACCTATTTCTCCGCAAAATGAAACTGCCATCAAACGTACCATCACTGAACAGTTTCAATAATATCGAAATTATTTCACATTCGCCAAAGATAAAATATTTACCATCAAATTGAATTTTTCGCAGTCGACCTGATGATTCACGAACGCCAACCTCTCCCAGACTGAGATATGAAAATGAAACAAAAGCCCGTGAATTATAATTTCTTTTTCTTTTCACTTTTCTGTTTCGCGTGTAGTGACAGCAGCGCCACGTAACAAGCTGCAAATGCTTCGAGTACCAGAAAGTAAATATTTCGCCAAAACAAAGTAGCTTCTCACTGTTACGAGTATTTTTCAGTTGGGCTGCTTTGACTGTGGGATTTCATTCAAAGCAAGAGAAAAGCGTACATCAGTCGCGTGGAGCCGATATCATGTCGATATCGTTTCCATCGCGTTGCCGATGTGAAGAAAGAAGGTGAAATTCAAAACTTCTTCGGATGCTTGTCATATGCATTTAGCTGTGGCGACGTTCACTGCAAATGTACTTAGCTACATCTACATCTTGTCTGATTTTCGAATTTTCAACCTCTATTGTTCGTGCAATGTTGATTTTTTGGTCGTTGCAAAGCTGCAATTATTCGATTCGTTTCTTTCTTAATTTGCCAGTTTGAAACATTTCAGAAACGGATGACTATTCATTTGACTCAGTGACCTGGATTGCGAGAGCGACGTAGGTGGCGATGAATATTGTCGATCGAGGCTGCTGTAAAATGTGAAAATCGACAGTAGAAGTAACGGGCTGTCGGCGAGACGTAAAAGAGTTTTCAGCTATAGATAATGCATTGCATCGCTAGTTAGCAGCTCAGTATAACTATTCATAATCATAGTATCAGTATCAGTCGTTGCGCGTAGAAGTGCTAGTAATGTAGCCATAAATGTGAAAATGCATCAAATTATGATCAGGAAAAATGGATAGGTACCTATATGTCGGAAGTATTTTTCTGAAACATTACTAAAACTTTTTGAAGAGATACAACAATCGCCGCTCTCACGCAATTTCTGCTGAACTCGAGAATCAAGTCATGGCCATAATTTACTAGCAATTCTACAGTCCGGGCTGGTTTCACAGACTTTAGTTTAGCCCATAAAACTGCATTTAGTTTGCTTATGGTGTCCGCAAGTGATCGTGATAGAGTTGTAAAAGGACTATTCGTAGCTCCTGAAGGTTTATAGTAGGCTCTGCGGGTGTTAGAGTAGGCAGATCGATCGCGGAAAAGTGCAGCACGAGCCGTACTAATTCTGTGCTTCACATTAATTGCATATTTCAGTTTCCTATGTCGCATAAGGCCGAAATATTTATCACTATCAACAAAGATTAATGTTATCCTATTGAGAGTGAGTGTGACAATAGCCAGCAGCTTGTGTTTCTTGCTGAAGAGTATTAGTCTAATTTTTGTTGGGTTTTCCTTAAGACCTGTTTTTCTGGCCCGAATTTGGATATAGGCAAGCGCTGATTGCATAATATCCGACAGTTTGAAAGACCGTACCCCTCATAAGTAATAAAATATCTCAAAACCTCTGGCCGATAAATTCTCCAGCATCTTATTGGCTGATAGAATCCAGAGAATGAGCGATATGACACCTATTTGCGGTGTTCCTGTGCCAACAATTCTCTCCGTTTTGGCTCTCGAAAATTGACCTCGTTTTCCTGCTTTTGAAAAAATTCGGTGCCCAAATTGTCAAGTTTTCATCCACCACTTGTTAAACTCAGCTATCGACGATACTCGCAACATTGACTTTCTTGGAAGCGCTTTCGATGTCTAGAAAAGCTACTAACGTGAATTTCTTCGTGTAATAACGTCTCTGCTGATTTGTTCACCAGATATGTATGTTTATTATTACATCCCGCGACACCAATCGAGCTCTTCATCATCTTTTCTGCGGTACTCAGCAAAAAAAGAGTGGTCTTTATGTCGAAACTTGGCAGGTTGAAAAACTGTAATGTGATGAATTTGAGCTTAACCGGCTTAACGATTGGCCTAAAAATCCTTCACATCATGGTGAGTCAACTTGCCAAGGTTCGAAATACAGCCGACTCTAGTTTTTGTCGATTTCTACCTCGTGGCAGAGGCATGCGATAAAAATGCGATGTAATATGGGGATGGTAGTCCTGTCTGCTCTTTGGAGCATGATAGGCGATTTGTCATATATCCGTGTGGCATAATAAGGTTTGAATGTGCTTACTGCCCATGCAATAGTGACCTGCCGTGTTTTAGTCCAGCAGCCTGTCGACTCACTAGTTCGGGTTCGCTCAAATCCCACTTTGCTGCATTGAAAGGTAGGTACAGTGAGAATTACTACTAGGATCTTTTGATCCTGGTGGCTTCTGTACTTCCCTCCATGTTCTCATGGAATTATTTCCATCAGTTAGGTGTGGCTCGTCGTATCTTCTTTTTGAAAAGCGACAACTACTATTTGCATCAATCCCAGTCGTCAGCATTGCTGGACTGCCTTACATTATTAAACGCTTTTCATGTGCGGCCTGTCTTCGAATAATTTTCCTCATTAGCATGCATTTTAAGCGCCTTTGTGCGTATGTGTCTGTCAGCAAACCTTTCCAAGTATTTCAGTATGCACGATGTTAGGCTAAAGTTCATTGGGTCCACATAGTCCTCTCTCCTAGGCTTTAGTATAAAGGCTACTTTAACCCATGATACAATGAGAACAAGGTAATCCATTGCGCATGTCTATCACTATCCCATTCTCGCGCTGGTGACAACTGTGAGTGATTTGCCTTTAAGCCAATGTAAAATTGGACAACTTCAAGGAGGGCGTTTGGGGTGTTAATGGAGCGATATTTTGATTTTGATGATTGGGTTTGAATGATTCGTCTGTGCTTTTAAATGTCCTAGAAAATCTCAAGGAAAAAGCTATTGTACTAAGCACAATAATGAAAAACTCAACAGCTTATTTTTCACAAGAAAATGTTGAATGCACTCACTTCAATTAATCATTTAGAGTGTTTTTATGGGTACGTGCGATGTTGGGTTGCAGATTAATGCAGCTCAATAGGGTAATAGATGCAAATGTGCATTGGAAAATTATGATGTGATTGATAGATAATAATTTTGTTAATTCCGCTTGTTGGTAAGCTGTGTTTTGAAAATATCGGAACAGTTCAAAACAATGTTGGTATTTTGTTATAAGCATTGCACATTTGGGGATTCTTGTGTGCCCAGTAGGGTAATAGATGTAAATATGGATTGAGAAATAATGCTGTTGATTGACGTTATTTGTGAGGCTCATTTTGAAGATATTGGTACAGTTTGAAAATAGATTTGTTTTGTGTTATTAACACTGCACAATATGGAAGTACTTTATTGGCACAGAAATCAGCATTTTAATGGCCACAGAAAGGTAATTGATAGTGAGCGAAAAAATAATAAATTTGATGTTAAGAAGCGGATTTATGCAACCGGAGAGGGTAAAAGATGTAAATATGCATTGAGAAATTATGCTTCAGTGAAATATATCTATGTATGTGCGTATGCATATAGGGCAATGCCAATTAGCCAATTGTTGATTTTTAGTTTTTGAATTATGCGGAGGGAATTGATAGTGAGGGAAAAAATTAATAAAGTTGATGTTAATATGGGGATTCTTCCACCCCGGTAGGGTAATACTATGCATTGACAAATTATGCTTCAGATATGTATGTGCGTATGCATATAAGACAATGCGAATGAGCTAATTGAGGATTTAAGGTTGTTGAATTATGCGCAAAGTGAATTCATATGATTTAATTGATGTATAACAATTATGTTGATTCAGATCCTTGGTGAGGTGCATTTTGAAGATATCGGTACAGTTTAAAAATATATTTGTATTGTGTTATTAAGACCGTACAGTCTGGAAATGTGTTATTGACATAGCAATAAGCATTTTAATGGCCTGGGTTGGGTAAAGTTGAACTTACCGTATTTTCATAAACGATTTCCTTCCAATTAAGCACAAATGTTCCATAAACTAAAGCAATTTAGTATAACCCTAAAGAAACATGTTGATAGACATTTATCAAATTTGTTCACATTATAGATGTACAGTAAATTTTAACAGAAGAAAATTCATAGATTTTCGTTGCATTAATAGGAAAAGTTGATTCCTTAGTAACCTCAGCTTGTTATTTGATGTTTGCAAATGTGCGGAATCCTATCATATTGAATCATCGGGTAAAATTATTTTTCGCGCAGAAAAATGCGTTTTCGATCTGGCGTTACAATGTTTTCGGTTATAAGAAAATACTTATCTATTATACTTATCTTATAAATCACTTCACCTGACACTTTTATTGCATGCATTTTTATTACAACAAAATACGTTATCTGACTCAAAACGCGGTCGAAATATATTTTGGTCTTAGAAAACAATAATGGCGTAGGAAAGAACTATGTCTATATTGAAAATGTGTAAAGCATACAAGACATGCAGAAGTTGTCGAATGAAACTGAGAACGTGTTTTTGTTTGCTATACAGTTTAAAATGAGAACAGATCTCTTAAATTCAAGTAATAATAAAAAAATGTTTCTTTCATTCACAAGTATGCAGGTAAATAGGTTCTCGCATTTGCAAATAAACAAGTAAATACTTTGTTGCATTCGCGGACATATATTCCGCTGACTGTTGGCAAACAAATCAAATATTAAAAATCTATATTATTGGCTACATTAATTTCTGCGCCAATGATCCAACTTCCGCCGGTAGGCATTCAAATGCTTATTTCTACGTCAATAAAGCATTTCCATACTGTGCGGTGTTAATAACACAATACAAATCTATTTTCAAACTGTACCGATGTCTTGAAAATGCACCTGGCAAAGAAACTGAATCAACATAATTGTTATAGATCAATTTAATCATATGTATGCACTTTGCGCATAATTCAAAAACTTTAAATCTACTAGGTGGGGTGAAAAGTAACCTCCTTGGGGATGAAAAAAATGTTTTTTTAAATTTTTTTTTAAATTTTATTCGATGTTGTCCTCTTTTAGGTCGATACACTTATTCCAGAAATTTTCCAACTTTTTGATCCCGTCCGAAAAGTAATTTTCCGGAAGGCCTACAAAATACTCATCCGCGGCGTCGATGATCTGCTCGCACGAGCTGAATTTTTTATTGATGAGCCATCTTTTGAGGTTTGTGAACAGATAATAGTCCAAGGGAGCCAAGTCAGGCGAATAAGGTGGGTGGGGAAGCAATTCGAGCCCTAAATCGTTGATTTTAGCCATTGTTGCGATGCTCTTGTGTGACGGCGCGTTGTCTTGTAAAAACAAAATTTTTTTGGCTTCATGTGAGGCCGTTTCGCATTGATTTCGGCTTTCAATCGCTCCAATAATGCGCAGTAATACTCGCTGCTGATGGTTTTTTCTTTTTTGAGGTAGTCCACGAAGAGTATGCCATGACAATCCCAGAAAACCGACGCCATGACCTTTCCGACCCATTGAGCCTCCCTTGGCCGCTTCTGAGCACTCGTGCCGGCTTCAGTCCATTGCCGGGCACTCATTCTGTTGTCTGGCGTGAAATAGTGGATCCAGGTTTCATCAAGTCACCAATCGAAGCCAAAAGTCCACCCGATTCCGCATCAGCATGGCCAAACACGCTTCCGAAGTGCGCTCGCGTTCGTGTTTTTGGTCCGGAGTCAGCATGCGCGGCACCCAGCGGCAGGATAATTTTTTTATCTGCAGAATCTCACCCAAAATATGGCGTGTGCGCTTGGTACTAATCCTTGTGGCATCTGCTAGCTCGCGCATCTTCATTTTCCGGTCGGCCAACACCATTTCATGTATTTTTTTGACATTGTCCTGTGTAACCGGATCGGAGGGCCTGCCGCTGCGGACTTCATTGGCAGTGGAGTTTCGGCCACCACGAAACTCTCGAAACCAATATTTCACGGTATAATCTGAAGGAGCACTAGCTCCATAATATTTATCCAACTTTTCTTTTGTTTCCTTCGCCGTTTTGCCTCTCAAAAAATAATGTTTTATGAGAGAATGAAAATGGTTTATTTCCATACTCAACATGATGCCAAACACGTCAACAAAAATCGGCTGTAAAAACAAAACAAATAACTGTATCGCTCTGAAATTTGACATGTCTGCCTAAATATGAATGGACTTTAAGGCACAATAATCCTTTTTGCGATTGCAGCGCATTCTGGTGGTCAAGGAGGTTACTTTTCACCCCACCTAGTACAATTAGCTAATTGGCATTGCCCTATATGCATACGCACATACATTATATATCTCAATGAAGCATTATTTCTCAATCCATATTTACATATATTACTCTACTGGGCACACGAGAATCCCCATCTTAACATCAACTTTTTTAATTTTTTCAATAAAGCATTTCCCAAATGTGCAATGCTTATAACAAAATACCAACATTGTTTTAAACTGTTCCGATATTTTCAAAACACAGCTTACCAACAAGCGGAATTAACAAAATTATTATCTATCAATCACATCATAATTTTCCAATGCACATTTGCATCTTTTACTCTATTGAGCTGCATGAATCTGCAACCCAACATCGCACGTACATACAACTAGCATCGTACCCATAAAAACACTCTAAATGATTCATTGAAGTGAGTGCATTCAACATTTTCTTGCGAGAAATAAGCTGTTGAGTTTTTCATTATTGTGCTTTGTACAATAGCTTTTTCTTTGAGATTTTCTAGGACATTTAAAAGCACAGACTAACCATTCAAACCCAATCATCAAAATCAAAATGGCCTGAGCCACAGAAATATTTTGTGCTTCATTCTTAAGTAGAATCTGTCATTTTGGACTTCGTAAACACATCATCTGGGCGTTTTAGAGAGTCTAGCTTAGATGATTGGATATTTTGTAGCACCTAGCAGAGTTTGAAGGCCTCTCATGTACCTTGCAGTTCCTCACCAAAAAAAAATTCGAATGATACTCTCTGGGAGGTCTTCATCAATTTTTTTTAAGGTTATTGTGAACCGATCCATACATCTTCTGTGTTGCTCTTGCAACCTCGTTTCAAGAATTTTCTTTTGTCTTTCCTGAGCCTCTAAATTTTCTGGTGCCACCAAAAAACTGTCTTGCTATTTCTGCTCTTGCTGATTGGGCAAGTCCATCATTATCCTGACCACTGACAGATCCCGGCTTCAAAACTGTCTAAGCGTGGAGGCATCAAGCAGGTTGAAACCCAGAACACAAGCCCTTGGCTTCCCACACCTTTCATCATGAAAGGTTTTCACCCCTTTGATTGAGCTGAGTCCCGAATTCGCAAATCTTGCTGATTCGAACCCACGGTTCCTGCACAAGCACAACGTCCCTTATATTTCAGTTTTTCCGATTTTTTGCCGAAGCCTAAGGAGCTGCAAGTTGACCTGAACACGCCTTATGCCACCAGGCATAGAATTGACCAAAATTAACGGCTGAAAGCTTTACTTAGTTGACAATGTTCAGTCCTCTGATCGAGACACTTCTATTCCCGAACTTCTATTGCCCGAATTGACAACATGGGCCTCGAAAACCAACCTTTCTCTTGCTTGTCCCGGGAGTGTATGCATTGTCCAGGGGAGCACTTGCAGTTTTCACTGCATTGATTCCGGAAGCTTTCTCGTTTTGTGCAGCTACTTACATTGCCTACGACTGAGAGCCTCCACAGATTTGTAATGTATAGAGTACATAACATTCATTCTTATACTTTCTGCGGGCGCCTCGTTCGCAATAATAGAAGTTGCTTCCTTCAATGCTCTCTTCCTCCTTCTTTGTGAAGATTAGGTAGGAGGGCGTCTTATTCCCAAGGACGGCCGTAGTTTAACTTCCAGCTGGCACTTCCCGTCCCGTGCCTAGAAACCTGGAACCATAGGAAATGCAATCAAACTCGCTCAGCATAGATTCTTCCACGATGGTAATCTGTAATCTTCCATTGATACCAGAGTCCTAATTGCAGTCATACATGAGACTAATAAGAAATACGAGTTCCTGTCGTATTGAGCGCGCTCAGCGCGTGTGGATGGCCAGACTTAGCCTGGCTGCTACATGCAAAAATACAATATTTTTGATTCACCGTCTTGCTCGTTCCCAGTCACTCTCAATGTGACATCTTACTTTAGTTTAGCCCCAAAATCATAACAATATAGTATCCGAAAGGAAATGTCACTTTATACACAATAATTCGAAGAAAGACGAGAAGAAAAGCTTCCAGAAAGGAGAAGTGCTATGTTTTTCACATTTTTTCGTATCCGCATATTTTTCGGAGCATATGTAGTTATATTGGCTATTATTCTATGCTTCAATGTTGGAAAAAAATGCAATGTCCATTTCGTCTTTGTAAATTTCTTTGTCTTAGAGCGTAACGCTTTTTATAAAAGAAAATATTCCTAAAAAACCTAATCATATAGAGGTTGAATCTTTCGCTGCAACAGAGGTTGCAATACCAATGATATATCAAGATGGACTTTGAAAACCGTTGCAAGCAAGTGGCGACGGTGAGTGAATACATAAGGAAAGGCATCAAGAAAACTAAGGGTACGGACAAGACGTAGCGACGAGAGCGTCGAGTCGAGCATAGCGTCGAGTCAAGCATGGAACAGCTCATTGAATTGCGTTCATGTAGACGCGACAAGACGCAAAATTGTAAACGAAATTTTACAGTGGCAGTCGAAATAATGAGTTCTTCAGTGTCGGATGAAGAGTTTTTCTCACCATAATACACCAAATTGAAATCAATAGACTGCTGATAAATATAAATCAATAGATTTTTTTGATCACTGGTAAAAATCTAATTGACTGTGTGCAATTCTGCACCGTTCAATCAATAAATATTACCCAAATTTTCGAATTACCCAAGAAAAACCTATTAATGCAATTCGCCTACTTGCTGTATGTTATCGAAACACATTTTGCAACAACAACATACAATACCTCTCCGAGCAGTCGCGCAACGAAATCGTTTTGAATCGATGTCGTCGCTACTATCATATTTCGACTCTTTGGTCGCTGCTTCGACATGGCCACCAATGCCTCCTAGAAGTACGGGCCGTCAGGCTACGTAACCGTTTTAGCTATGACGTCAATTTAGCCGTGCATTTTGACATTTCCATCTCGCAGTGCCGATATACTCGGATATTTTACGTGCGGATTTTTAGCTATAATATAAATAAAACGTTAGTTTTTTGTGCGTGGACGCGTTATAATAATAATATTTAGTCATAACTTGCATTTTGTGTCAATCAATTGTATCGACAGTGAATCGACACAAAACGTCACATAACCTAACACCAACCGATAAACATTTCGTAGCGAATTTTGCCAATCATACCGCATGCACTGCATTAATTTGTGTTTTAGCTGAACAGTGCTAGTCCCGCGGATCTCACTTTGTTTTCACTTCACTCACTTCAAAACAACCTGTACTCTTTACGATTTCCCGCTGACGTCCCATAAGACTAGGTGTATTTTTCGCGACACTTTGACAGTCTAGTGTGACGTCATTATTCTGCATTACGGCCCATACTTTTAGAAGGCATTGTGGCCACTTCCATTTGAAAGTACATGACCAATTTCGGCGCGTTGCTTGACTCGACGCTCTCGTCGCTCCGTCTTGTCCGCACTCTAATGCCACGTTTACACATATGGCGAACGTTTCGTCGGGGAACTTGGCAAATGACTTCCCTAAATGTTTTCGCATGTGAAAAAAACACGAGAATAGACAAGGTGACCATTTACACACTCCGCTCGCCAACATTTGCCATGCGTGTAAACGCGGCATAAGATTTCTGGAATGCTCGATACATCATTAAAAATTTCGTTCTGAAGAAGAGAGAAAAAGGCACAGAAATGCTTAATCGAGATGATAATCAAGTAAGCAGCATCTCTTCCTGCAGTTGAAAGATTAAATTATGGCATAATCGAAATGATATAAACGCGATCGCTCATATATTACAAATTACAGAGCTACGAAGATGTACGTTGAAGGAAGAAAAAATTTAGGGTTTTGGAAGAATTGAATGGTATGCGTAGAGAAGCAAAAAGAAAATAAATCATGGCAAAGACTTTCATTGATTGCCTTATTAAAAGAAGTAATAATATTAAGACCCTTAACACAAATCTTTCTCTCATAAATAAGAATTGATGTAAACAACTTTACCCGCGGATCGGAAATATTCCGATTCTTCCAAAATATAGTTTGCTGAAATAAAATTTAAATATCAAAAACATGAATGAAACAAAAACGCGGCGAATAAAATATCTTCTCAAAACCGCGGGCATTTCGATAATAAATACCTACTTGCGGTCCATGCTTCTATTAGATAAAAAAAATCCCTCGAGAAATTCTAGTATATTCCTAAACCAATCTAGAAAGAAAGTGTCGCTTCGCAGCAGTTGATTCACACTTATAAAAATAGTAAAATGGAAACAGAGAGTTGACAAATTAGCGACTTGTATGTTTGTCCTACGAAACTGTAAACTCCTAGAATTATGTTTGGTCTCATTTTCATTGCCTCATATCAAATGTTTACTGCATGTAAAGCAACTCATACAAACTTTCTATTCAATCTTAAAGGGTATTCCCGGAAATTTGAGCTTAAATTCAAAATCTTCGTTTTTTTTTTATAAACACGCTCTACTCAAACTTTAAAGCAACTTACCTTATTTAATGCGTGATCAAACAGGTCTCTCATCAATCTAATCACAACAAACATTGACAGCACAAAAATAATGGCGCAACAAATGTTGAGGACCACATTGTTTCTGAAAAAATATTACTCTGGCCATGAAAAGCAGAAAGCAGATGGTTCCGCCTCGTCAAATGAATACTTAAAATCCAGTTTGGCTAGATGTATCTAAATCACTTTCAAATAAACGATTAAATCCCATTCAACCTCCTAAGTAATAATAGTTTAAATTTGTTTTCCTCTACAAACTGCTTGTCGTTCGAAGTCCTTATGGCTCTGACTTTTAGATTCCTACCCTTTTGTCTCTTATTCTCTAATATTTGATGAAATATTACTCTTGCAACGAACGAGTTGCTCTTATTTGTGTGATTCGCATTTTTATAACCGATTCTAAATCGCAGTGTAACTGGGAAGACTAATGAACTTTCAACTTGGTCTATTGAAACAATGCTTCAAGCTGAAAGTACATACCCACCAATAATTATCTAGATTCCATCGTCTAAACTTAAACTCAATCGAATTAGGCATGCTAATTTCCCTAACCGTAATAAATTCACCCAAATGCACGGTTTCTCTTTAGGCAACAACTTCGGTCGTACATTGAAGACATCAATTTTTCTTTGCACATTTCTCTTCTTTTTGGAAGACATCGTATGCTAGCTGTTTGTTATACCATCTTTGTCGCCATTTATCCCTGTTTTGAGTTATTCCTTTGTCTGAATTGACCCACCTTATCATATTGTGTATTATGGATTCCTGCAGTACTCCAGATTTCGCCCACATGACAAGACGGAGACACAGTCTCACCGTTCGTCTCTCACGCGGCAATGGAGCTTGCATATAGCATAGAAATAACAGACTATAATGATATAAACAACCGAATTTTGTGTACTTTCTCGGTGAATTCTCGCGTGCTTGCTTTGGAGAGTGCTTCGCCAGGCTAACTTTGGGTGCATAGCATATAGGGCATTAATCCCGAGATTGAAATTGCGATCCCGAAATTCGGGATTAGAATTTTCGGGATCCCGAGATAATCCCGAGATTTCGGGATTTTATAAAAAAACTATATTAAGGGAATTTAAACAGATATATTGGCTTATTCGTACTCAATTAAAACTTTATTTCAATTATATATACATAAAACCGGAGGCTAAGTTCATTATAATGTTAAATTTATGCACATATTTACATGGGTACTAGCAAGTAAGACGTTAATCTATAATTGCATCTAAATTAATCTTATGATCTAATTTCATCTTATCTTCTTGTCCAATAAAGCTCTTTATTTGGTCATGATAGTTAGTTATAAAATTAGTTAAAAATGAATTGAAATTTAATCAGCATAACGGATGTTACGATAATATAATAAAAATACATTATTTTTTTTAGTTGTTTACATATTAATTACAAAATAATGTTGCTTTTCAATGAAACAAGTGATAAGTAATAATATCGATTGGTTCAAGCTGCTGATTCGTTTTGCAAGTATGCTCTTAATAAACATAATTCGTCAAGAGTTTCAAAATTTAAACTAGACCTGATTTAGCTGCACATATGTATATCCAGCTGCTGAAAAAGATATTTCGGGTACACTTTTTGGTGGAATATTAAGCATGTAATCATACGCCAGCTGTAATTCATTATTACAACTGGCTTCCGCTTCGGTTTTCATAAAACAATATGTCTTTTAGTAGTAAGTTCTGCTTTCTAATTCCCAAAATGGGTTGAATTTTATCAATCCCGAAATCTCGGGAGTCCCGATAAAAAATTCGGGATCCCGAAAATGTCCAAAATGGGTCGGGATCCCGAGATCCCGAGATCCCGAAATCTCGGGATTGCATGCCCTAATAGCATACCGCTCCTCGGCTACGTGGATTTTCCACTTTGGCTGAAAGGTGAACGCTTTTCGTCACGGTCTTACATAACTTCTGTTTTCCATGATTAATGCTCGGCTGCTTGGCTGGCTTGAATGCCTCGTTGTTTGTTATTATATCGACACTGTGAGTTGCGCTAAGATGTGTACATATGTATGGCTATGTATCGATGTGAATGTTGTCTGCAATCAACTCAATGGAATCGGGCGAATATATTCGGTTCTAGTTTCACTTTCGAACAATTATTACGCGATCGGTGATTGCTATGAAAGGCAGGAAAATGTTTTTAAACAAATTCCACTCTTTTTCGAATCGTGAAAGTATCGCATCGATTCAGGCAGGGTATTCGAGAGTGAGTATCAAAGTGAGCAATTACGTGTGACTAAAGTAAAAGTCAGATTTTTCAATGCGAAAATCGAATTGTGTAACTAAAAGTTTAAACTGACCAGGAAATGTGAAGGAAACTTGCATAAAAAGAGGTTAAATTTCAAATAAAGTTAATATTTTTGAATAAAAAAAATCGGTTAAATTGTCATAACCAAACTGTAACCTAGTTTCGAATACTGCAGAAAGTGTAGCGAAAAAAATATGCATTCTTTAAAACTCATTTATATCAGTCCATTCTCTGAAAATTCAATCAACACGCAAACTACCTAATACTTTAAAAATAAACTGAATCCACAGATTTCCGAACGAATAATTTTGAATAAATGTCAAATTAGAGTTTTTTCTTAAAAGTAAAGGTTTTTTATGATTTGATTATTATATATACGATTCTATATTTCCTCAAATAGATAATTTGCTACGTGGATCACATTTGTTCCTTGCTACATGGCTTACTACAAATCCTTCCTGTGACATCGTCGAAAATATTGTAAGAGAATTTATGTGCCTCTTATTCTAAGTGCCGACGCTAATGTTCATCAGAAAGTGGGGCTGCTCCAGTACAAACGGTCAGGCACTTTTTGATTTCATCTTGGCCTATGCTAAGTCAACTAAATCAGCTAAATGAAGCAGGTAGCCTTTATTAACAGGAAAAACACGGATTATACGAAGTTCGGAGTTCTTCCGAGGAGTATCGAGCCATACTAAGATTAGACGAGATAGCTAAAGCCCTAATCGGTCCTCTTGACCCTGCAGCTAGGGCAGCCTAAACCCACCCAAATCAAAAAGAACACAAAACCCTTTTGTCGAATCTGGAAATCATCTGTCTGTGGAGAGAGTGTAGGTAGGTGTCATGGAAATTTTCTGTGGCAACATACAGAGCCTCAACGAATCATCGCCTTCTTAAGCTTTTAACTTCAGCACCAATGATTATGGGGTGCATTCAGAACCCGAACGGCGTCTGGACCCTTTCGAGCACTGATGCTCTAAATGTCACAGTGCCCCAACATATGCGACGATCAAGCGAAACAGGCCATCCGAATTTCGCCGCTTCTTGGAAATGCCAACTCCCAATGCGCTTTCGGAGAGGTTAAAAATGTATCTCTTGATATATTTTCACGTTGGAGCTGGGAATGCCGCTTGAATCTGAATCACAGTAAAACGGAGCTAGCTAGTACTGTTCAGCGATTTGAATTACCGAAATTAACCGGAGTCTCCATTTTCCTGAGCCAAGGCGTCAAACATTGACTCGAAGCTACTGTGGAATAAAAACACGAAACGAATGGTGCTCTTCGTTTCGGTGCTTTTGGTGCTCTTTACTGCTGCAAAAGATCCATAGGAGTGAATTGAGGTTTGTCGCCTCGCATCGTGACATTGCTTAATACCGCTGTGGTTGAGCCGATACTAATATCTAAGGTATTTTTTGATGGCAAGCTGTTCTTAATACCACCAATCCTTGTTCTTAATACTACCAACTGATGCTTGAAAAACTACGAAGATTGCTACAATTTGATTTGAGTGAGTTCGAGTTCCAGCGGCCAATAATCATATAGTTCTGGACACTCTCCTAGATTTAGAGCTAAAAACTCACATTTTTGGAGGAGACATATAGTTCTGGACACTCTCCTAGATTTAGAGCTAAAAACTCACATTTTTGGAGGAGACAAATGGAATGATGGGGTCACCTTCAATTCTCAT